>CM033401.1:11695888-12295888 GCA_019426215.1 Buddleja alternifolia | reverse complement strand
ATTTGGTTTAAAACCGAAATTTTAGAACTTAAAGCTTAGAGGAGATTTTGGGTTTTTAAAAAGACATGAATGTACTCATTTTCATTACACAATCACTTTAAATTTTCTATAGAGATATCTTTACTCTATTGGCAAACATTTCGGAGTAGAATTAATAGTGTACTTTTCATTGAACCAAGTTAAATAGCTCAAGATCTTGAAGTTCTTGAAATATATGGAATATCCTTTTTTCAAGTGCATTTGTTCTATGTGTTTTTCTGGGGTTAGTTCCAAATCCAACGTAAGATTTTAATTTCTTTGATAACCAAAAAAACTTAAAAGTCCTCCATGATTAGCAATACTTCATTATGGTACACCTATGAGTTTAGTACCAGTATCTTTCTTAAACTAATTACACATGCAATATATAGTTCTTCCACAAGTATTAGAAACTTTTTTAAATTTTGCAAACTATTTTATGCCGAAAGTATTACATACTTTGTGAAAAATTTATGCAAATTTGTCCTGAAGTAGTTCTAAGAATTGTTCTAAAAGTTTATGCATGACATGTGTGAAATCATTGTGCTTATGTGATATGTGTGCAATCTCTTTTCTCGTGATACATTCTTCTAAGTCTAAAAAGGATTTACACAGAAATAAATCTCACAATACCATAACTAAATGCATACGTAATTAAGAAAAATGTCTTTGAGTTACATTTTTCTAAACAAATTCGACAACCATCGGATACTGTTATGTCCATTGCTCCCACAGGAATTGTACCATTAGGGTTCATTCCATTTATCGTACTGCGACATCACTTAGTTGTTTCACCATATTTTAGGTTTTGATTTAGCTTGAGAATGGCTTTATATACTATTTACATGTGTTTTGTTCTTATATTTCATTGATAAGAATAATTAGAATATGGATTAATAAATTATTTACCTGTGGTTTTGTTCTTATATTTTATTGACAGAAATAACTAGAATAAATATGACCGTGACTACTAGAAAAGGCTCATAAATAATCAACTTTCCCTTCTTTTTATTGAAAATATAGCTCATAGTTACATGCTCTTCATTTAAGTATCATTCGAAAGGGGTTCTACGATATCCTTGGAATGGCTTGGTGATAATTATATCTCTGGAATCCTCCCAATGCCAATCAAGACGAGCCTAGAGAGTCGCGTTATATAAAGATGATAAAATAAAGGAATTTTACTTCATAAAGGGTATTTTGATAATTTCACTTAGAGTGAAAATTATCAAAGGGACATGTATTGATTATAATAAACATATTTAGTTATTGGAATTAAATAATTTTATTCAATCAAATATTAAATAGTATTATTAATTTAGAATTAATAAAGTACTATTAATAAAAAGAGCCTGGTATTTAATTAATTACCAATTGGATTGGACTGAGAATATTATTTAAATACTTAACACTCGTCTTGAAATTGGATGAAGCCCAGTGAACCTATCCCTAAGGCCAAATCAGTCGCCCCCCTCTCCTTAGGCAAAGGAGTACTTTTTATTTAAACACTAGGTGCTTAACTAAAAAGATAACCTATGTGATATTTTTCATCTTAGAGAGTGAAAAGAAGTAAAACATAAAAATTCTTTCTCCCGCCCCATAAACCCTATTCGTCCAACCTTGTCTGAGGTAGAAGAGGTTGAGTTTAAAGAATTGAAGATCATCTTTCTGGGATAATTTAGAGGAAGGAATGATCCGTTGCTTCTCAAAAGCTTGACTTTAGAAATTCATCAAAAAAGGTAATTGGATTACATCTTCTTCTTATGTTTCTATGTTTATAAAATTATCAAAACATGAATTGAATCCGGGCTTTGTGAATCGAGAAAAAAATTTATTCGTTGGTTCGATTCACAACACAAACTCAATCTCGAAAAAACTTATGACAAAATTGATTGAGGTTTTCTCAAACAAAGTTCACCTTCGTCCACTTCCCGAGCTACCTCTTCAATCTTGTCATGAGTTGTGTAGAGTCGGCTGATCTTAGTTTCCTTTGGAACAGGAACCACTTGAGCCGATCCAACCCCTTTGTGCACTCCGTCAGGAGATCCACTATCCCTGTACCTCTTCGTCCTTTTCATGGATCATTTCGCCTAGATGATTGAGGAACAAATTCAGGGTAAGGCTTGGGATCTGCTTAAATGTGGTAGAAGAGGGCCCAAACTTTCCCACATTTTCTTTGCGGATGACATTATTCTAGCAACTGAAAGTGCTTCTGCCATTAAATCCGCTCTTGAAAATTTTTGTCAAGCTTCGGGTCTTAGCTAACTTAGAAAAATCCAAACTGTTTTTTGCACCAAAAACTAGCCCAGATACTCAACAATGCATGGTGGATACTCTTGGGATTCAATCGACTGTTAATCTCGGGAAAGACTTGGGTATTTCGGTTTTACACCATCAGAACACTAGAGCCAACTACTGGGACTTGATTGAAAAAATCCAATTGTGTTCTACGAGTTGGAGAGCAAAGTACCGGCAAAATTCTAATTTTAGTCCCATAGGATCTCGTGATTCTAGTTTCAGTCCCACAGTTTACGAAATTCTAAAAATAGTACCAAAATATTTCACTTTTTCCAAAATTGGTCCCAATTTAACTCTAAATGAGTCCCACAAGATTTTTTTCGTTAATTTTAGTCCCATAGGATCTCGTGATTCTAGTTATAGTCCCATAGGATCTCGTTATTCTAGTTTTAGTCCCATAGGCTGTGCAGACAGCTGTGCGCGTCTTCACGAGAAAATTCATAACACATTGTAGAAAGCTCGGATTCATGAACCGTTTTCTTCCCATGAAATTAGACACATAGAGCTATCCACACATATATTTCACATAATCAGGAGACATCTAGAACAAAGCATTGTTGTATTCAAAATCAGATAAAAAACTGTCAGCTGAGCAGACAGCTGTGCGCGTCTTCACGAGAAAACTCATAACACATTGTAGAAAGCTCGGATTCATGAACCGTTTTCTTCCCATGAAACTAGAAAACTAGGGATATCCACACATATATTGCACATAATCAGGAGACGTCTAGAACAAAGCAGTTTTGTATTCAAATTTAGCTAAAAAACTGTCGGCTGAGCAGATAGCTGTGCGCGTCTTCACGATAAAATTCATAACGCATTGTAGAAAGCTCGGATTCATGAACCGTTTTCTTCCCATGAAACTATACACATAGATCTATCTAAAAATATATTTCACATAATCAGAAAAAATCTAGAACAGAGCAGTGTTGTATTCAAAATTAGATAAAAAACTGTCTGCTGAGCGAACAGTTGTGCGCGTCTTCACGAGAAAATTCATAACGTATTGTAGAATGCTCGGATTTATGAAAGGTTTTCTTCCCATGAAACTAGACACATAGGGGTAGCCACAAATATATCTCACATAATCAGGAGACATCTATAACAAGGGGTTTTTGTATTCAAAATTAGATAAAAAATTGTCGGCTAAGCAGACAGCTGTGCGCGTCTTCACGAGAAAATTCATAACGCATTGTAGAAAGCTCGGATTCATGAACCGTTTTGTTCCAATGAAACTAGACACATAGGGATATCCAAAAATATATTGCACATAATCATGAGATGTCTAGAACAAATGAGTTTTGTATTCAAAGTTAGCTAATCAGATTTCGTGCAAAATTAATGAAAAAAATCTTGTGGGACTAATTTTAGATTAAATTGGGACCAATTTCGGAAAAAGTGAAATATTTTGGGACCATTTTTTAGAATTTCGTAAACTGTGGGACTAAAACTAGAATCACTAGATCCTATGGGACTAAAATTAGAATTTTACCGCAAAGTACTTAAATCTTGCGGTGCGCACAACTTTGTCCAATTGGTCACTTCCGCTCTTTTCACATATACGATGCACTCTAGTTGGATCCCCACCAAAGTGTATAACCAACTCGAGGAACTTAAGTTGTTAAGTGTTAAGACACTCCTACGAACTTAATCACCCGAGTGGCAAAGGCCACGAAATAGAACGAGGTCTATTATTCAACTCATTCCCGATTGGCAAAGCTCAAATTAGCTCAAGGAGTATAGTTCGTAGGCAATGGTGTTTTGGTGACCTCCAATACTCGTTGGCCTGACCGAATTCTCGAGGTCATACCAATCAATTCTCAACCATTCAGTCCATTAACACAATTATGGACCCATAAGCAACTAATCATCTCAAAGCAACATGAAAAATCTAGGTTAATATATCCGGGGAATACTCCTCAAATGTCTCAGAATGGGGAACTCTTTCAATCCCTCTACCTTCGACTTATGTACAACGTGTATCATCAAAGAAAGATTGATTCTAAACTAGGTTTGAAATGAGCATTATCAAAATGAGTAGTTTTTCATTTTAGGCCATTAATAGCAATTACAAGATATCATGCCATTGTTTCGAGTTCTAAAGTCTAATTGCACCAATTAGCAACCTAACATCCTACAAAATTTTTGTTATGCTTGATTTTTCACAAAAGTTAACAAAACACATGTAATAGCAACGATTCTCCATAACACATAAAACCAATAAGCACTACTCATATACCCCCAAACTTAAATTCAACATTGCCCTTAATGTTGACTCAACCATAAGCACTCAAAGAAAGGTAAAACGAGAGTACTCACCCCAAGGATGCTGAAAATCAAACCTTATTCACTTGAAATCCATTCCAAACTCAAATCCACAACGAAAGATTTTCCAAAGCAAAACTCGGCTACTACATGTCATGTACTCACAATACAAAACCATCAGGACTTAAAGAGAAGCATGTCAAAAGTGCATGCTTGAACATAACATAAAGAAACAAAACTAATCAAGATAAAAATGATAGCAAAAAGGAAAGAAAAACTTACAAACTTAGGTTGCCTCCCAAGAAGCGCTTGTTATAGTCATTAGCATGACTTTTTGCTCTTTGAGGATCAAATAGGCGCCCCATTTAGCACAACAATATCCTTGTCATTTCTCCCCTTATGCTCAATTCCGACACACCTCCACTCATATTGCGGTGTTTCGGGATTAACCCTTTGTGCCGGATTTTTCTTATCGATCTCACGAACATCTTGACATGGTGGAATGTATTTCGTGCATGCATCCCTTTTTCTTACCTTGTCTTCTTGCTTACTGGGAACCTCTTCCTTCAAATCATGAACACCTTTAATCTTGCCACTTGCAAATTTTAATCACTGAAAGGGTTAATAGCATCGACATTTAAACAAGTAAGATCATCCATGGATGGTTTCATGTCATTATAAGCATCGAATATAACCTTTTCATCTCCTACCTTCAATGTCAACTTACCCTTTCCCATGTCGATCTTGGTATTGCTAGTGGCTAGGAAAGGTCTTCCTAGGATCAAGGGAACATCAACATCGCCATCCATCTCGAGAACCATAAAGTCAACCAGATAGAAAAACTTTTTGACTTGTACAATGACATCCTCGATGATGCCCTTTGGGTGCTTGATTGAGTGATTCGCAATTTGCAAAGACATGGATGTTAGCTTAGGATCTCCAAGGTCAAGCTTCTTAAAAATAGAGTACGGAAGGACGTTGATGCTAGCTCCTGAGTCACAAAGAACTCTTTCAAATGTGAGGTGCCCAATGGTGTAAGGAATAGTAAGGCGCCCCAGATCCTTAAGCTTTGAGGTAAATTGTTGAGTATAACGGCCGAACACTCCTTGGTTAAGCATACCATCTCGTTCTCTTCCCATTTTTTCTTGTTGACAAAGATGTCTTTGAAGAATTTAATAAAATTGAGCATTTGCAAGATAACATCAATTAAGGGGATGTTGATACGAACCTCACGAACGATGGCTAGGATTCTAATGAAGATTTGATCCAGCTCCTTTACATGCTTGTGCTGAGCCAACGAGAACGGTAAACGTATCTCAATAAGTGAAGCGGGAGTCGGAGATGATGAACTAGCGGCGACAGAGGCAGGAAGTGGTGTTGGGCACCATATGTGGCCCCTAAGCACCACTCAGATGGCACCTTAGATTGCATAGATTGGCGGCTGGGCGCCACAGTGCGTGCTTCACTGTCCTGGAGGGGTGTTTTCTGCGTCTGAGCGTAAAGGTTGCGCTCGGGTGCCATGATGCGTATCGAATCATCATTTTCATTCAATTTTGTTCGACTCCTTAAGGTAACCACAAAGCATTGCTCCTTAAGGTTCTTCTCGGTGTCACTTAGCAAAGCTTCCGATGCTCTCCCACAAATTGCGCTTGATAATTGCTCCATGTGCGTCTCCATTGCTTTAATTGCCATGCACATATCTTTCATCCTGTTTTAGATATCCGCAAATGATTTGTCCGACTTCTTAATATGTGCATCAAGTCGTTCATCGATTGTAAGAGGTCGCACTTGACCTTGTGGATGAAAATTACCTTGCCTTGGAGCTTGGTTGTTGTTGAATGGAGGCCAAGGTGCTTGATAAATATCGGTTGTGCATTTTGTCTAGGATTAGGCCTCTTCGGGAAATTCTCGGGCACATAGAAGTTAACTCGAGGTCGATTGGCATTTCCAACATAATTCACATCACCAACCACTGATTCTAAAGCTACCTCTTCTTCCAACTCATGAACACTAGCAATTTTCTTGGTTGAACTACTCTATTCATCGTCGGGATAGAGCTCATCTTCCCGAGCTAGTTGCTCAATCTTGTCCCACACACTTTGGCAATCCAAACTGAGATCACCACCCATACCCGCATTAAGCCTATTTCCAATGCGTGATCGAACTCCATCATAAAAATGTAACACTAGCTCATTCATCACGAAGTTGTGATCCGGGCATTTCCTAATCATGCCTTTATATTGAGCCCATGTCTCGGCAAAGGATTCATCCTTCTTTTGTCTAAATCCCTTGATGTTGCCCCAGAGCTCGTTGATCTTAGAAAGTGGAAAGAATTTGTTCAAGAAAGCATCTACTAACTCACCCCAAGTCGTGATGGATTGAGTGTTGGGTTGGGTAATCCTCGGGGTAGGTTAGCACATCGGAATATTAAAAATTTACAACTACCCCGAAATAGGATTACAATGGCCGGTTTAATCGAGCTAATATTAAAACGAGAAAAACTAACTATGTGAAATACCTTTCGCGCTTTTCCCCTCGAACAAGTTTCTGATCTTAGCAACCCGAACAAAATACTCCCTTGACTCGAATCAATCAAGAAACCATCGGCCTCCTTCAATCTCCGAGCTCCGTTTTTGTTCCTTGTATCTTCAAGCGATCCAATCGTCTTGCCTCTAAGATGTATGCACACCTCCGTATAATTCCCAATAATTATATATATGGTGTATATAATTATTCTAGATCTAATATTGGCTTAACATATGAAGGTTGGAATATTATGTGAAAGGTTAATCTCAATACATGAGCAAAACATTGTCTAGAAATATATGGGTAAGGGGTGAGTTTTAGAGAAAAATTGAAGATGAAATTTTTCTCCCTTTTCTTATGGTGGTGGACAAAATTTTCATTAAAACTAAAAATGTGTGTGTGTGTGTGTCTTTCTTAACACACATATTTATAGAGAGAGTCCTAGATTTAATTTGATTAGAAGTCAAGATGAGATAAAAACTCCAAGATTTGACTTTCATCTATTCTTAATCAAATTTCATTAAAGAGTTTCCTAAAAACAAGGAACTTAGCTTGCAAGCTAACTTGTTCCCTATTTTTTCTCCTAAAATATTTCCTTCATTCCAACTTGATCAAGATTTGGAGAGGAATTAAATCCTCCTCTAAAACTGTCCGCCACCTCGCCCCCTCTTAGGCTTGGAATCCAAAACTTTTATCCAACTTGATTTAATTTTTGACTACTTATTTAATTAAATAGTAAAACCATTTAATTAAATATTCCACAATAATCAAAGTCCAACCTTAATTATTATTACCCAATTATTTCTTTAACTCTATTTAATTTTTGACTTCCTCTACTAATTAAATAAAACCCTTGGACTTCACTTAGTCCATTAATTAATTAATCTCACTTGATTAATTGAATAGTCTAATTAATTGATCTCCAACCAATTAATTAATATTTCTCTTTAGGTAAGTGCTAGACTTTCCTAATTTCACCTCAACTTCTAAAGTTGATTAATCATATCTTTTAAGCAGGAACCTCAGGAGTTAGTGTGTGACCCCTTAGGCTCGTTCATGTTCTGGTAGTAAGTACACTTTCCAAAAGTGTCATTGTACCTTTCCATATGTAGAAAGTACTAGATTAAATCTTCCTTGATTTAATCAGACCATACATCATTCACCATAATATCATGGTACCTACAAATCGAAGTTACTGTCAAGCAACGGGCCTCGAAGACCTAAACACAAACGATGTCAAGATACTCAACCTATCATAACCACAATCCTTGCATAAGTAAGATCCCTCCATCAAATCCAGATTGGCATCTTGAGTAATGGTTTAGTCGAAACTCTTATGTCTCCTTTATTGCATGATATCGATTCATGCAATTCAAACGAGAAAACATTCCGCCTCTTTGGATTGCCATACTTTGGCCAAAGATTCCTTGAATCGATTCGTTAAGCAATATATAGGAAATGTCTGATTTGCTTGATTAGTAATGGATCCCATCTTGGTCTCTCATCTACCTTCATACATAATCATACTATACCCAAGATATCCCATATGACAACTCGCGTTGGAATCATGAGATAAGTCAAAGTATAATCGATTATGCTCAAAGTGACAATGAAACCTCAGGTCCATAAGGATTACTCTTATGCCTACGTGATTATAGGAAATTCCACATTCGATAACCATTTTGTGAATTTTCTGGCGGGCTTGTTCAGTTCACTCATTATATCCAAATAAAAACCCTCGTGTACATCTATACCTATGGAACGAGGCATGTTCTCTAAGAACTATGTACACAAGCAAGTCTTTTGAGTCTTTGTCAATATCCCTTATCTTGACAGACACATCTCAGACTTGGAACCTTTTAAGAATTATGACCTTAGAAACATATTTCATCATCGTCATTCCCTATGTTCGATGATGTCCCATAGTCCTGTGTGATTCAAGAGACTTCGTTCTAAGGTTATAACAACAATTTAAGAACAAAGAATGCCACTAAGGATTTGACCTTATATAGTAGGATTGCATATAGTATCTCAAGAATGGCGACCAAATAATTGCCCTAGAGCCAATTGCCCCCATGTACTCAAGGCCTATTCTCCAAATATGTCCTCCTAGTACTTTTGACTTATGGGGTTTAGGTGACTATGGGTTTGCTATATCACTGATCTTCCAGACCATGGTATTGCCATTTACGAGTTTGGATTTTCGATGAGACCTAGGCTCATTTGCTCATGAAACAACCCCCATTATTATCACAATACCTAGTACTTGATCAACAATGAATGGAATTACTCCCACTCAAGGGTGCAATAGCTCATCCAAACATCCACTTTAATTGTGAAAATACGGTAGTGGATTGCTTAAACCTTATCCAATACACCGCTCCACCATTTTAGTCTTTCCTCAATGGGGTTCGTCCATCATTGCTACATGCATGGAGTATGTACGCCATTTCACACATTATTCCCCTTCTTCCTGATAGATCAGGTGAAGATTCCTTACTTGGAATCTTTGAGTTTGCCATTTGAGGATTCTTACAAAAATAGAATTTTAACCCAAGGTTTTTCACAAAGGGAATCAGAGTTTCTCGTAAAGACATCCTTAGTACTCTAAGGCACTTTTGGATAGTCTTTCATGGCAGTCCAGTGATTATCACTGATTTCGACTATTGTTGTCGTACACTCCTAGTGTATCAGCAATATCGATCCATGTACATAGAACTTTATACATCGTGTCTCCTATGACTAGCGCAACATGTATATGAGACATCATTACTCTTTCCTCTAATGACTATGGGGACATAGACTTGGAAAGTAACTTTTTGTCTCAATAGGCAAGAATCCTTTTCTTGGATTCCTTCTTACTAAATCACTTTAGCTTCCTTTCTATGTACAAGGATTAGGAGAGTCCCAACATCCCACACTAGTTTTTCTTGATCTCTAAGAATACTGAGTGTCTGCATGCTTCTCCCTAATCATTCCTTGGAGAACTTTGTGGATAACCTTGCTTTTGTTAATTTCAACATCCCTACTTCATTTTTCATTTAGTAAGACGTTTTTAACGTAAAACACCATACCTTTACTTATAATCCCACTAGCCATTTTGTACACATATTCTTCCAACATTTTGCATGAAACCCATAAGACTATGGTCTCATCAAAATGTTTTGTAAGCTTCGGGATGCTTACTTGAGTTTGTCATTAGAACTCAGAAGTTAACACACTTGTGATCACTTCCCTTGAATGTGAAACCTTTTGGCTGCTCCATAAAGCTTTATTCCTTAATCACTTTTAAGGAAATAGTTTTCACATTCCACTACCATATCGAATAGATATGCTGATTTAGCTAGAAGAATTCGAATAAATTTTTGCATACCCACTGGCAAAAGGATTTTATCCTTTTTCACGTACCATGCTTTATAGGTTGCCACCTTTCCATTTCTTCCGAGCAATCGCTGCAAGCCCCACTTACAGCCACAGAGGTGTAACACCTCTAAGTGGGTCCACCAAGGTCTAACCTTGTTGGAATATATGGAGTTCATCTTGAATTTTACCCCTTCCAGATAATTTCCCGAATTGATGTCCAACATCATCTCCCACTTTTGGATTTCAATTCAATGGGATTTCCTCCTTGTTGCTTTCAAGCAAGAGATCAATCTCTTAAATTCTAATTGATATCCTTAGAGGTTGTATACTTATTGTTTTTGTCTCAGGCTATGCTACAGTGGTATGTCATGGGTTGGTTTATGGTTCTTGAGTTTCCTCAAGTTCTACAATCTTTGTCATTCTTATCCAATAAGATTCCCTTCGCCGAGAAGGTGGCATTCCCTCAAAACAAACTTTGTTCTAAAGGATTGTAGAAATGATATCCACAACTTCATTTTGGATATCCCACAAACCTTTCACAAGTTGGATCCTAGATTCATCTTGTCTCCTACTAACATCTTCATATCCTAAGACATTTGTATGAAGATGATATGACCATAGTATACACTCTTACAATATCCTATTCACAAATAGGTTATTAATTCTAGGTTATAACCTCAGAATAAAGAGGAAGGTCAGTAAGACTCACCATGGAATGAATAATATCAAATATAATTCAGCTCCTTCGCTCAACTACCCCATTCGAATGAGGCTTGTTAGAGGAGTCTTAACTTGAAAGAATCCCATTCTTTCTTACATAATCACTTGAACAAGTTTTTTTCTCTTTGATCCTATCAAAGATTTTGATACTTCGTTCATACTTCTCTAATTCGTCTCTAAATACCTTCAATCCTTTCAAAGGTTTTAGACTTAATACATCTAATGTACTCCATGGAGTAAGAAGATTTCTAGCACTGATACACCGTACAACATATACACATCCATTTGCCTAGCAAACAAAGATTTAGTCATTTTTCTTAAGACAAGATTCATGAGTAGCTCCCTTGCCCTCTCTTAAACCTTTCTTTAGAGATATGACTTAATCATTATGTGCCATACATTTGGGTTGATTATCGAACCTTCCTATTAAGTGTTCCTATCTTGCCATATTTATAGCATATGAACGAATTTAACACCTGCTTCCATTTCCACCTCTGCCATAGCTCCTTAGTTGTGCTTCATCCATTCCCTTTAGGCATCCCATGCCTTTGTATGGATATGAACCAACTACTTAGCATTGGCTTGTCCTTCTTACTGGTGGCTTCAGCATTTCAACAACTACTTAGTTAAATATTGTACCTTAACGATGAACTAGTCATATGATTTAGAGAGTGATAAGACTACAAGGTCTATCCATGACTTCTTTGTCAAATGAGTTTCTAAAACTCTTCCAGAGATTCTAAATCTCTCTATCTAAATCTTACACTAATTTGTTCAATTAAATGAACTATAATACCCACGCATGATCCATGCTCTCATTTGCTATTTTAAAGTTTAATGAGACATCTTGCTTAGATATTATCTTGGGCCCACCTGGCATAGTTGGGCCCGTTCATCATCATTTGATCTAAACAATTAGAGACTAGGAATTTTCCATGTGTTCGACACACATTCCCATTCTCATAAACGAGGACAATTACTAGGTCGCGTTGTTTTAGTCGTGTGGCTTGGCATTGGTTCAGTTATGGTCAGATTCTATTCTAGATTTGATTGAGTGGTTCTAAATTATGTCTAACATAATAAGGGAAGACAAATAAACAAACATTCAACTATAAAATTAAGTCCTTATACAATTTGGTCTTTGATTGTACAAGTCTCCCACTATTTGTCCAAACTCCACCACCCTCTTGATGGAATTTTGAGAAAACTTAGTTTCCTTAGTGGGTTTGAGATCTAACTAAATTAATCAAAGCACCCCAATTATATGAGTGTGATCGACTTATCTAGCTAGTAGCCATGCCGGGCCTTCAACCTCATAGTTCTCAAGATTGTTTTACCTCGTCTTTCACATATGGTCCAATTATATGGGTGTCCAATATGCTACCTCAACGTCAGGCCAAACCCATCAAATATTCCATGGTCAATCTTCTCAGTTCATCGCCCTATTATATGAGTGCAAGATGAGTGATTAGATCCCACAGAGCATCTCTATGTTTAGTGACAACCACAACCTAAATTGACTAAGTTAATCCCCAATTATATGAGTGACTAACCTAGCTTCAGTGGCATTTCACAATCACTTATGATGGAAGGCATGGAAAAGAAATCCAATTACAATTCCACATGGGCCTAATATTTTTTCAGGAGGGCATTACAACATAATATATAGGTCTCATCAGATTATATTTATCTTGTTTAATTTTCTATCCTATGCATGCATTCCAAACACATCATATATAAAGACAGAAAATTAAACATCCACAAAACGGTAAATAGGATGAACCACCTCGAGCCCTAACGTAATCAACCCACTGAGCCAAAGTGGGCTAGACTTCTAGGAAAGTAAAAACAACCTAATCTATCACAATGGATCGCCACTGCATACATATCTTCAAATAGCTTTGTCTTCTGGCTACGTGTTCAATTACATAGACTATAAACTAATTGCATTCTACTAATCTAATGACAGAAAATTAAAACGAAATCGGCTATTTTTACAACCCAAAGAAATTACATACATCGTAAACCAAAGACTAGACTAGGCTCATGATTCATCCAATCACATAAAAATGCCAAGCCACATAAATGCGATATTTAAATTTACCCATCCAATGTCTAATTTAAATTGCATTTATTGGGATAGATTTTGGATTTTCAAATAAAGATATTTTCTAGGTTTGAAATAAATAATTTCAAAAATTATAATTTTCAACCCAAAATAATTACCAATTCTGAAATAAAATCTTATCCACTACAAGAAAACAAGGCATCAGAGACGGAATTTTAGAGACCGACTGAATTCGGTCTCTAAACAGAGACCGAATTAGAGACCGATATGGGTTCCGTCTCTAAATCGGTCTCTAATTCAGTCGCTAATTTGAAAATGGATCGCCACTGCATACATATCTTCAAATAGCTTTGTCTTCTGGCTACGTGTTCAATTACATAGACTATAAACTAATTGCATTCTACTAATCTAATGACAGAAAATTAAAACGAAATCGGCTATTTTTACAACCCAAAGAAATTACATACATCGTAAACCAAAGACTAGACTAGGCTCATGATTCATCCAATCACATAAAAATGCCAAGCCACATAAATGCGATATTTAAATTTACCCATCCAATGTCTAATTTAAATTGCATTTATTGGGATAGATTTTGGATTTTCAAATAAAGATATTTTCTAGGTTTGAAATAAATAATTTCAAAAATTATAATTTTCAACCCAAAATAATTACCAATTCTGAAATAAAATCTTATCCACTACAAGAAAACAAGGCATCAGAGACGGAATTTTAGAGACCGACTGAATTCGGTCTCTAAACAGAGACCGAATTAGAGACCGATATGGGTTTCGTCTCTAAATCGGTCTCTAATTCAGTCGCTAATTTGAAAATTAGAGACCGATTGATTTCCGTCTCTAAATCGGTAGCTAATTGGTTGATTTACTCCCCTAAGTTAGAGACCGAATAATTCGGTCTCTAATTTTCAAATTAGCTACTGAATTAGAGACCGATTTAGAGACCGATTGATTTCCGTCTCTAAATCGGTAGCTAATTGGTTGATTTACTCCCCTAAGTTAGAGACCGAATAATTCGGTCTCTAATTTTCAAATTTACGACCGGATTTAGCGACCGAGATGAGCATCAATTTTTCGTTATTATTTGGCGACCGATTCTGCGACGGAATATAAAATTATATTTTAGAGACCGATTCCGCGACTGAATTATTCGGTCGCTAATTAGGTCTCTATTTTGTATTTAGCGACTGTTTATCAACCGAAGGTGGTCTCTCTTGATCATTAAACTTAGCAAGAAAACTAGTAGAAGTAAACCTCTGATTTTTTGATTGAAAAGGAACATTTTTAGAGTTTATAAAAATTCACTCTTTCTGTGCGAATTTGCTAAAGAAGAAATAAGCTTAAAGAGTGCATTGATGTGGAAAAGAATTTATGGGGGTGGACTTTGAGGATTTTCTTTTTTGTGTGTGAATAGGGTTATAAATATATATTTGTATATGTGTATATGTGTATGTGTATGTGTATGTATATGTTTATATATTAGGAAAAGAAGATTTACTCATATCTTTACCTTCCACAACAAACTTTTCAATTTTTGGTCGCTTTTCTTGTTGATGATATTACTTTTGGGGCTATTTGAGAAAGTATATTTAGCGACCGAAGTGGTCTCTCTTGATCATTAAACTTAGCAAGAAAACTAGTGAAGTAAACCTCTGGTTTTTTGATTGAAAATGAACATTTTTAGAATTTATAAGAATTCACTATTTCTGTGCGAATTTGTTCAAGAAGAAATAAGATTAAAAAGTGCTTTGATGTGGAAGAGAATTTATGGGGGTGGAGTTTGAGGATTTTCTTTTTGTGTGTGAATGGTGTTATACATATATATTTGTATATGTATATGTGTATGTATATGTTTATATATTAGGAAAACAAGATTTACTCATATCTTTACCTTTCTACTGCCACAACAAACTTTTCATTTTTTGGTCGCTTTTTTGTGTGTGAGTGGGGTTGATGATATTGCTTTTCACATCTAATGATCAATGTCAACATGACTGATATTAGATAACAAATTCATAATTTTCATGTAAGTGTAATTAATACTAACTAGAAATAAATATATATTATTTAGTACTATTAATATAAATATATAAGGCTGAAATACAAATCAAGCTATTCAATAATTGAGATTGACTCGATTAACAATCAAATCAAAATCAAAATCAAACACAAATTTTATAATTTGATAATGTTTCACATAAATAAGCTTGGACAACAACTTGTTCGGCTCCACTCGACTCATTTGCATCCCTATAAATACCGTATCAACATTGATTGGTGGGTTTTAAAGTTAATCATCGCAATGACCAATGGTGGGTACGTAATCATTATTGATTTTACTCAGCAGACATTTTTTACTCAGCCGCCGTGTCCTTTAATTTCAAGAGTCATGTGACTGTGCTCGCTTTAATGTCACGAGACATTTTTTACTCAGCCGCCGTGTCATTTAAAGTTGTTTCCTTATCTCGATGAAAGATCTTGAGCAGATCTTGAAATTTTATATCCACGATAAAGGTTAATTAAAGTTGTCAATTGGGTCCATCGTTTCATTGCATTGTTTTTCTCTTTATCACTATTGTTTTACCTAATAAACTAAATATGCCCTTACAAAGAATTAATTAAAGTTAAAGGTAAAGGTTAATTAAAGTTAACCTTTACCTTTAACTATATAATCACTATTTTTAAGATAAAGGTTAATTAAATTTAGTGAGGATCAAAATCAAACAATCTCTTCCTCCACCAAACCCTACAAAGAATTTTCAGAGTATAAACAGGGGATAATTGTGAGGATCATCTTCCACGAAAAAGGGGAGATATAAAGAGGGGAGACAGGGGATCATCTTGCACGAGTAGCAACAGAGTATAAACAGGGGATATTCATATAAACAACCATGGAACGAGGTACAATTTCTAATAATGGACTTAGTTTCCTTTGTGAGGATATAATTTTTCATGTTATGGGAAGGTTATCAAGGGATGCATGCATTGTGGAGGCAGCCCGATTGGGTCTTTTATCAAAATATTTTCAACATTGTTGGTATTCCATCCCTACTCTTTTATTCGATATTAACCGTTTTCAACAAAGGGGTTATCATGGTTTAGATTTTATTCATTTTGTTAATCGCACTATACTTGAACATAATGAAAGTGTGGTTGAAACCTTGAGTTTTGAGTTACCAATGGGGGCCGAGGCATTGCATTGGATAAGGCAAGAGTGGGTGGCGTTTGGAATAGATCATTTTGTGCGTATACTGAAATTAGTCGGCCGGTTGTCCACTTCACTCCCTAACGGCCTGTTTTTGTCACAAACTCTTGTTCAGTTAAAATTATATCTACCGAACTATATTGTTAGGTGGGAAGATAGATATAATTTACGAAATTTAAAAAGACTCGTATTGAAGCACATCGTGCTTTATGATAACACATTTTCTTCCCGCCTTGGAAAATGGTGTCCCGAGTTGAATGATTTGCAGTTATTCAATTGTGATTTTAGAGGACTAACAGAATTTGAGGCATATTTGCCTTCTGTAAAAATATTCAAGATGGCATTCAATCGGGCCCAAGGAAATGTGAATATAAAAGTACACTTCCCCAATGCAGATGTCTTTATTATTTTATTGAAACAAGACGAACAGGGTTCGGGGCATTTAAAAGTATTGGGGTCGTTACCTCGTTCTTTACAGTGGATAGTACACCGTCATCGAAACTACATCGGATCAACTTGATCGACGTACCGACTACTTCGAGAGGTTGTAAAAATGACGAAAGAATTGCTGTCCAGCGAACGAGCACGTGTCCCGGTTGATTTTGTTAGGGTATATCTATCTATCATTGTTTGAATAAGTGCAAATGCTTTTAAGAAGTTGTTTTGATTTTTTTTTTTTGAATTGTTTGTTTAGAGGTTGGCGCATGTGGAGTCTCTACATCACATTATGGCGAGGTACTTTTGTTAATATGCACCGCCTAGAGATCAGGTGTTCGAAGCTACTTGACAATCTTGCTGTCACATTGGTGCTCATCAGTAGATGTACAAGCTTGAATGAGCTTAAAGTCGATTTGGTGGTAATATTTTAAGTTTTATGGTTTGTCGCTTATTAGTTATTACATGGTTTATTAAGCACGTTCTTTGTTTGGGTTTCTAAAATAAAATTGTAATTGACTTAACATGTGTAGGGTGCACCATGGAAAAACGCGGGCATTAGTGTATCCAACTACGTAAAAGACTGGAAGTTGCACGCAATGGGATTGGAGGCATTGAATGAGGTCACGATCTTCAACTTCTCGGGTTCTGATTGTGAGCTAAGCTACATTCTGTACGTGTTGTCGCAAGCAACTGAGTTGGGTACACTAAATATCTATTGTGTTAATCAATTTTTGATGATCCAATTGGTGTGTATAAGAGGGCATCAATTAGAGCGTATGAAGCTACCGCGTCAAACAATGTGCAAATTCGTTTTATAAAAGGGGCTTACCCTAGAATAAGAGGAGAATGAAAATTGCACCGAGTCCGAGTGTTTGATGGTGTACACCGGTGTTTGATTTAGTGACACAATTATGTATATATCTTGAAAGTATTTCAATTTCTCGAAAAAATGAAGGGCAATGTATATATGAAGAGGGCTTTGAAATTTTTGATTTATTGACACAATGTTGTATTTTTGATGAGAATTTACATGTGGATGAAGAGAAGAAAATAGTTAACAGATCAAGGGAAGTAATGAAAACGTTGTCGAGGAAAACGATTTCGCAGTATTTTTACATGCCAATAATACAATTTGTCTCACTTTCATCTTATATTTGAGACGGAAATAAAAATGATATTAAAGATGAGAATAAAATTAAATAATAAAAACAAAACAAAATGATATATGTATATGTGTAACACAAAACAAAAAAAGAATAAAGTAAAAAAAAAACATGCCTACCATGAATTGAACTCTAGACCTCTCAAAAATTAAAGCAAGGTGGCTTCCATTACACCAAGTTAACTTTATTGTCAAATGTGTTGAAACATTATTTATATTATATATATTCGATTGTATTTGAAATGAAAATAAATATTAAAGTAAAAAAATAAAATGCTCACAGCAAGACTCGAACTGTCGACCTTTCCTTTACTCACACGAGCTGCCCACCATTGCACTATGTCAATTTTATAGTCAAATATGCTGAAACATCATTTATATTATATATTGGGAAAGAAAAACAACTGAACCCATTATATGGGAAAAAACTTGAAAAAAATTGAACCCATTTCCATTCTTCATTTCTTCTTCTGCGAGAGACTCCAACGGAAGAAAGAAAGCAAGATCCACTCCAACTCTCAAGCTCTCCCAAGATCCACCGCCGCTGTCATCGACTCGCCGGAAGAGTCCTCTCACACAAGCCCTCGGCTCTCTCTTTAGTCCTTAATTACTTAATTTCAATTTCCAAACCCTAGGTAAAAACTTAAATTAAGTTATTTAATCTCTTTGTTTTTATATTAATGGTTATATTTCTATATTTATATGATGATGTTTTTATGCAATTTTCGATTTTGTTAATTGGAATTTTTTTGGGTTTTTTTTTATTTTCCATTTTTGGATTAAAATTCGGTTAGCCATTTTTGGATTAAAATCTATCGGCTATACAGGCAGCTGTGCGTCTTCACGAGAAAATTCATAACTTATTGTGGAAAGCTTAGATTCATGAATCGTTTTATTTTCATGAAACTAGACACATAGGTCTATCCATGCATATATCCCACATAATTAGGAGAACTCTAGAACAAAGCAGGTTTGTATTCAAAATTAGCTAAAAATCTGTCGGCTGTGCAGACAGCTGTGCGCGTCTTCACGAGAAAATTCATAACTCATTGTCGAAAGTTCGGATTCATGAACCGTTTTATTCCTATGAAACTAGACACATAGGCCTATCCACTCATATATCCCACATAATCAGGAGAAGATTAGAACAAAGCAGGTTTGTATTCAAAATTAGACAAAAATCTATCGGCTATACAGGCAGCTGTGCGCGTCTTCACGAGAAAATTCATAACTTATTGTGGAAAGCTTAGATTCATGAATCGTTTTATTTTCATGAAACTAGACACATAGGTCTATCCATGCATATATCCCACATAATTAGGAGAACTCTAGAACAAAGCAGGTTTATATATATATATATTGGTGCATTGCATTGCCCTTTGAGAAACAAGACAAGTGGTGATTATTTATTTATTTTTCTTTATGTAATGAGAGGTCAACTTGATTTTGTTTTGCTTTTCATTGTTTTTCTTTATATAATGACATTTAGATTTGTGCTATTCAAGTTCAGCTAACTTTTTTGGTAATATTAGTGATATTGGCTAAGGAGAACATCATATGAGATTATAGTTGTTAGAATGTCTGAATTGGTTTTAGTATAAAGATTATTAGCATTTTTTGTTAATTTGATTTGATGTAATTTTTTTTAATAGGATGACAAACAGAGGGCGAGGAGCGCAACGAGGGCGAGGACCGTCACGTGGACGAGGGCGCGTTCAGGATGTAGCGCGAGTGCGAGCTACTTTGACAGATATAGGTGAGCCTTCAGAACCAATGACTAATCCCATCGATGGAGAGCCTAGAGATGAGACACAGGTATAATTTTATTTAATTTTATGTGCATAATTGTGGATATGATATTTACATTTTTAATATTATCTTACATTATTATTTCATTATTATGTAGGTTGACGAGACATCGTTGGAGGCAAATTATGATCTCACAGATTCTGCTATGGGTGAAGATGCTTCTTCACATATTCGGCGAAGGGGACCCAACCACGGGACACAAGTACCAGCAAATTCAGATAGTCAGACTAAAATAAATGTGATCGACTCTAAGTAATTTCAAATCCTTTGCTTTCATTATATTACTATTAGATGTATTTATAAAAGTAAATGTTAGAATTTCTTATCTATTATTTTTAATTTACTTTGTCAATTAGATTTATTGAAGGGTTCGTCACTCGAAATATCACAAATGACCTAAAGAGCATTTATACAGAACCATACCCGAGCTGGCAAAAGATTCCATCGGCAACTCAAGAGTTGTTGTGGGATAATTTAAGGTACTTTATTTTCATTAATTGTTAATGTGACTATATTACATTAACTAAATTATGAGTTTTAAGTGGTTTTATTCTAAATAACGATATACATAAATGAATTGATGGATGAATACTATAAAGGTTTATTTGAAATATCCAAAGTTTATATTTAGTGTTATATATGATGACTAATTGTTGAAATATTTCAGATGAGGTATAGGTGGGATAACTTGTCAGATGTAGGTATGCGAAAGGTGTGGAATGAAACTGCAGTTGCTCGATTCAAAGATTTGCTTTACAAAGCGAAGAAAAAAGCAAATGATGATGCGAAGAAAGAGTTAGGCAGAGAACCGAGTACATTAGAATTGATTGGTAGAGGCCCAAAATGGATGGACAAATCAGTATGGAATGAATTGGTGCAAAACCATTGGGCTACTGAGCATTATGAAGAAAAATGTGAAAAGGCAAGGCAGAATCGAATGAATGAGAATGCAGGGAAGCATACTTGTGGTTCTATCCCTCGTGAAGCGCATCGACAAAAAATGGTATGCTTAGTTTAGAAAATTTTCATCTATATAGTGCAATACTTTTGAACATTAATTTGTGCTTTTGTCATAATTTTAGGAAAACGAATTGAAGCGCCCTGTGGATGATTTCGAGCTATTTGAGCATACCCACAAAAGAAAAAATACCGGGGATTTTGTCGACGTAAAATCAAAAAAAATCAGTGTGAGTATGTTTTAATCAACTTTCTTTTTGACATTGTTTGAGCATAGGAAAATGTAGGTGATATCATTTCTTTGAGATAAGGTTCCAAGTTCAGTAACTGGAAATTCACTGAGATTTCATCTTTGTGAGATCTTCAATAGTGTAGCGAGTATACATAACATTTCATGATAGTCTTTGTTATGTGATTCATATCATGTGCAAAAGGTACATTTTTTTTGGTGATTACTTATTATAATGAAAAGGGCTTTTTTGACTTTAATATATATTCGCAAAATGAGCACAACTTTGTTGTCTAAATTGTTAAAAAATAACATAAACAATGAAACTTTTTCAATGAAGTATTTACAAAAAAATGTGACTTTAGTATATGTATTTTGATATTAGATTACCTTTTATTTGATGTTGATTCTAGGTAAGTGTATTGGAATATGTTGATTTGTTCGGTGATTTTATTACTTTTGTGACGTGTTTGTGCAGGAAGAATACAGGGCGAAACGAAATTGCACTGATTCCTCTCCACTTGAGTTTGATCTTCCATTATGGTCTGATTTGAATGGAGGCTCGTCTAAGGGTCGTATGTATGGAGTTGCGCGTAGCCACATTTCTAGTGGTTACAGTCAGAGCACAATAAACTCAAGAGTTAGGGGAGAGTCTCATGATGAGTTAACAAAAGTAGTAGATGATGTGCGAGCTACTGCTATGAAAATAGAGGAAGACGCTCGCAGGAGAGAGGAAGAGAGAGAGAGAGAAAAGGTTGGAACAAGTACTTGAGCAAGTTCAAAAGAGAGAAGAAGAGGCGCAGAAAAAAACAGAAGCAGCAGATAAAAAGATGCAGGAAGTCGAGGAGATGTTACGAAAAATGATTCAAGAAGCGGGATTGCCAAACCACAAGTATGCCGATGGATCCGGACATGGGAAGCAAATTGGTTTTGGTGAAAAACATTAGTTCGTATTTTAATTTATTGCTTGGATGATTTAGTGACTCATTTTATTATCTGTCACTTTTGGTTGGGTGTTAGAGTGGATGGATTGAGATAATTGTTAGTTAGATGATGTTTTTTAGAATTATGTTGTGTTACGATGATATTGTGTTAGATATAAATTGTGGTGTTAATGAGTTGTTGTATTTTATGGGACAGATTATGATGTTGTGGTAATTACTTCTTATTGATTTTGTTGGATCATTTGTAATTAACAGGTTTGACGTGAATTTAGTGAATAAAATGTAGCATTTATAATTGAGACGTGCTAATTTTAGAGACCGATTTAGAGACCGAATCAAAGATGAATATTTAGAGACCGATGTAGAGACCGAATCAAAGATGAATATTTAGAGACCGATTTAGAGACCGAACAAAGATGAATATTTAGAGACCGATTGAGAGACTGAATCAAAGATAAATATTTAGAGACCGATTTAGAGACCGAATCAAAGATGAATATTTAGAGACCGAATCAAAGATGAATATTTAGAGACCGATTTAGAGACCTATTTTGTGTCGGTTAGCTACGAAATTTGAAGACCGATTGTATTTGAAAAAGTTGTGCAAATAGCGACTGATTTAGAGACCGAAAATTTCGGTCTCTAAATTTAGAGACCGATTTTTTTCGGTCTCTAATTAGCGTCGAGCCGTTTAGTGTCGGAATTTAGCGACTGAAATGTCGGTCGCTAATATTTTTTAGAGACCGAATTTGGGCTTTCAGAGACCGATTTTTCGGTCTCTGATACCCTGTTTTCTTGTAGTGATAGGTTCAAAAGTAATATTGCATGAAAATTATATGTTCCAAACATAAATCTTCTGCCAAATCTTGCATCAATGGACGGTGCTACTATATTAAGTGGACGAAATTGATTAAAAACGATCCACTAATTTTCTTATAACTATTCAAGCAATAGCCACTATTACGTGAATGTTAGTTTGAAATTAACTTGGATTCTAAATCCATTCACCGTCCACGACCCATACTGATGTAGATTCCATGTCTACTTACACCCCCGCCACCTCATACATGAATGAGATCTTACCAATTTGACCGAATATATGGAAAAACGATTCCAAACCATTCTACCATTATATTCAGCAAAGGAAACAAAATCTAATTCTTATTCCACCTTCAACCGCTATACACACGGATACACATGAGGTGCTGTGATTTGGTGGGTACCATACTATAAAGCATGGACACTCCAAAAAATCATCACGGGCGGTGTCGTACGTGTTCGAACACGGACACGGCTCCGACACGTGTCGGACAAGGCTATCATGTGTCCTTAAAAAAATTTGGACACGGTCGAACACGGCAGATACACGGCTATGACACGGCTAGGTCACTTTTTATAAGATACTAAAACTTTGGGGGGTCAAATTGTAAATAAAAATTTACCAATTTTCTAAATCTAATAAAAACTTACAAACTTTTTATAAGACATAGATTTGAACAATGAAATATTTATTTTTGTTATATCATGTTTTGGATTGAAAACATATTTATTGTTATATTTAGTTTATATTTTTATTCTGCATTTGTTATTGATAAGTAGTTGAATTATTTGCAATACACATAGCTTTACGAAGAAAGAAGTAAAATACAAATTTATATATAATATATATATATATATATATATATATATATATATAAATTTGGACAGCCATGTCGTGTCCTATTTTTTTTTTAAAATGCCGTTTCCCGTGTCCGTGTCTTGCCGGGTCCATGTCGCCGTGTCCGTGTTGGTGCATCATAGGTACCATACAATTCCAAATTGCACATAAAATATCAAAGTAATGATTGACTAAAGCAATTGGTTTCCAAATCTAACTGCTTTACTGCCCCCACAGTAGCATATACGCACCATATTCTTGATACCAAATTTTTATCTTGATTAAAATTCTACAAGATTAAAATCAAAATAAATTAAATCCCAATAACTTAGCAATTAACACAATAGACAAAAGACATCTTGATTTAACATGATTCAAATTTAATCTTGTGATTAAACTAACCAGGCTCTGATACCACTGTTGGGTTGGGTAATCCCCGGGGTAGATTAGCACAGCGGAATATTGAAAATTTACAACTGCCCCGAAATAGGATTACAGTTTCCGGTTTAATCGAGCTAATATTAAAATGAGAAAAACTAACTACGCGAAATACCTTTCGCGCTTTTTCCCTCGTACAAGTTTCTGATCATATCAACCCGAACAAAATACTCCCTTGACTCGAATCAATGAAGAAACCGTCAGCCTCTTTCAATCTCCGAGCTCCGTTTTTTTTCCTTGTATTTTCAAGCGATCCAATCATCTTGCCTCTAAGATGTATCCACACCTCCGTATAGTTCCCAATAATTATATATATGGTGCTAAGCTATATAATTATTCTAGATCTAATCTAAGCTCAATATATGAAGATTGGAATATTATGTGAAAGGTTAATCTCAACACATGAGCAAAACCTTGTCTAAAAATATATGGGTAAGGGGCGAGTTTTAGAGAAAAATTGAAGATGAAATTTTTCTTCCTTTTCTTATGGTGGTGGACGAAATTTTCACTAAAAGTAAAAAGTATGTGTGTGTGTGTTTTTTAACACACATATTTAATTTATAGAGAGACTCATGGTTTAATTTGATTAGAAGTCAAGATGAGATAAAATCTCCAAAATTTGACTTTCATCTATTCTTTATCAAATTCCATTAAGGAGTTTCCTACAAACAACCATTAAGGAGTTTCCTAAAAACAAGGAACTTAGCTTGCAAGCTAATTTGTTCCCTATTTTCTCTCCTAAAATATTTTCTTGATTCCAACTTGATCAAGACTTTGAGAGAAATTAAATCCTCCCCTAAAACCGTCCGCCACCTCGCCCCCTCTTAGGCTTGGAATCCAAAAGTTTTATCCAACTTGATTTAATTTTTGACTCTTTATTTAATTAAATAGTCTAACTATTTAATTAAATATTCCATAGTAATCAAATTCCAACCTTAATTATTATTACCCAATTACTTCTTTAATTCTATTTAATTTTTGACTTCCTCCACTAATTAAATAAAGCCCTTGGACTTTACTTAATCCCCCAATTATTTAATCTCACTTGATTAATTAAATAGTCTTATTAATTGATCTCCAACTAATTAATTAATATTCCTCTTTAGGTAAGTGCTAGATTTTCCTAGTTTCACCTCAACTTCCAAAGTTGATTAATCATATCTTTTAAGCACGAACTTCAGGAGTTAGTGTCTGGCCCCTTAGGCTCGTTCATGTTCAGGTAGTAAGTACACTTTCCAAAAGTGCCATTATACCTTTCCATATTTAGAAAGTACTAGATTAAATCTTGCTTGATTTAATCAGACCATGTATCATTCACTATAATATCATGGTACCTACAAATCAAGGTTACTGTCTAGCAACGGGCCCGTAGACCTAGACACAAACGATGTCAAGATACTTAACCTATCATAACCATGATCCTTGCATAAGTAAGATCCCTTCATCAAATTTTCCAGATTGGTATCTCGAGTAATGGCTTAGTCGAAACTCTTACGACCTAATCACTATGTCTCCTTTATTGCATGATATCGATTCATGCAGTCCAAACGAGAAAACACTCCGCCTCTTTGGATTGTCATACTATTGATTCGTTAAGCAATACATAGGAAATGTCTGATTTGCTAAATCAGTGATGGATCCCATCTTGGTCTCTCATGTACCTTGACACATAATCATACTATGCCCAAGATATCCCATATGACGACTCGTGATGGAATCATAAGAGAAGTCAAAGTATAATTGACTATGCTAAAAGTGACAATGGAACCTCTGGTCCATAAGGATTACTCTTATGCCAATGTGATTATAGGAAATTCCACATTCGATAACCATATTGTGAATTTCCTAGCGGGGTTGTTCAGTTCTCTCATTATCCAAATAAGAACCCTTGTGTACATCTATGCCTGTTCAACGAGGCACGTTCTCTAAGAACTATGTACACAAGCAAGTCTTTTGAGTCTTTGTCAATATCCCTTATCTTGACAAACCCATCTCGGACTTGGAACCTTTTAAGAATTATGACCTTAGAGACATATTCCATCATCGTCATTCCTAATGTCCGATGATGTCCCATAGTCATGTGTGATTCAAGGGACTTCGTTCTAAGCATATAATAACAATTTAAGAACAAAGAATGCCATTAAGGACTTGACCTTTTATAGTAAGATTGTTATAGAGTATCTCGAGAATGGCGCCCAAATAATTGGCGCAGGGCATCTACCTTAACATTGAGGAGGTAGAGATTTATACCATGTGATCGCCTTTTCCTTAAGTGAGAAGTGGAAGATTCTAAGACAGATTGCATTTAGATCCCTCGGATGGAATTGGATAGTCAAGAGGGAATCATCTATAGTCTCCGAGTGTTCATGAGGCGGTTCATGAGGCTCTCCATCTAATGGTTCATCTTGTACCATGCTAAATTAGTGGGGTGGAACGTGATAATTCAGTGCAACGAAGTTGGGCAAAACCACGGGACCCAGTATGGTATGGACCCTCGGTGGTAGACTACCTCGGACCGACAGAAGTGGTTGTGGAGGAGGCGGTTGTATAACTTACAGAAGGTCTTGTAGACACTCTCTATTCTCCAATAGATTCATATCCGGGAAATGTCCATTCAGATTCAAATAAAGATTGTTCGCCATTGCTCGAGTTCGTCGACTAGCCAGAAGAGTACATTCTATTCCGAGCGCAACATCCAATAAAGGCTCATTGGAGGAGCGGGTCATGCACCAAGAACGAACCTATAAAGTAAACCAAATAGACAAAATTAGAATAAAAGGGAAAATAAAAGAAAAGCAAGAAATAAACGAAAAACTAAGAATTATGAAAAC
Source organism: Buddleja alternifolia (assembly GCA_019426215.1). Classification (NCBI taxonomy): domain Eukaryota; kingdom Viridiplantae; phylum Streptophyta; class Magnoliopsida; order Lamiales; family Scrophulariaceae; genus Buddleja; species Buddleja alternifolia. Next base: position 12,268,943 of record CM033401.1, on the reverse strand, counting down.
GTAAAAGAGAAATCAAAAACTAAAATAAACAAGTCCCCGGCAATGGAGCCAAAACACTTGACACGCTAATATCTAACGTAGTAAAATAGCAAGTGCCCTCAAGTGCCCTAGTCGTGTGTAGTGACAAAAATGGACTAAGTCCAGGTTGTCAAACCACAAGGACAATAGCAAACACTTGTTGATCAAGCATATGTAAGGCATTCAATCACAAAATCACAACATATAGCAATATATGAATTGAAATGGAAAATGATCTTATTATAACAATACTAGCAATATGACCTTCACATGGCCCTAGTTTAACAAATTAGTTCATGGAATTCATAAAGGAAAAGCTAAGCACAAGATCCATGTTCATAGACAAAGATGAATCTAAAGTTAAGAAACTCCATATATTGGATTGATGATTGAATCTTTGACTGGAGGCTTGAATCTTTTCCTTTCCCTCTTCTCTTGCTCTTTAAAATTGATGATAAGTCAGGTCCCAATCCCAAGAAATCCCAAAATTGGCTTAGAATCCGAACCCCCTTCTTCCTTTTTGATTTTTGGCCTTTATACTCTTCAAACAGTTACACCGGCACCCAAGCGTGAGTAAATCGGTGCCTAAGCGCAGTCTAGGTGGTATAACTAACTTGGGAAAGAAGCTGCGGGCCGACTGGGCACGCATTTCTGGTGCCTCCTCAGGGTGACGCCTGGGCGCCCCACTGCGAACTCTGGGCCCTTTTCTTGCATTTTGGCGTAGCAATCTTTCTTCGTTTATAACTTTCTCCAAAGACCTTCGATTTGAGTGATTCAAATTCCCATATGAAGATAAGACATAGCTTTACAACTTAGTAGAAGAACACTTCCTCAAATTTGGTTTTTAAACATACTGAAATACTACGTTTTCGTGCAATTTTCCTAGATTGCACTGATTTTCCACCTTTACTCAATAAGCACACAAATTAAATGCATATGTGGCATAAATCATGCATAAATCTATATAAATCACATAAATATGAGGCTCTAACATATGTAAATTCACATCTTATACAAAAGCCTGCCGAAAGCCTTCTGGAAAGGCTAAAAGGGCTACTTATCTTCTAGAGTTAGTTCATTCTGACATTTGCGGGACTATGAATGTGAGGGCACGACACGGTGCATTCTATTTTCTCACTTTTATTGATGATTATTCGCGCTATGGGTCGATGTACCTTTTATCTCATTGATTAGATTAGCTTGACTGTTTCAAGTGATTCTTGACAGAGGTTGAGAATCAAGGGGAAAAGAACCTCAAAGTTCTACGCACTGATAGAGGGCGAGAATATATGTCTGATCAGTTCCAACAAATGTGTGAGGAAAAAAGAATTATAATATTTGACGATTCCAAACACTCCCCAACAAAATCGTGTTCTAGAGAGAAGGAATCGAACACTTCTGGAAAAGGCCAGATCAATGATGGCGCAAGCAAATCTACCAATATTGTTTTAGGGAGATGCAATTCTGACTACTGCTTATATTTAAATCATGTGCCATCTAAGTTGGTTCCTTCGACTCCCTATGAGCTTTACAATGGTAGAAAGCCTAATTTAGACAGCTTACGCCCTTAGGGATCAGTAGGGTTTGTTCACAGTGGTTCTCACAAACATGGGAAATTGGATACTAGACCAAATAAGCATATCTTTCTAAGAAATTGTGAGCACTTAAAGGCCTATGTAATGTATGGTGAACACCTTAATGGAGGGATGACTGAAATTGAGTACCGTGATGTTGATTTCCTTGAGGAGAATTTCCCAAGAATATGTGAAGTTAAAGGGGATCTTAAACTATTCAAGTTACAAGATCCTTCGGGTGGCACATCTAACCTTGACAAGGGTGAGGCCTCACAACATTATCCAGTAATTGACAGAGATAGTGAGAGTGACCCCAAATTCCGTGGGAGTGTTCCACTTGAAGAAGACTTTGAAAATCCACAAACACAAAAAAGTTAATGTGTAAATATATCCGGGTGATGTTTTAAGATTGAAGGGGAATCTTTCTTGTGTGCTTTAGTGGATGTTGACGAGCCAGCTGATTACAATGAAGTTGTGACTTCACCTAATTCAAAAGAATGGATAGCTGCCATGGAGGAAGAGATAAGCTCAATGGCTAAGAATAATCTTTGGGAGCTAGTCGATCTTCCATCTGGGCGCAAAAAGTATTAGGAACAAATGGGTTCTAAAGGTTAACCGCAAGTCTGACGGATCAATTGATAAGTATAAAGGCCGACTTGTGGCGAAAGATTATACCCAAAAAGAGGGTATAGACTATGAAGAGACATTCTCCTCAATGGTGAGGTTTGCATCTATTTGCCTCATTTTAACCATAGTCGCCCACCTCGATATGGAATTATTTCAGATGGATGTGAAAATAGCATTTCCCAATGGAGAGTTGGACGAGAAGATCTATATGAATTAGCCTTTGGGGTTTCATGAAATTGGACAAGAGCGCAGAGTTTACTGCTTAAAGTATTCTATTTATGGCTTGAAACAATCGTCCAGACAATGGTACTATCGATTTCATCGAGCTATCATCTCGATAGGCTTTACGATGATCGAAGAAGACTATTTTGTGTATATAAAGAGAAGTGCGAGGAGTTTTCTAATACTCTCACCGTATGTGAACGACATTTTGTTGGCTGGAAATGTCATGGAGTTCATTGTCGCCACTCAGAGGTTGTTGTCCTCTACATTCGATATGAAGGACATGGGTGAAGCTAAATACATACTTGGTTTTTTGTTAAGATACACTGAGATCATTCTAGAAAACTGCTGAGTTTGTCTCAAGAGACATACATCAAAATGATTATAAAAACGGTTTCGTATGAATAATACTAGACCCGGTGAGACACACATGGATAAAAGTTGTACTCTTGGCAAAGAATTATGCCCTAAGACAAAAGAAGAAAAGAAACGCATGGCTAAAGTTCCATATGCGAGCGCTGTAGGATGTCTGATGTACGCTATGATGTGTACTCGACCAGACATGTGCTTTGCTATTGGAATGATGAGTGGATATCAATGTAATCTTGGACCCAAACATTGGATTTCGATCAAAAGAATACTTAGATACCTGAAGGGGACTTGTGATATTTCTTTGTGCTACCATGGGGGTTGCATGAAACTGGTTGGCCATAGTGATGTTGATGGCTCAGTGGACAAAGATGAGCGCAAATCAACATATGGATATGCATTTTTGTTAGCAGGCACTTCTATCACTTGGTGTAGCAAAAAGCAACCGTGTACCTCTTTGTCCACCATGGAAGTAGAGTATGTTGTTTGTACATCAGCAGTCCAAGAGGCAATCTGGTTGAGGAAATTTCTCCAAAGTCTGCGCATCACGGCGCATGTTGATGATGCTGCTGTCGTCTATTGTGACAACACAGCTGCTTTGGCATATGCGAAGGATCCTAAGTACCATGGGAGGACCAAGATTATTGATACCAGATACCACTTTATTAGAGAGAACATTGAGCAAGGTCAAATTGTTCTAAGGCATATTCCTACTAGCGATATGGTCGCCAATCCCTTTACTAAGCCTTTCTGTAGAGATGTGTTTCAAAGGCATATGAGTAATTTAGGACTTCGTAGGTTTTGAGCTTATTTATTTTTGGCCTGTATGAACAATTTCTTACTAATAAGATTTGCATATTCTTATTTAATTGTTAGTGTACTATGTCTATGATATATGAGAATGTCACTGGGTTATAATTGACCCTCTCACACGAGCAATCACCCTGGCACTGAGATAGCGAGCAGGATAAGACTTGAGATCATGCGCATTAGTGAAGGCATGCGAATGATTGCCTTCATGCTTGGAGCAGTGATGAAGGTCTATATATACAATTTATAGTCGCCTTAGCTTTGGGGCTAAGATGAGATTATATTTAATCGATTATAAAGTATGTCCAAACGTTATAAAAGCCTATCTATAGCTGAACGTGCGAGCTACTAGAAGATATTACAAAGGGTGATACCTGGTGGTGCGCAGGCCAGGCACATGGAGCGCGGCTGGACTAAGGTTCATATGATGTCAGTGAGCGTGACATGCTCAAATTGAGTGGGAGCTCCATCATAGCATGTATGCATACTATATGTGTTTTGGGACGACCTTCTGAGAAAAGTGACTGAATGGATCCCTGCTTCGTCACTGTGTGAGTCCTCATTGTTTATTAGTACCCTTTGAGACTTTGGACCGTACCATGAGGTGTAAGCTTGATGATGCTACATTAGCATGTTCTCCAATGGACATGGAAAGGATTCGCTCTATAGGAGCATGTCTAAGAAAGCTGTCAGGTCCAAGCTGAGTGGCATGTGAGGCCGAGAAAAAACTAAAGATGATAACGCACTTATGTCCTAATGCTCAAAGGTCGGCCGACTAAGACGAAAATGTTTGACATAGTCATAAGCATAGATAAATAGTTGAGAAAGTCAAGCATGCTTTATTCATATAGACGGGTCAGAGATGCTTGATCTAGTGTGACTACATAGTTTGGGGTACACAACAATTTTTTGTAGAGTTATAGGGTTATGTTTGTATGGTGATTGCTTAATATAAATGTCCTCACTTGCTCATTTTTCTCTTGGTCGCACGCCTTATTCCCATATAAAAGAAGGGATGCGAGATGATAATTGAAGGATTCGATTCACAAACGGTGAGTCAAATATGTATGAGTGGGAGATATTAGTGTGCATGGGTTGGGTTTAGCCCACTACCCAGATTGCATCCATATTTAGTTAGGATTGAGAATTCTAATGTGAATGGAAGTAAATCTCATAAATATCTTTTGGGATATTAATAAATATGAGAGATCAGAATATCACGTATTTGAACTTATCAGGCTATTCTGACGGTACTCTCTCTCTCTCTCTCTCTCTCTCTCTCTCTCTCTCTCTCTCTCTCTCTCTCTCTCTCTCTCTCTCCCCTCAAGAAAACATTTTCTCCTCTCTCACTCTTAGAGAATCACCAAAAAGTTGCTCTAGAGATTTAAGGTGTGCAATTGATTGTAAACTCTAGTAGCAACCAACGATACCGGCGAGGAGTTCGTTCAATTGTTGGCCTGTAGACGGGCTTGAGAGCGATTGGGATTCAAATCATTATTCCGCTGCAAGATTCATACCGGTGAAAGGTATGTTCACGAATCTCGATATATTTATGTGAAATATATTAAGTTATTTATTTCCTACATTTGTAATTTTTCTTTCAATAGAATATGTTAATTCTGAATTGGCACCTTTTCCGAAGAAGTTGTTGGATTTTATTATGAAGAAACATATTTAAATAAGTAGAATTTTAAGTATACAAAGATTTGTCTGTTCTTATTTCTGTACTTTTTTTTAAAATAAAAAAATTAGAAGTATTCGGGTTATGAAAAATGTTTGAATTTAATTGACATACTTAAGTAATACTCCCTCCGTCCCAAAAAGGATGTCCACTATTCCACTTTTGTCTGTCCCAAGATGTTTGTCCCTTACTATTTATTTATGAATTTATTGTTTAATCTGACTATATTACCCTCCGTTTAAATTGAAAAATATACAATTAATTCATTTTTACTATAAAACTACAATTATATTTAAGGAAGATAATTCTATACATGGATAGAAAACAATAACAATAAATCAAATTAAAATCATGGCATGTTTTAGAAGCTAACGTTATTAGTTGTCTTTTGTTTTATGGAAAGCGTACTATTGAGAAACAATGAAAATTTGATAATTCCTAAGAAAAGCCAAACGGGACATTCTCTTTGGGACGGAGGGAGTAATATTTATAGACCACAAAAAGAATTCACGGTTAATCAAGAAGATATTCTTTTAAGAGTTTAGAGTTTTACTTCTAGAATTTTAAACTGTGGATGTCACACTATTTTAATTCTTATGTCATTTGAAGATATTTCTATAATTTTTCATTCTCACTACATTATAAGTGAAAGTTAACTTTTCTTTAATTCAAAAGTAAAGGGTATTTTAGTATTCAACTAGAAAATATAATGTGAATGATGGGAGGTCAATGCCAAATTTTCAAATGTTAGAAGCATGGATACCGAATGCTTATAATTTAGGGGAGGTCAATGCAATTAGCCCGATTAGAATGGTGAGGTACTTGAGAACTGGGTTGTTTTGCCAAAATTATTACATACTTTATTATATAGTTAAAAAACGCTTTCTTTTTAAGTTTAGTCCCTAACATGAATCCAGATAAATAAAGCTTGGAGTCGAACGCACCAGAGACGGAGCTAGGGGGGGCATGAGGGGGCCGTCGCCCCCCCTCAATTATTAAAAAAAAAAAATTAGTGGTTCAAATTTTTTATAAAAAAATTCTCCCCCCCCCCCCCCCAAAATGTTTTTTTTCATCAGGTTTTGCCCCCCTACCCCACCATTTTTCTTTACTTTTCTTTATACTTTACATCTTGTCCCCCACAAACATCACTTTTTCTTTACTTTACTTAACTTTTCTTTTTCTTCCCAAATCACTCTTGTATTCACGCACCATTGTTCTTCTTCTGCAGATTACAAGCAAAGCTGAAAGCTCCATTCCAGTATCCAACTCTCAAGCTTTCTCAAGATCCACCACTGCTGCTGCTGCTGTCGAACTCGCCGCTCACACACGCCCTCACCCCTCGCCGATTCGCCCCTCTATTTAGGCTTTAATTACTTAGTTTCAATTTCTAAATCTTAATTTGCATGATTGATGAATTGAAAAAGATGAGAACAACATATCTATCTGTACTATATTTCCCCTCATGCTTTAATTATTTTCCCCTCATGCTTAAGTTTCACTAGAAATTATAAATTTAATGACTGAAATAAATTAACATTTTTAGATCTAAATATTTATCTATCTATACTTTATGTTGTAATAGATATATTTTAATAGTTTAATTAGATAAAATAAATAGACCACTAATTATTTTCCCCTCATGCTTAAGTTTCACTATTAGTGTATATTGAGAAAGAAATTGCCCAAACTTTTGATGTTGATTCAATAATTGATGAGTTCGATGACTTAAAAACTCGTCGAGTACAACTTAGAATGTCTAACTTAAATAAGTAGTCATGTTGGTTTGTTTTATAAGACTTCAATTGTATATTTTTGGATGAGACTTTTTAGTAGATATAGTATATTTTCTCACATAAATATATCGTATCGTACCGCGGGGGGCAAGCCCCCCGTACCTCCCATATATCTCGCCCCCCTCCGTGAGATTCCTGGCTCCGTCCCTGGAACGCACCAACCCAATATTAAAACCCTTCGTCCAAAACAATGACAGTAAATATACGATAGTGGTCATAAATGCTGACAACATTTTGGCTGTATTCGAAAAGAGCAATTTTAAACTCTGTATGGCATAATGTTGGAGTAGTAGCTTTTAGCAACAATAATTAGTGACAATGTTAGTTCTCACTAATTGTAAGCTATGAATTAATGATAAGAATTTTTAATTTGTCGTTATATGATTTTACATATTTAATAATGATAAGATTGTATAAAAGTTGTCACTCTAGATAATTAGTTATAAGAAACTGTTGTTACTACTGAATATAATTACAATTTAGTCACAACAATTATAGTTGTCGCGCTATTTGTTTTGTCAGTAAGTTGCCCAAAATCTATTGGTCTAGTAGTATTCACTTTTCACTTTATGTGAGAAATCCTGGGTTTGAATTCGATTTGCTACAAGTTGTGGTTTTTTCCTCCTTTATGGAGCCAGATAGAGTTTTTATGGCTCAGGATTATAACTATCAACCTGGGTTTGTCGGGCTATATATTTAGGGTATCCTCTTTCGTCTTGAATTAAAAAAATAAAAAATAAAAAGTTAGTTCTCACTATACATGTGTCACTTATCGTTATTAAGTTGTCACTATACATGTGTCACTAATTATTAATAGTGACAATCTTAAAGAAACTTTTGTAATCTAAAAATCCTTTTTGCGACAAAGAAAAATTATTGTCAATCATTATATATATTGACAACCTTACAGAAAGCCTTGTCATCTAAAAATCTATTTTGTGATAAAAAAAAATTATTGTCACTTATTACATATATCTAGTGACATTTTTAAAATTGTTACTTCAAATTTTGTTATTAATATTACTTTTAGCTATAGTGTTGCTCGTCATAATTCATATTATGCATTATTAAATTGCGATTGGAAAAAGGGATCTACGCAATGTTGCTAACTATTTATTTTGGTAAGTAATGCTACCAAGTAGGGTTTAAGGGTTTACGGTTGGTAACACAAAGTACTAGAACACAAACTTTTAATCATTATTCTCTACAATATTGTACCAATATGTAAATAATGTGGCCATGCATACTCCAACAAAAAGACAAACAGTGACATGTGCTATTTATTAGCACGATACATTATGTTTGCAACAACAAAAAAAAGTACGATACATTATGTAGAAATTATCTCCAAGTATTGGTACAATGCTCAACTTGCTTATAAGTGACTCAAACGTAATGAAATTTGAGAAATGTTAAGTTTGAGCATCATAATTGGGCACGGCAAAAACATAATCCGAGCCAGAGCGTAATAAAGTTCAAACGGAATAAGCCCGATTCAGTTAATATTTGAATTAGGCATCCTAATACCTTTAATTTTTATTCAAATTATATATCCAATTTGTTGTTGATTCTGCAGTGCAGTTTTACCAAGTAAATAAATTTATGAAATGTAAAAACGAATAATTAAAGAGGTTCCGGGCTTGAATAAATATCCTTAAAATTGAGTTTTATTACTTTATTGTTTGCTAGCTTCTAATTATTGGACAGAGGAAATAGAGAAAAAAATTATGGCTCTGTATGGTTGTGTATTTAAAAATGAATTTTAAATTTTTATTGGGGAATGTATATTATAGAAATTCGTGTGAAAATATTAATTTTTTTTTGTTTGTTTGGATGTGTTTTTGAGAAATGTTTGGAAATTGTGTAGATGTGATATAAAGCTGATTGAATTAGTTATATATATAATGATGATAGGAGAAAAATTAGAATAATATTTTATTTATGATAAAGTAAGAAAGAGAATGTGTTGGATAGTTGAATTATGTAATTAATAAAGAGAGAGAATGAAGTGATTAAATTGATGAAATGAAGAGTAGTTATATAGGAGAATGTGTAGTAGGATTTAAAATTTGAGTATTTTCTGTTGAATTTACCTTGTAGTGTGCATTTTCATTTTCTGGTGATCCAAAAAATGAAAATGTGATCCGAAATTCCTAAACATACAAAGCCTATGTGTTTTTGTTATTTCTCATCGAGTTAAAATATTTTGCCAATATTAATAAGGGATAATTACATAGAGACCCCCTCACTAATTGGGTAATTACAGAAATCTCCCCTCAGTAATTCGTAATTACAACCACACCCCCTCAATTTATTTTTTTTAGATTACATGGGCACCCCCTGCCAATTTTTGCGGGCAAAATTTTGCTGATGTCATCAAGAATCTTTTGGCCTTTCCCCAAAATACCCCTGGACCAACCTAGTCCAGTCTGGACCAAAAAGTCCAGAAATTGTGATTGCCCAATATACCCCTAGGAGAGGTAGATGTAATGTATACCTATTTTTCAAGGGGTATCATTGTAATGTTTTGTACTTAAAAAAAATATGACCGTTGGGATCGGACCGTTTGGAGCCAGGTATAAATGCAGCAGTTTTGGTTTGTTTACACAATCTGAAATGTGAGAATGGCTTCCTCAAGTCAGTCCTCAAGGTGCTTCGGAGTGAAATATAGGAAGGAAACGTGTATTAAGTGGAATTGTGGGGAGGAAAACTACAATAAACGTTTCTGAGTCTGAAGAAAATCCGGGGAGGTTATATTATAGATGTTCGATTCATGATTTTTCTCATTGGTGTGAGCTATATAACCAAGCCATATATGGAACATGAGGTACAAGGCAACTTCAACTCTCAAAGGAATATGCGCAGCACTGAAGAAGCTCCACGAATTAGGCAATTAAATGTGATTGATCCATCTATTAGGTTAATTTATCATTTCATTTCGGTAAATTTGGCCATTCTTGCCATCTACCTATTATGTCAGTTAGTATTATTGTTCAAGTAGTTGTAAGGGAAAGACATGTAATGGAAAGACATTGTAATGGAAAGCAAATTGCTATATAATTGAGTAGCAACTTTTCATCAACTTACACAATTCATAATCCTGACAATTCATCTATCAAATTTGACCTTAATATACCCCCCCCCCCCCCCCAAAAAAAAACCCAAAAGAGCTGCACAAAATCACAAACAAAAACCAATAATTGTTTCACAACTTACAGGTATACCAGAATTCACTATATATGCACCAAAAATCACAATATATGCCCCCCAAAAATCAGAATTTGTTCAAGATTTAAATAGATACCTAAAAGAAGAACAAATGATCCAAAGAAGGATCAAGTGATGTATCAAAATTAACCTCCCTACCGCCATCTTGACTTGCTGCTTGAGGCGTCCCAAAAGAAGGAACATAGGGCTGTTGGTCTTGATGCTCGCCAGCAGCTGCATTTTCACTAGCCTCAACACTTGAACTTGCACGACAATTTGTTCATCTTCTCCTTAATCTCATTCGGACCAGAATGTCTCCAAGAGGGACATCATTGTCCATATCCATTTGTGTAGGCTCACTGCCATCAGTCCTTTGGTCCTGCCACATGTATTACATTAGACAATTAAATTGCATTTCTAATCATGGAATAATTTATTCAACTAAATTGAACATCACAAGTGTTAAACTTAAGTATTAACATCATTGTCACCAGTCCTTCTCCTTTTCCTTCTCTGCTTTCTTTGTATCCTTCCTTGAAAATTGGTTCTTTGACATGTTCTTTTATTGTGCCCATAGTACCCACATATTCTACACTTTCTTTTTGAAACAAATAAGTCTTGGGGATTGTCTTCACCATCCTCATTATTACCGTTTGAAGTAGAAGAAGGCTCCTAAAACTCTCTTCTCCTGTATTTTCTAGGCCTGCTAGGCAACCTTCTCAATTCTGGAGGTTGTAATGTTGATGGCACAATATCCTCAAGTGTTGGCCAAAATTTATGATCTGGAACTGGATGGATCACATGGGAGTAAGCCTACAGGTAAATGTCCTTTGAATAGCTGATATGAGTGTACTTCTCAATTTTGTCTATATTGTGTGCAATTGACAGACATGCATGCCTGCATGGTATTTCAGATACATCCCAAATCTTGCAATCATAGCTTCTGTTTTCCAAGTTGACAATGTAACTTGTTTCTCTTTCCTTCACTTGAAACTCTACCAAACTTGCCATCAGCACTTTACAGTGCCTAGATCAAGCTCTCTGAGCATTCAACTTCTTCACAATGTTAGGCATAATTTCATTTGTCCAGCTCACCCATTGTTGATTTCTTGTGTGCAACCTTTTCATAACCTTGCTCCTGATACCCTCTAGCAATAAATATACATTCTTGTCCCTATATTCCCCAATCCAACTGTTGAAAGACTCAACAATATTGTTGGTGATATGATTATTTTTCAAGGTAGTGGGTAATGCATGCCTTGCCCACATATTGCAATCAATCTTCATAAGCCAGGTATAAGCTTTAGGATTAACCTCCTTGATCTTGGCCATTGCAATATTGAAGCCATAATCATTGTATGACCTTGCGGCCAACCAATTTTTTTTTTCAATTGCCTCCCTTCAAAGCTCTGCCAAATATTAGCAAAAATGTATCTACCACACCTCCTATTGGCAGCGTGAGGCACCAGGTCTTCAATGACATCTAGTAGTCCCTGAAAAACAAACAAAAACACATTACATGTACACCCCCTTCTCAATAACAAACCTTACAAATACACCCCCTGGTCAGAACCAAACATTACAAATACACCCCCTGTTCAGTGCCAAACCTTACAACGACACCCCTTGTTCAGTGCCAATCCTTACAAGTACACCTATAAATGAACCTAATATGTTGAAGTAAATGATTACATATACAAAACAATTCAAAGGTATATATTCTGTCTGTCACTCATGAAGGTCCAAGCTCTGTCTTGATTGAACCCTCCTAGCATTTCTTCAAGTCCTTGGAAGAAGAAACACCAACTTTCTTTGCATTCTGCCTCTACCACTGCCCATGCAAGAGTAAATAGTCCATTGTTGCCATCTACGCCAACTGCTGCCAACAACACACCTCCATATGAACCCTTCAGATGGCATCCATCAAACCCCTAAAAAAGACTGCAACCTTCCAACACTACTACAAAAGATGCCTATTACAGCGGTTTTTTTGGACCTATTACAGCGGTTCGAACCGCTGTAATAGGCAGTGCTGTAATAGGGTTTCGACCTATTACAGCGGTTTTGAACCGCTGTAATAGGCACCCTATTACAGCGGTTTCCATGGGAACCGCTGTAATAGGGTATTTTTTATTTTTTTTTATTAATTTCACTTTTTCGTTTATAATTTTACCATGTCGAAATGACACGAAATTCGCAAATACACAAAAATATATACATAAACTCACACATACACAAATATACATATACCCACATATACTTACATAAACCCACATATACACAAATATATATACATACATAAACCCACATATACATACACCCACATATACACAAATATACATACACCCACATATACACAAATATACATACACACCCACATATTCGTGTACGAAACCCCACATATACACAAATATACATACAATCACATATACATACATAAACCCACATATACACAAATATACGTACACCCACATATACATACATAAACCCACAAATATACATACACCCACATATACATACATAAACCCACATATACACAAATATACATACACCCACATATACATACATAAACCCACATATACACAAATATACATACACCCATATATACATACATAAACCCACATATACATACACCCACATATAGACAAATATACATAAACCCACACATACACAAATATAAATACACCCACACATACGGTGGTGGTGGAGGCGGCGGTGGTGCTATATGGTGGTGGTGGCGGCGGCGGCGGTGGTGCTTCAAGAGAGAGAGAGAGTAGAGAGAAAAAGACTAAGAGAGATAGAGAGAAGCGGGAAGATTTAAATTTAAGGGATTTAAATTTTTTGGTTTCGACCTATTACAGCGGTTCCTAACGAACCGCTGTAATAGGTCCCTCGACCACCTATTACAGCGGTTCCCTTTTTCTCGGAACCGCTGTAATAGGTTAAGACCAAGATACCCTATTACAGCGGTTCATTGGGAACCGCTGTAATAGGTTCCTATTACAGCGGTTTTACTAAAACCGCTGTAATAGGTGCGCTGTAATTGGGTATTTTTGTAGTAGTGCAAGAAACCTTTTTTCAAACCATCCAAACCAATGAATATTCTCTGAAAACTTGGTGTAGCTGCAGCAGATAAAGACCCCCCTCCTAACCTTCATTCTCCAAAGTTGATTGAATTTTAACCACACTCCCAAGATTGCTTCTTCTTATCATCTCAACATATTTTGGCAACAATGCATATGCATCTGCATAGCCACCTTCAATCATCTCCATTGCTTTCTTTTTGGCCCTATATATCTTCATGTATGGTGGATTAAGGTCATACTTCTCCAAAAAATGTTTGATGCCCTTTGGTTTGATGATTGGATTCTCCCTCAACACATTAACTAACTTGCTTGCCATCCAAGCAGATGAAGCCTCCTTTACACTGGCCACCCTCACACAAGTGTGTTCTTTTGTCATTGTCTTCACAACATATGTCTCACCATCTGCTAGTGGAGAGGCATGTAGACAGTTCCGAGCAGCACACTTAGCATTCACTCTCTTTCTCTCATTTTTTACCCTAAACAGATCAAAGCCTTCTTGAATTGCATATTCTCTCAAAGCTTCCCTAAATTTTTGCACATTTGCAAAAATGTCACCCACTTTCAAATCCTCAGCATTATCAATATCCGCATCATTCTGATTGAGGTACATATTCATGGAATCTAATTCACCCTCTTCATTAGAACTGTCCAAATCATTCAACCCACAGAAGTCATCAGAGCTGTAATCACTCATGACCTTGTCATTGTCTGTGTCCACCATCTTTTCAGAAGGCTCACCCTCATCTCTAGCCTGAGGCTCACCCATAGATTCAATTGGCTCATCTCTAGCCTCAGCCTCATTCCTACTTTCACTAGACTCACTGTCATCTATCTCAAATAAAATGTCACTATCAGAACTCTCAAACCCAGTGTCACTTTCACCTCTCTCAACTTCATCACACTCTTCTTCATCCTCAACCTGCCCATCAATGTCAATGTGCTCTTGTTCATAAATCCAAGCAACAACTAAATCATCAACATTGTCTTCCACCCCCTGCTCGCCCTCACCCCCTTGATGTTGACATACTCACTATTACCCTTATCAACACCTAAGGGCTCCACCACATCCATGTCAATCCATATGTGCACTTCTCTAGAATTCCTATTTATATCAAACATGGAAACTACATCTTCATCACTTCTTATAGGAATCCTTTCTAAGCTGCCTTCAACCTCATAGCTCACATCCATACATATTAACAGTGATGAAATCATTAAATAGGATTTGGATATATCATCTATTAAGTTTTTGTGTGTATATCACCTTGAATTCACATCAGTTAACAAATCCTGCCCATCAAGTATGTGGAGTACAATATCATACTTTCCACGAAGTGCCATCCATGTACAAATACACAAGTATACATGTCAATACCATATAACAGTAGAATTAAATACCAAAAAATTCAAAAAATGGACTCTGCCCCAAAAAACCCAAAATTCTGAATCTAGGGTTTCTGATTTTTAGCAAAGATAACACTTTTTAGTCAAAATACACATAATATTTACATATTATATGAGTTTTATGGAATATTAGGACAAAAAAAATTAAAAAAAAAACAAAAAATTTAGGGTTTGGTTATTGATATCTCAAGTCATAAACCCTAAATCCGACCCAAAATTCGAAATGTAAGGTGTAAAACAGCAACAGCAACAACAAATAAAAACTAAATTTGCTACTTATCATCATTTTGAGATAAAACCAAAGGAGGGTTTGGATATTACCTTTTCACGTCTTAAAGCGCGGTATAGCCTTCGAAAATGCGTCTGTGAGTGAATGAATGCAACAAATATCAACTTTCCGACGATTTCCGTCGATTTACAGGCAACTTTTGAAGTTGGTACGGTGGGTGGAGTTCTATCGGGTTCTTGGAAGAGACACAGTGCAAAATGAGCGCCAAAATGATCACTCCCGTCTGTTATAGAGGGAGGGGTATTTTCGTAATTTACTGTTTATGTCCTTTTTATTTTTTTAATTCTGAAATATTGAAGGGCATATATGACATTTAACCTTTTCGGGCAGGCAATTTTGCCCGAAAGTGGGTCGAGGAGGTGTGGTTGTAATTACGGATTACTGAGGGTAATTACCCAATTAGTGAGGGGGTCTCTGTGTAATTATCCCTATTAATAATTTAAAGTTTGTTTTTTACATTATTTCTTGACGAAGCAATATTTGCATGTCTAGTTAGATTTTTTATTTTTTATTTTTTTTGTACATTCCCAAAACTTAGAAAACTTTTATCTTCCGTATTATGCAAAACTAGTGTAAACACTTTATTGCATTGTTTCGATTTTTCATAAGAATAATTTGCTAGTGTTATAAATCGATATGATTAAGAATCTCGTGAAAATCTAAGTGCCAGAGTTCAATCGAGCCAAAAAAAAAACACTTGTAGTTGAGTATTAAATTATAGTTATCAATCTCGACAATATATGAATTTTGTGCTAGTTTAAACTTAACCCATGAGCCCCGATTGACAATGCTGAATTACGAAAATAAAATGAGGGGTTAAATGTATAAAAAAAAATCTGTGTTATATTGAAAATGCAAAAATATAAAAAAAATACTGTGTTAACGAAATAGTCTAATTATTCTTGAATTATTAAAAAGTCTGCGCGAATTGCAAATTCCATTAGAGAATGAGCATGTTTTTCATGTTTTCACCTTTATACACATGCTCATTTGACATTTATAGATCACCATACAATATAAAAGGTAAATAGTATTATTTCACCAAAAAACACACATATGTCTTTCTATCTTTTTAACAAAATTTGGATTTCGCGTAGACTTTTTAATAACATCGGGGTGATTAGGTTATTTCGTTAACACATTTTTTTTATTATTTTCTTTGTTTTTTGCATTTTTGATATAGCGCAGGGGGTTTTATGCATTTAACTCTAAAATGAGAGGTATAAAAGGAAATTGCACCAAAGAGGATGAGAATTTCAGTTTTGGAAAAGAAAAGGAACTTAAAACTAAATAGAATGAGAACTTGCATAATGACTAATGAGAGTCGAAGAAGGGCACAGAAATATCTCTATGTTTATCAAATAGTTAAAAAATATTCTTCTCTATTTCAAGTAAGATGAAAAAAATCTTTTCACGAGACGTCCTTGTTTCTTTGTGTGTAATAATTGCCTCTTCGAAGTTCGTGCAACAATTACAGTGTTTGTAATGTTTGCAACCAAATTAATTTATTAAAATATAGGTTTTTTTATTAATAATCTAAATGTTTTTTTAGTGAATCGATTATATAATACGTCGTATCAAATCAAAAAATTAGAATCAACTGACAACTTTTATAATTAATTAATAATTACTACGAAAATAAGAAAAGATTCACATGTTAGTAGGAATACATAGAACCCAAAATCTCTAATTTTTTTTGGACTTTAACTTCCTCAATAAAAATAAGCTCCATCGACTATAATCTAAAGCTTTTAAGAGGATAGAATGAAGCAACCTCTTTGAAAAGAAATCTTGAAACAAAATTATGGACTATTTTGTACGTTTTGTACATAATCGATTATCTTTTTGGGACCGTATAGCCACACCTAACCACTAAAGAACACCTAATTACTCATAAAAATTACCAAAAATTAAATAAAATATTACTCATAATATATAGAAAGGAATCGTGACAAGATTAGATAGCAATTAATTTCATTCCCATAGAATACTTGACAGCTATAATTAAACATATGAATTTATTTGAATTATTATTGAGTTTTGAAATTTGTGTTTAAATTTAATTTTATTGTTACTTGAATTGAGTTTAAACGAATTTTGATTGAGCCACAGATGAGTGGAGCACGAGTAGCTTAATTTTGTTGTATATATTTTAGCATTCTTTTATAATCAAACAGAGTTTCATAATTTATTGAACAAAAAAAGTTGTACACTCTAAGGAAAGTGGTACTTTTCTCGTAACCTTGCTTAGAGCTCGTGAAAAAAAAAATTAATGCTTACTCTAAGAAAACACTGAAGATGACATTACAAAAAAATTGAATATTGGTGACAAAATGTCAAGTGACAATGTCAAAATTGTCATTAATTATGAACATTAAGTAACAATGACAATATTTATTTTGTCACAAATTTTAGCACAAACTTAATAGTGACAAGGATTGCATGCGAGTTGTCACTTCTGAAAATTAGTGACAAGGAAACTATTGTCCGACAATTAGTGAGAATTATATTTGTTGTCACTAAGTTCACTAAACGTGTGTCACCAACTGTCAATGATAAAAACTTAAAGAGAATTTTTGTCACCAAAAGTTGACAAAGTAAATATTGTTGTCGCTAATAAGTTATCACTAATATTATTTTTCGTGGTAACGTGATACAACACAAATATATATATATATATATATATGTATAAATATAATTCCCTTAATATCTCAATTAACTAAGATGCATATAATTGCTCGTAATAATTCATATAAAACATATATTGAATTGCGATTGAGAAAAGGGACCTATGCAAAGTTTACTAACTACACTGTACTAGAACATGAACTTTTCATTATTATTATTAGGGATAATTACACTCACACCCCCTCAATAATGAGATAATTACACATACTTCCCCTCACTAATTGATAATTACAAACACACCCCTCAGGAGGTCTATTTGTAAGGTTTACAGGAGGTGCAATTTGGTGGCCACGTAGACGGTTTTTCATCCACATATGAAAATCGCCAAACTTGGTGCCACGTATACATTTTCCGGCGAAATTTGTTTTGAAATTGCCCAATTTCTCGCCGGGGTGTACCTAAATTGCCAATGTGCTACTTTTTTGGTTGCAAAAAATGTGCAGGGTCCTTTCGTGTACCAATTTTTATAATTGTTCTCTTAGTGATTTTTGTACTGTTATTTAGTTAGTGAAAGGGGATTCTGACCGCTGTCTGTGGCTAAGTGGTTTCTCTAAGTATCGTTTTTCTAAACTAATTTCAATAGATTGTGCTATAAGTAATTATAGAAAATAAATTGATATTGGTAAGAAATTGAAGAAAAAAGAGGAAAAAGGATGGGGAAGAAAACGTTGATTAAATATATGGTAATTTTTTTTTTACCATATTAACATTAGTTAATGGTATTTTTGGGTTTACAAAAAATACATATTACACTTGGCATAAATAAAAATGATAATTTTTCAATTCATCTAATGGTAACTAACGGACTTGAAAACCAATGGATAAGTGACGTTTTGATAGTTAGGGGGTAACTGATAGTTGGGGTTGTTTACATATAAAAAAAAATGGAATTTGGGCCGATAACATATATTGAGCCCAAAAGAGAAATGCAATCCTAATGAGGTCAGATGGGCCAAAAATGGAGCCTGTAAACTGTGGGGCCCAAAACCCGGAAACGAGGCATAGAGGGCAAATCTTTAAAAGCCCGATAACTATAAAGAAGGAGAAACTTGATCTGATCAGAAAAATAGGCGCCTAGAAGAATAAATTTAAAGGGGGAGTTGCAAGCAGTTTTCACAAGTTGGCAAACGTGGAGGTTACTAGAAAACCAAGACGGAGGGCTAGAGTATATGCAGGGAAGAAGAAGAAAAAAAAGACGGACAATCAAAATCAACTCTGCAAGAATTACTTTCTTTTTCTCTTTCAATAGCTTTAGACGTAGTTAGGCTTAGTATACTTAGTCAGTAGCGTAGATTAGCAGTTAGCATCATTGTACTCGAGCACTGTTACTTTGTATCAAGAAGAATTCAGCCGAAGATTCATGGAGGTATATTTATATTTAAGCTTTTAAGAGTTGATTAATTACTTAAATTCTAGTGTATCTTCTTTGTTTGTTGAAGTATATTTACGTTTAGGCGATTAACTGTTGATTAGTCGCTTGGGTATTAATATATCTTCTTTAATTACTACTCGAATCGAAATAACGAAATCAATTCAAGTCATAAACCACCATTAGCATACATAAGCAGGGGTTATTAGATAATTCTAGGTTGAGAATTATCACAGGGGCTTGGATTGAACATTCGAAATCCTTCCCTAGGCTAGTTTGTTTGAAAACACGAAACAAATTTTTGGCGACCACAGTGGGAGAGTTGTCGAATTCGACTCCCGTAACAATATTATAAGATGTCAGACGATTCTTCTAGAGAAGAACCAAGTGACGATCTGGAAACTCAACCTGTGTCTCGATATAAGATCAGGGCAGATAAAATGTATGAGCAGTTTGTTAAAGTTATGAAGCAGGCTTTAATAAGTGTTCGAGAAGATCAACGAAAGGAATTCAATGATCAGTATCAAGCACTGGCTCAAGAATTCGCCCGAACATTTACCGCAATAGTACAAGATATTGCTGTAAACGCCCAGGAGGGTTTAGCCCGAGAGGTTACTCGAGTGATAACCGAATTGGGAGAAATATTTAATCAAACCTGTGATGTTTTCTCAAGGATGGTAAACACCCAGGTAGTTAATGCGTTGGAACCACTAATCGAAAGACATAACGTATTAATAGAAAAGGTGTCACAATTAATAGTAGTAGAGCCAGTAGTTCGAACACGACACGTGCATCTAGGAGAACCTCCGCCTGGTTATCCTCGAGAAACCAAAAATAGAAGCAGTCGTTTCGAAGTCGGCCAGACTTCGAACACTCTTCCTACACATGAACCTAACTTTGTAAACCCATTTGTGCCTGGGGGGGCAGACAGGAATAGGACAACAAAATTTTGTTCAAAACGTCCGTACTCCGCCGAATCTTCCTCAAAATGTTAATTTGAATCAATTTCGACCGCAGGCTTCGAGACCTAGCGTCCTGATTCCACCAGTCGGTTATGGGCAAATACCCATGGGGTACCACGCTAATAACCGGTTTAACAATTTCAAAATACCTGCAGCGTGTACCCAAGGGCAATACCCTAGGGGCCAGAGTCAAATACCAACTTATTCAGGAGTTTCGAACACTCCGTTCCCGATAGGAAATAATGGGTTTTCGAATCCCTTAATGGGTCAAGGAATTCCCACTTTTCCAAACAATATTCAAGTACCATATGCTGGGGGGCAGGTTGTGCCCGATGCCCATATGGGAGATAATGTTGGGGGACTGTTCCCAGATCCTGTTCAGCATCAGATCGAAATGATCGTTGAGAGGATGTATGGACCGGGGTTTCGAAGAAACCACCGGCTGATGCCAGGGAAACCGTATCCCGATTGGATCGATAGGAATTTCCCTTTTCCCCGAAATTACAAAATTCCCGACTTCACTCTATTTTCTGGAGATGACTATGTCTCTGCTCTCGAACATTTGTCTAGATTTACATGCCAATGTCGAGAAGCTTCGGATCAGGATTTACTCAAGTTAAGGTTTTTCCTTAGTTCCCTAACAGGGTCAGCTTTTAACTGGTATATAAGGCTAACCCCGAATTCCATAAACAATTGGGACGAAATGCAATTTCAGTTTCAGGACCATTTTGCTCGAACAGACCCTGGGATATCAATGAGTGACCTCTCTAAAATAAGACAAAATGTAGGGGAGTCAGTCGAAGAATTCCTGACACGATTTAAGAAAGCTAGGGTAAAATGTCACCTTAATTTGCCCAAGACTGAATTTGTTCAATTAGCCCAACAAAACATGACCTTCGAATATAGGTTAAGGTTTGATGGCATGCCTTTCGCAGATTTTAGGAGTCTAGCGGAGAGTGCCATAAGGTACGAAAACATGCTAAGAGAGGAAAGTAATAGGAAACATCAAAGTTTCAATGCCTTCGAAATCGGGACCCCGTGGGTGTTCGAGGAAGCATATGAGGTCGATTTAGCAGAATTTATAAAGGGACCTCCGTATCAATGTGGAGCCCTTGAACAAAAAGATTGCATGGCCGTCGGGTCTTTGCAAACGAAAAAGGAGAAAAACTATACTTTCGACGTAACAAAAACTGAACAAATATTCGATTGGCTACTGGCCAATAAGAAGTTAAAATTTAAATGCAAGCATAAAATACCTTCGAAAATCGAATTGAAAGGCAAATCATATTGCAAATGGCACAACGCCTTCTCACATGATACAAATGAATGTATTTTATTTCGAAATTCAATACAGGAAAAGATAGATTCGAAAGACATAATTTTTCCTGACACTCAAAAAACCAATATAGATAAAGACCCATTTCCTATTCTGAACTTCGAAGTTAATACACTTGAATGTTGTAATTTGCAGGTCTCCATAGAGACCAAAGTGGCCATAAGAACATTCAACAGATTGATTGACGAAGGAATTTTGACCTTCCCAAAGGTCAAAGATGAAGGCCTAGAGGGGATGTGCCCCTGGCACATGAACACGCTCCATACTATGGACCAGTGCCAGATTTTCAGACGTTTCGCGGCTAAACAACTAGAGAGGGGTCTGATCACTCTATCTCAACAGAAAGAAGAATCCTGGGTTTGACCCCGGAAGGTAAACTGAAAGAGAAACAGGAGGAAATCGAACCTCCTAAAGAGAAATCGAAAGCCGAAGAGAAAACTTATAAGCAGGCACTCGAGACGCCCGCACGTGACGTTAAATATGAGACACCCGCCCAAGTGGTGAACAATTTGACCAAACTATAGAAGGCCCTGTGTCATCACTGAGCCGATACCTTCCACTACGAGCTAGTGAGTTTACAGGTAATCGAAAATGACCCCAACTGGGTCCCCGCCTATCAGAGAATCGAGAATTGAAACAAGAGGCCGAGGCAAGAATTCGATAACAGAGTACCAGGGGTAATGCATGCTCAAAGGCACTTCAGGGGAAGAGGAGGCCGAGGATTACCTTATAAATATGCTAGAGGCCAGATTCGACGAGACGAGTATGAGGAGAATTTCGAGTTCAACAGGAACAAACAGAGCCAAATCGATGGCCTAACAGGTGGCTTACTCGAGAGCAGCTATCGCGATGGAAATGCAACAGGAGGCAGTAATTGCCAACCTAGAAATCGAAGAGGAGGCGTTGGCCAAAGGAATTTCGAAGTCAAAGGTGGTCAAGGGCTCAAGTTATGAGGACCTCGAAAAAGAGGTGGATAGTCTGAGTGACCAAATGAAGGACTCTAAGCTCCAAGATAAAACAGCCATAGGTAGTGATGATGACTTAGCCGATTTCGAATCCGGCGATGATCTGGACATTTTATTGGATGGAATACCAGAAGATGGTATGATAGGGAAAATCGAGAAGAACGAGAAACAAGCCTCTGTTCGAAAGGCCTTGAATCTCGAAGGAGAAAGAGACTGCAACATGGTGACAGTTCTCCCGGAAGAATTTGCCTCGAAGACAAGGGAGGCGGATGAGGAAGAGAATGCATTGGAGGTCTTGACGACCCCAAAGGAAGGTAATCAACCTCATTTTGAGTTTAATGATTATACTAGTAAAACAAGAAATAATGAATGCGAACATTTTCTCGAACTGCTATTTTCCAAAGAAACTATAAATAATAATCATATGAAGCCCCTGCACATACAGGCTGAAATCGAAGGATGTAGGCTTAACAGAGTTTTAATAGATAATGGTGCGACTGTTAATGTTTTACCCGAAAAAACTTTAACTAAAACAAACAAGTCTATAAAAGACTTAGTAGCCGCTGATGTGGCAGTGTATGGATTTTTAGGACAAGCTACAAAAGTGCTAGGTGTCCTACCATGTAGGGTAAAGGTAGGATCAATGGTTTCTTATTCTGCATTTTTTGTAATCAAAACAAGCTCGTCCTTTAATGCCCTACTCGGAAGGGATTGGATCCACCAGAACTATTGTTTGCCTTCGACTTTACATCAACTCTTAATATGTTGGAATGGAAAACAATTCGAAATAGTTAAAGCCGAGAGTAATTCCTATTTTGTGGATGCTTAAATTGTGAATGCCAGGTACAGTATCGAAAAACTCGAAGTGAAAGATCAGGGGGAGACGTCTGACCCGGTATTCGAAAAGGCCATGGGGGAGGACGTAAGAGGAACTGAAGACAGAATTCAAGTCGAAGAAGGAAAGGAGAAGATGGTCCAAATCAAGTAGGACGATCTTAAGTAGAATTCGAATGTAATGGTTGAACTATTTTTCTTTTTTTTATGGATTTGATCGAATTGAATGTTATCGAAGAGTCTTTTAAGCAATTAGTTATGGGAAGACTTGACTCGAAATTACTTTCTTATTCATGTTATTTATCTTATACAAGTAACTCGAATTCTATTGTATATGATTCTAGCATACCAGTAGGACACGAAATAGAAAATGATATCGAAGAAGGGATCTTGGAACCTGATGAGGATATCAGGCAGAATATACAGGATCCTTTAGAAGAGGTTAATTTAGGCACACTCGAAAATCCAAGGATGACTTACATCAGTTCAAAAATAGAACCTAATGAAAAAGAAGAATTGATTAAAATCCTACACGATTATAAGGACTGCTTCGCCTGAGCTCATCACGAAATGCCAAGGATAGACATGTCCATTGCCAAACACGAATTACCTATAAAACCCGGATTCTTACCAATAATCCAAGCTCTGAGAAGATTCTCACCTGACCTAATGGGTCCAATCAAAGATGAAATCGAAAAATTGGTGGAGGCTAAGTTCATTAGACCAACCAGGTATGTAGAGTGGTTGGCAAATGTGGTGCCAGTTACTAAGAAAAATGGCAAAGTTCGGGTGTGCATTGATTTTAAGGATTTAAACAAGGCCACCCCGAAGGATGAATATCCGATGCCCATGGCTTATACTTTAATAGATGCGCCAGCTCGATTTTGATATATGTCATTTATGGATGGATACTCAGGTTATTATCAGTTAAAAATAGCCGAGAAAGATAGGAACAAGACGGCATTTCGATGCCCAGGTGCCATAGGTACTTTCGAATGGTCCGTTATGCCCTTCGGCTTAAAGAATGCTGGGGCCACTTATCAAAGGACCATGAACTATATGTTTCATGATCTCATAGGAAAATCACTGGAGATTTGCATCGATGACATAGTAATCAAAGCACAAATGCATCAAGAACATGTCAAGTCGTTGGTCGAGGCTTTCGAACGAATGAGGCATATTGATTTAAAAATGAATCATTTAAAATGTGCTTTTGGAGTCAAGGCCGGGAATTTCTTGGGATTCTTGATTCATAATCGAGGAATTGAAGTAGATCGAAATAAAGCCAAAGCAATTCTAGAAGCAAAACCCCCTACAAACAAGAAAGAGCTACAACGTTTTTTAGGGCAGGTGAACTTTTTACGAAGATTTATATCGAACTTAGCAGGCAAGACGGAAGCATTTTCCCCACTTTTGCAGATAAAAGAAGGGGAGTATTTCATCTGGAAAAGAGAGCAACAAGAAGCTTTCGAAGCAATAAAGCGAAACCTCACTCGACCACCAGTTTTAATTCCCCCTCGAAGTGGGAAGAAGTTAAGATTGTACATATCGGCAGTAGATCATTCGATTGGTTGTCTCTTAGTACAAGAAAACGATAGAGGATTCAAACGGGCCATTTTTTACTTAAGTAGGCTATTGAAAGAAGCCGAAAAAAGATATTCGTCTATTGAAAAATGGTGCCTTAGTCTGTATTTCGCTTATGTTAAGTTGAGACACTATTTCTCCGCATATGTCATAGAAGTAGTGTCCCCAACGGACGTAATCAAATTCACGATAAATCAACCTTTAGTAAAGGGAAGGCTAAGTAAATGGAGTCTAAGTCTACTCCAATTCGATTTGGTCTACGTGTCTCAGAAGGCCGTTAAGGGACAGGCATTGGCCGACTTTCTAGCGGATCATCCTTCGGAAACCAACACACTGAACAATATCGAATTGGGATTTATGGATTTGGTACCGTGGATTCTCCATTTCGATGGATCAAGTACCCAAAAAACTGCGGGTATTGGATTATATATATTATCTCCAAATAAAACAATCACAAAAATATACGCAAAAATCAAAGGTGAATGTACAAACAACATGGCAGAATACGAAGCTCTCATATTAGGCTTGGAGGTTTTACTCGAAATGAATTTCAAGAACATTGAGATAAGGGGCGATTCCCAATTAATCATAAATCAAGTAAAAGGGATCTTTAGATGTGTAAGCCCATTGGCAATAGCTTCATTCACTCGAGTACATGAATTATTAAAGGATTTTAATACCGTTAAAATCACACATATACCAAGAGAAAATAATCAAATAGCCAACGATTTGGCTCAAGTAGCGTCGGAATATAAATTAGATCATATGTTGCTTGAATCGGCAATCGAGCTTTCCTCAAGAACGGTCTTACCCTTCGAAGATAGACGCATGTCGATTAATAAAATAGATATTATGAAAGAAAAAGAAGATTGGTGATACGAAATTATTGAGTATCTTAAAAACCCTACGAAAGGGGGGTTCTCGAACAAATTAAAACTGACTGCGCATCACTATTTCTATGATGGGCAGGAACAATACAGAAAAGATTCCCAGGGAGTTTTATTAAAATGTCTCGATCTGGAAGATGTCATGATCGTCATGGCCGAAACCCATGAAGGGATATGTGGGGCCCATCAAGCGGGGCAGAAAATGAGATGGCTAATACACAGATATGGATATTATTGGCCAACAATGATAAGAGACTGTATAAATTATGCTAAGGGATGCAGGCAATGTCAAAAACACGGGAAAATATTAAGACAACCTGCGGCTAATTTGAACTCGATTATCAAACCATGGCCGTTCCGAGGGTGGGCAATGGACATCATCGGTGAAATCAAACCTGCCTCATCGAAAAATCATAGATATATATTGGTGGCTACCAATTATTTCAAAAAGTGGATCGAGGCTAAAGCTTTCAAAGACATCGATTCGACAAAAGTGATAGAGTTCATTAAAGAAAATATAATCACAAGATTTGGGATCCCTGAATCCATAACATTTGATCAAGCTAGAGTTTTTAACAGCACAGAAATGCTTCAATTCTTAAATCAATTCGGGATTAAGTTATTGAGTTCGACGCCTTACTATGCCCAAGCAAACGGGCAAGCCGAGTCATCAAATAAATTGATTAAAGGTTGCATTTCGAAAATGATAGGGAAAAATCCAAGAAATTGGCACGAATTGCTAATTGATGTGTTGTGGGAGTTAAGAACAACCAAGAAAGATAGTTTGGGAATATCTCCGTTTCAACTGGTTTATGGCCATGAAGCCGTAATTCCTATCGAAGTTAGTATTAAATCGAAAAGGGTTTGTGAACAAATGCATCTTACAGCGGAACAATATATCGAAAATATGAACATCGAAAATTTTAGATCATGAGATGTTGCAAATTACGGCGTTAAAACAAATCGAACTCCAAAAGAAAAAAGTAGAAAAAAGTACAATAAAAAAGTACAACCAAGATCCTTCGAAATTGGAGATTTGGTATGGAAAATGGTTTTACCCGAAGGGTCAAAGGATCACTTTTACGGGAAATGGTCGCCTAAATGGGAAGGACCATTTTTAATTTCGAACATGTTATCAGGAAATTCATTCAAAATTCAGTATTTAAACGGAGATAGTTATGGAAGAGCTTTAAATGCAAGACATCTGAAGAAATTCACACCAAGCATATGGAAAGAAAACGAAGCAATTATGTTCGAAAGGTTGCCTGAAAAGGCTAAAAATATCTTACACTAATCTAAGAACTACGACTCAAAAATAGTCCAAAAACACTGATCTACGGATTACATCAAAAGTGCTCTAAAATCGAATAAAATGTAAAAAACTAAATAGAACTTCAAGGGCAGAATCGAAGGCATCCTTTTTGAGAAAAACCGGTCCAACCACTTCATCAAGTTCATACGTGAGTTGGGCGATTTCGTCATCGAGATCAGTAATATCCCCTTCAACTTGATTTGTGAGGTCCAAAAGACGATCTCTTTCCAATTGAAGGATTGCAATTTGCGCGTCTATAGCAGCTATCCAAGATAAATAGTCCGCTCGAGTACTCTCCAAAACTGGGGCTCGATTCTTTAATTGAGATAATCGCTAGGAAAGTTCGGGGGATATATCTTCCGCAAATGGATTGATGCCTCGGTCAAAAAGTTCACGAAGTCGAGTGAGGCACAATTCGAATACCTGGCGAGCCGCGTGAAATAGGGGCGACCATGGATCGGCAACCCTCAAGGAAGCCTCATCAAGAAGGGCTCGAAGCCTCCTAATCAAGACAGGATCATTTGGAGAGCGGCGAATATCGTAAAGAGCCTCAGTTAATTCTCCTCGAGAAAATACCAACGGCGCAATCGCTCCTGAAAGAATTAAAATACGTGTGTAAATAGGAGCTCGAAAAGAAAACATAAGAAATAAAATTTTCAAACTCACCTTCAAATTCTGACGAAGTCGCCAACGTCGAAGAGGACGGATCAAGACTAGGAGCGACCCGGAAATCAGAAACCGAATCTATTTCTTCAATGTGCATAGAAGAGGCCGGGAGATGAGAAGGACCCGGCAAAGATTGGAGAGAAAGGCCTCCAAAAGGGCTCGAACTGAGAATAGAAGGATCCCCAAAGATAGTCGAAAACCCCGTCAGGGAAGAAAAGACTGGCAATGGTTGCCATATCATCGGAATGGTAGACGGAAGGTACCGGAGCCAAAGAAGAAGAGGGAACCTCGGTCGAAGCTATTACGAATAAAGAAAACCCGCATTAAAATCCAGTCGAAGGATAGAAATCTTATCCAAATAAATTTTAAGAAACAAGAACATACTTTCCAGAAGAAACAGTACCGAAGGAGGTAATAACCTCAGTTAGGGCTGTCTGGGTTTCGGGATTGAGTCCAGAAGCCGAAAGAGCTGTGGGAGAGTTGGTGTCGAGAATATCCTCGACATTGAGCTCGAGAGGGAGTTCTTCGAGTGTGGCAGTCTTCACCGAAGGATCTATACAGAAAACATAAATATAAGAAAAGAATGATGCAAGAACCTTTAAAGATGCCAAAATGATAAAAACAAGGTAACAAACAAAGATGATTACCAGGGACTTCGATCGTTTCTGCCAAGCGAAGACGTTTCCTACTTCTATGAATAAGTGGCTGGGGGTCCGTGTCTTCCACTTCATCTTCGATTGAAGTTTGGTTCGGCTCGGTTGCCAAATCAGTTACCGGAGGAAGGGCCTCAGAAATCAGAAGAGCTCTTCTTTTTCGAGTAATCGGGACTGAAGTAGTAGAAGAACTAGCTTTCGACTTCGACGCTCCGGTAGAAATCGCTGAAGGTCTAACCCTGGCACTCGGGGCAGTTCGAGCGAGGGTTTCTGATTCTCGAAGGGCTCGAAATAAGCCTTCATGAGCTTGAATAAGGGGATCATCCCTTTCGAATCGCCATCCAGACGTTAAGTCATGAGGAGTGAGATAAGCATCATCCTACCAAATTAATAGAAGCGAAATTAACATTCAACAAAAATGGGAGAATTAAAAAAGAAAAATTCACTACTATACCTCTACTGAGAGAAGTCTCGAAAGTTCGCCTACATTTGCGGAACCCACGCAAAGTTTGGCAGCATCGATGACCAACTTCCAGATAATCTTCTTGGAATAATTTCGTTGCAAGATGCGATTCCAGAAATTAGTGAATCATTGCTCCACTCGAAGGGTTCTACAGAAGGCGGGAACTGGGATAAGAAGAACTTGACAGGCCGACATCCCTTCAATGATAGTTTCCGCTCGATCCCTCTTAGTTTTTGGGATAGTGTATTGCCTTTTCGACCATGGATGATTCATCGTCCCCAAGAAAGGAAGTGCAAAATTTTGAGTGAGACCGAATTGTCTCGAACACAGCTACAAGAGATAGAAATAATTAGCCAGGAAATAAACAAACATACTCGATAGACAATAAATGATCAAAAAAATGAAAACTACATAAGTACATTAAAAGTTACTTGAGGGTTATAAACCTCAACACTCGGAGTGTTATCTGCGAACAGTAAATCTCGAGAAGACAGAACCGAACGCCAATAAGGGCGATCATCGTCAGAACCCCTCAAAGAATCAATATCCCTTAACCAAACTGGAAGGGCAGTATGGGACCAATGGGAAGAAGCTTACCCATGCCTCATCTCGAAGAAAGGGCACCAAGTTGAAACGAAACGTGGGTTGTAAACAGTACTCAAGGCTAAAAGGTATGAGGCCTTCTTGAGGGGGAATAACAAATTAATAGCAACTTCCCCATAACATACCCAACTCAAGGCGGGTTTGAAAATAGAAGAGGCTCGAGATGTTTCTTCGAAAGAGTCAGGGGTCCTAATGTTTAACAATTCAGGATAGTAAAGGAAAGCCCAAAAAGACAATAGCCATAAGGAACCAGATAATCTCTTGGCGTTCGAAGGGTCCCGGTGAAGATTGAACATCATACGGTAAAATTGAGATAATAATATAGGAGCTAATTCGATGGGCCCCATAGTTGCTGCGATATTGGCAGAAAGAGGGAGGAAAGTTTTGTTGACTACACAGCCAGAATTCATGAACAAGCGAGAAAAAATGAAATTCAAGAACAGTACCTCTTCGAAGGCTGGGACTAGATCCTTACATTCTGAGAAATGTTTAACCAAGGTAGAATAAGCAATGTTCGCACCACCACTCTTACCATGACCCTTAAGCCATTCGGATGAAGACGCTAAAAGGGCTTGAGAATCATTAAGCGATTCTCCAGTAGGAAGGATGGTCCCATGGGGAGATAGCCCAGTAATTAAAGCCACATCCTCGAGTGTTACCGTCTGAAATCCTCGAGGTAATACAAAGCAATTGTATGAGGGATGCCACGAAAAGGCTAGGGCATCCGTTCGCACCTGCTCAAAGGGAAGTGTTTGGTAGCAGGCTATTCGAATGAGACCCATAATTCGATTATTCGTCCATTTCGAGTGAAATTGTTGAAGACGATTGAACCACAAAAAAGCATCGGTATTGCCTATCCATCCATTGATGGGTTTCTTCATGTTGGTCCAAGCTAACTTGGGGGCTACACCTCGCAAGCACAATGGAGCATTGTCTCTTTCCAAATCGGGCCAAGTACCGAGGAGGTCAGGGGTATTAGGCAGACCACACTCGAAGGCTGAAGATTCGAATCGAGGGCCTAGAGTCAGATGATTGAGCAATTGACCTCGACGATCAGAGAACCATCGAGGCACCACTTGGGTCTCTTCGAGAATCGCAACCTTGACGTCGCTATAATGGCCTTTAAACGCCGTAATAATGCCATGTAAATCCTCAGCCGCTTCACAGTCGAGAATTGTTGCTCGAGGAACCAAAAAGCCCAAATCATGGGCGGCGTTGTGAAGAGGAATAGCCATCAATCCAAGCGATGGTGAGACCTCAAAAAGGGGTGAAAAGGATAGAGAAATTCTGATTCTTATCGGGCGAAAATAAAGGATGTGAAAAACAAGACCACTCGAAGACGACAGACGTATGGGTTCACTCGAAGGAGATGAAGATGAAGGGAGGTAAAGCCGAGTAATCAAAAAAGTTATGCTACAATGGAAAGATGGTCGGCTATTTATAAGGGTTTTAAACACCCGGTGATGAAAAGACACACTTATTGGTTATCAGAAGACGAAAAACCCTGACGTTTCTTCATCAACAGGCACGTATTTCCATACCCGCCAGAAAAAATGAAAAGACGCTCATAAGAGGACATGTCCTTTTAATATAATTTGAACATGGATAGACGAACAGACGGGTCAATTTATACTCAGTGTCAGTTTATACTCACGAATTCGAAACATGCGAACATATTTAATGCCCATATATTTGAAACATTCATGAGCATTAGGGGGGCATTTGTTTACATATAAGAAAAAATGGAATTTGGGCCGATAACATATATTGAGCCCAAAAGAGAAGTGCAATCCCAATGAGGTCAGATGGGCCAAAAATGGAGCCTGTCAACTGTGGGGCCCAAAACCCAGAAACGAGGCATAGAGGGCAAATCTTTAAAAGCCCGATAACTATAAAGAAGGAGAAACTTGATCCTATCAGAAAAATAGGCGCCAAGCGGAACAAATTTAAAAGGGGAGTTGCAAGCGGTTTTGGCAAGTTGGCAAACGTGGAGGTTACTAGAAAACCAAGACGGAGGGCTAGAGTATATATGCAGGGAAGAAGAAAAAGAAAAAGACGGACAATCAAAATCAACTCTGCAAGAATTACTTTCTTTTTCTCTTTCAATAGCTTTAGACATAGTTAGGCTTAATTAGGCTTAGTGTACTTAGTCAGTAGCGTAGATTAGGGGTTAGCATCATTGTACTCGAGCACTGTTACTTTGTATCAAGAAGAATTCAGCCGAAGATTCATGGAGGTATATTTATGTTTAAGCTTTTAAAAGTTGATTAATTACTTAAATTCTAGTGTATCTTCTTTGTTTGTTGAAGTATATTTACGTTTAGGCGATTAAGTGTTGATTAGTCGCTTGGGTATTAATATATCTTCTTTAATTACTACTCGAATCGAAATAATGAAATCAATTCAAGTCATAAACCACCATTAGCATACATAGGCAAGGGTTATTAGATAATTCTAGGTTGAGAATTATCACGGGGCTTGGATCGAACATTCGAAATCCTTCCGTAGGCTAGTTTGTTCGAAAACACGAAACAGGGGTATAGTTTAGGGTGTATATTGAATTTTTTTCCTTATTAATAATCTAAAGTTTTGCTTTTGACATTACTTCTTGACAAAGCAATATTTGCGTGTACATTTAAAATAAATAAATTTTGTACACGTTCCTAAAGTCTATAAAAACTTTTATCTCTCGAACTATGCAAAATTAGTGTAAACACTTCATTGCATAGTTTCAGTTTTTCAGAAGACTAATTTGCTAGCTAGTGTTAGCTAACTCAACATGATCTCGAAGCTCATGAAAATTTGCGAGCTAATTTCTACTCAGTCGCAGTAACAGTTATGAGTTGAGTGTTAAAGTACACGTAGAAACTTGAAATTCAATATTATTTCAATACAAGTATAATTGTGAGATGTACAAGGTGTATATAGACAAGGAATATGAACCATAGTCTAACAAGGAATATGCAACTAATATGGTGAAGAGATGATAAAGATGGAAAGATACTATTCTCTAACATGCCCCCGCAAGCTCATGGCGGACGTATCTCGACATGGAGCTTGTCACGAAGAATTCCAAACCAGCCAATAGGTAATGATTTGGTGAAGATGCCAAACATCAAGTTCATGATTGACAAGCTTTTCCTGCACGAAGTGATAGTCAATTTCATTGTGTTTCGTATAAGCATGAAACACAGGATTCTTGGACATGTAATTGGCACCAATATTATCACTGTTGGGAACCCTAGCATTCATGCACAGTGGAATTTAAAACATATCTGGATTTTCAAAGTCAAGATCAACTTGAGGCTTTTTGTTGATTTTTCATAAAAGGATTAATACAAAGAACCCGATAAATAGCTTACCTCTTGTAGCGTAATCAAATAATCCTCACACTTCACGAACGGCCAAGTGTCCCATCTCTAGATCATCACGCGAAAAGTTGACACTGGAAATTTTCTTCTGCATCTCCCACAGGCGGCTAGGCGGCGATGAAAGGAACTTTTCTGTCTTGTATTCTTTGTGGAGGATTTCACGTAATATTACTTGTTGTGTTCTCTAGCTTGTGTTGGAGGATTAAATAAAATTCTCCAACTTAAGCCTATGAACCACACGCCCAAGTGGGCCTGTTGGACGCTCTATGTGGGCCAAGTTGACCCGGTCAAATTAGTCCAATTAATTTAACTATTAATATTTAATCCAATTAAATATATATAGATTAAATTAATATTCTAATTTAAATATTTAATTAACCCAGTCAATTAAGTGTTCAAATTAAATAATTTAATTTACTTTTGTTTAATCCAATTAAACAACCATTTAAAAATTAATTCTTCCAATCATTTAATTTGTCCTTCCAATAGAAAAATTACCAAAATACCCTCCAAATACAAAACTACGATTTTTTGTCTATTCCTATATAGCGCGACTCTCTAGGTTCGTCTCGATTGGCGATGAGAGGATACCAAAGGATGTGTGTGACACTTAGCCAGCATCGTGGCCCCACATCGTAGCCCAATTGAGTACGAAATAACTAAGTTATTACGAACCTCTAGATTATGAATATTGTATGAGTATAAGCCCTTCACTGACGTATCCTGAAGGAGTGAGAGTCATGGAATATGTCAAACTCATAGGTTTTGATGCTATGCTAAGAATTATAGCAACATAAGATCACCAAACTGCTCTACAAGTCAAACACAAGTTAGTTTATCAGCTCTGGCCAGAGACTTTCAATCTCATTTGCCTATAATTGCATAGGAAACTTCTCATTTATTTTTAAGACGGTGAATTCCCTCTTAGCAATCACTTCACAACTGCTACTTTCCCATTGAAACCCAGTTCGAGGTTGGCCCCACCAATGGATGAATTGGGCCTAACTAGTCAAATGACGAAACCAATGTCTCAAGCACACTGTGACCGTGACTCCTCAGGTCTAAGGCTCATGCATACTATCATAATTAGTAATTCAATCATTAACAGCCATTGAGTAAAAGCCATGTGATTAGATTACTACGAGCCATGTTCGAATACACTAATCCCATCACTGTATCTATGACACAAACTTCAACTATCCCACATGTACGACTGGCACTCCTTGTCAGAGCATGTGTTATACAAGTCCACACGAATCTCAATGCCCAATTGAGATTCTCCGACTTGCGAACCATTTTAGTGATTAGTACTAAACCCTTCCAGTGCCTACCCCCTTTAACTACTATAAGGAGTGGACTTATAGATACCATTAAAACTTATATGAATAACATACTAATGACTTTCTATTAATTGTAGGTTGTACAATATAAACTAGTGCCCTATTCCCTAACTCCTCGTTGGCATCGAGGGAACAAACCCAACAATCACACCATAAAGTAGGAGTAGATGGAGAGAAATGAAGTTTCCGGAGAAATGACTGAAGCCAAATGAGCTCGACAGCAGTGTCGGCGAGAGACTTATATTCGGCTTCAGTGGAAGATCGAGCAACATTTCTTTTCTTGAGAAATGACATTGCCCCCAGTGGATTTTCTGTTATCAAGACTACCAGCCCAGTTGCCATCTGAAAAAGAAGTCAAGGAGAGAGATGAAGAACATGTAAACATGAGACCAAGGTTGATAATGTGCCTCAAGTACAGGAGTATCCACTTGAGAGTAAGCCAATGTGTATCAGTCGGAGAATGTATAAATAGGTAGATCTTGTTGACGGAAAAAGTAATATCTGGTCGAGTCAAAGTGAGGCATTGAAGTGAACCAACTACCTCTAAGTACTTGGTCAGATCATCGAATGTGGTACCAGTAGACTTGGACAGCTTGGTACTGGGGCAGAGTGGTGTGCGGACAAGCTTGGGCGATTCCATACCAGACCTGTCTAAGAGATTTTGAATATATTTTCGCTGAGACAGATTAATATTTTCACTGGTAGAAACCACTTCCAGACCCAGGTAGTAACTAATACCGCCGAGGTCCCGGAGAGCAAACTCACGGCTAAGAGACTGACTGATATCAACAACAGTGGAACTATTGGTACCAGTAACCAGAATGTCATCAACATAAATCAAAATGTAAAGAGTTGCAGCAGTAGTAGAATAAATAAACAAGGAAACATCATTTTTCAAAGCCACAAAACAGTTCCGGAGTAAAAAATCTTTAAGACAGGTGAACCAGGTGTGGGGCTTGCTTAAGCCCATAGAGAGACTTCCAGAATTTGCTGACATGAGTCTGATGGTGAGAGTCCACAAACCCCGGTTGATGAGACATAAACACTTCTTCATCAAGAACTCTATTGAGGAAAGCATTTCGAACATCTAGCTATCTAAGAGGCCAACCATTAGAAAGAGTTAGAGGCAAAATAATACAAATTGTAGTTGGTTTAATGACAGGACTAAAAGTTTCAATAAAATCGATACCTTCTTGTTGGTGGAAGACTTTGGCTACAAGGCGGGCTTTAAATCGCTTAATAGATCCATCAGGTTTATGTTTGATTTTGAAGACCCAATTGCAACCAATGACATCCATAGATGGGCGAAACGGTACTAAATTCTAAGTTTCATTATGAACCAAAGCATCAATCTCTTCTGCCATGGCTTTACGCCAACGTGGATCTTTATTGGTAGTGGTGAAGCAAGTTGGCTCAATGAGAGTATCAGATGACGGTAAGGTAGAGGTAGCAACAAGCCGTTTCAGAGGGATGGGTGGCCGAGAATAGAGCTACATATGACGGATTGGTTGGACAGTGGCTGGAGTTTAAGTATTGTTCTCTGGAAGATGATATGGGGTAAGATCAACACACAAAAGAATGGGAGATGCGGACTGACTGGTAATTGAATTTGTGCTGGAAGTTTTGGTGGGAGGAATAGTGGAGTTGTAGGTGTGTTATATTGAGGCAAGACTGGTAATGGAGATGAGGGTAGCTATTGTGCTGGTATTCGTGAGGTTGGTGGAGGATTATGTAAAGGCAAACTGAGCCAGGTTCCAGTGGCAGGACTAGTATTTGAGCTGGTAGAAGGGGCGGTATTTGGAGCAGGCCCAAGGATGGATTGCTTGCGAAATAGAAATGAGCTTTCGTTAAACCGGAGATGTTGAATCATGTAGAGGCGGTTGGAAAGGATGTCAAGGCACCTGTAACCATGATGGGATAGGCTATACCCAAGAAAGACACACGGCTTGGACCTAAAATCCATTTTGTGATTGTTATAGGGATGAAGAAGTGGAAAATAAAGACATTTAAAGACTTTGAGAAAGTTGAAGTTTGGAGTTGTTTTAAAAGGTTTTGTGTGAGGAGAGACCTTTTCTAAGGTAGGTGACGGTAGTTGATTGATGAAAAAAACCATTGTTTCAAAGGCATAATGTCAAAATTTCGAAGGAACCGCCTCGGCGAAAAGGGTAAAGCAAGTTTCAACTATATGACGATGACGACGTTCAACAGTTCCATTTTGTTCATGCGTATGTGGGCAAGTTCGGCGGTGGACTACACCATGAGTTTGAAAAAGACGCTTTAATTTTTGGTATTTGCCCCCGCCTTCAGTTTGGACTGATTTAATTTTGAGTTAAATTGTCGTTCAACTAAAGATTAAAAATTTTCAAAAATAGTAAACACATCAATTTTTTGAGAAATAGGGTAAAACCAAAATTTAGGAAAAACGTCAAAAAAAATAGGAAAGTATCAATGACCATCAGAAGAAAAATAAGGGAAAGGTCACCATACATCCGTAAAAATTAAATCTAAAACGTTATTACTTCTAGAGGGGGAGGGGAAAGGGATAATCTAGACGATTTGCCTAAAGGGCACGAGTGACATGAAGACTCTGGAACTTTGGTGGTACATGGCAGGTTATTTTGAGAAATCACTTGCTGGAGTATGCGAGAGTGCGAGTGTCCCAAACATTGACGCCAAATGGAGTATGGTGCACAAGGCAAGAAACACAAATGGTGGTGCGGAAGATGGTTGAGAAAGTGAGTATAGCTCTTCATTGCTCGTCCCAGTAAAAAGAATCTGCTTGGTATTCTGATTCTTCAAATGAAAATAAGAGGGGTGAAACTCAAAGAAGATATTATTATTAACATAGAAACATTAAACAGATAATAAATGTTTAGAAATATCCGGAACATGAAGAATTTCATTACCGACATGCAATTGATCATTGCTATTGTAAGGTGCAATAGAGTGGAAGGTGAAGGTATCGTCAGATACATGGTGAGGTGCTCCACTATCGGGGTACCAGTTTATGAAAGAAGGTATAGATGGATAGGTGATGTGAGCGGAAGGTGGTGTATGGAAAGAGCCCTGGTGAGTGTGAGAAGGACATGTGCAGTAGTTACCAAGACGAGGTGGATAATGGTTATAAGAAGGATTAAAGAACTGGAAAGTGGAAGTATTAGATTGGTTGTAGTGGTACCAGCCTCATCCGCGGCCTCTACCATGGCCGCGATTGGATCTTTCTCTCCAACGATAATTGTTATTGCACCTACGAGAATTGAAAGGCTACCCTGAGAGAGGTTGGCTGTCGACTGAGAGTTTCCTGGAACCTGATCGGTAGTGCCAGGCGAGATAGAGTTGCTGTCTTCATGAAGGAATTCTCGTGTCATAAGAAAACTAAACAAATCTGAATAAGTTATCGAATCTGGGTAGGCAGTGAGAGTGGTTACAAAATCGCGAAATTCAGTGCGGAGACCGTTGAAGATATAATGATTAAAATTAGTGGTGGTTAGAGGTTGTCTGACTGCGGCAAGTTCGTCGGATATGAGTTTAGCTTTGTGGAGGTAGGTTTGGATAGAGTCATCGCCTACTTAAGGGATTGGATTTGAAGGCGTAGATGCATCATACGTACTTTCGAAGGAGAGACAAAGACACGTTCAAGGGTAATCCATGTCTCGTGAGACGAAGAAGAATGAGACGAACAACCTCTTCCATAAGGGAGTTGATGAAAGCACTCATCAATAAGTTATCTTGTTGTTGCCATTGAAGAAATTTAGGGTTTGGGATGCTGGTATTTGTTTCGATATCAAGAAGTTGGAGGGGGAGGGATGGTCGAACCATCGACATAGGAGAAATGATTAAGCCCTTTGATTAGGGGAAGAATTTGTGTACGCCAAAGAAGATAATTTTGGGAGTTAGTTTTGTGGAGAGATAATGGTGTATTTGGATGAGAGGATTTGGGAAAAGGTTTCCGGGTGGCGATGGCAGTGGGGGTGGTGGTTAGAAGAGGCGGATTCCACCGTGGAAGAGGAGTCTGGCTCTAGAGCCATGTAGAAACTTGAAATTCAATATTATTTCAAACTAAGCATAATTATAAGATGTACAAGGTATATATAGACAAGGAATATGAACCCTAGTCTAACAAGGAATTTACAACTAATGAGGAAACTATAATCCTAACATATATACAATATTTATCTTCCAAGATTCAAGATGTGATATGATGAAGATATGATAATAATAGAAAGATAATATCCTCTAATAGTACGTACTTATAATTATCAATTTCAACAAAATTTGAATTAGAACTGATTTAAAATTCAACTCATAACGCTCGATTGACAATACTAAAGAACGAGAGTAAAATAAGAGGTACAAATGAAAACCACACAATTTTTGTTCAGAAAAGATAACAAAAATAAAAATAACAATAACGATTAATAAAATGACTTGTATAATGGGAGTCAACACATATTGACTCAGTTGTCAGAAGGTTGGGGGGGGGGGGGTGTCTATAAATACTTTTGTAAGCGATATTTGGTCTTGAAAGTATGTCTTGACCCATAATAGGTGACGATAACTGACCACATGCAAACTTTTGTTAAAAAAAATGTATTATAATGAGAGTAAAAGAAGGGCAGACGAATACCTCTATGGTTGAAAAAATATTCTGCTCTCTCGTTTTAGTAAAATGAAAAAGGATCTTTTCAAGGGTACTTGTTTCTTTGTGTGTGATAATTGTCTCTTCGATTTCGTGCAACAAGCACAAATGTCTGGAAAGTTTGTAAACAAATTAATTTAATAAAATATTGGTATTTTCTTTATTAATAATTTAATGTTTTCTTAGTGATGATTTAGATGATACATGCTATATCAAACCTAATAAATTAAAACTGACAATTATGAGAATTAGCTAATAACTAATATAAAAGCAGAAAGACTCATATTCTATCAATATGAGATCTTGTTTCTAATTTTTTTGACCTCAACTTCATTAATAGCGGTAAACTTCATTAATAATCTAGTGCTTTTGAGAGCATAGAATGAAGCAATCTTGAATAGAAATTTTGAAAATTAATAATAATCGGAGTATTAAAATATAAATAAAACAATCAAGCGATGCAGTTGAAAACAGAAAATATAACACGTGGTTGAATCAAAGTATTTACCTTTTTCCGTCAATAGTAATTTGAATAAAGGTGAGGGATTGAGATGGTCCATTTTATTACTATTTGTATGAAACATCGAAGAGCCTTTACACATACACGATGCTTATGGCCAAACAAAATTATGGACAATTTTGTACTTTTCCTACACAATCGCTTATCGTTTTTGGGACCATATTAGGGCGGATGAAAAGAATTTAAAAATCGTCCAAATCGATCGAACCGCATCGCATCGATTTTGCCAAATTTTATATAAACCATCGGTTTCAAAATTAAATGAAAACTGCACCGCACAGCCTACATACATATATATATAAATGTAATTATTATTTTTTATATTCTTAATAATATTTGATAGTTTATGTTTGGAAGCAATCTAGGTGTCAATTGTCATACACATTACACATGAGTTATAAAAATAAGTTTATATGTAACCAAAAAAAAAAAATTGTTATACGGCATGATATTAAAAAATTGTTATACGGCATGATATTAGTGATGATGATGATAAATTCCATCCATTTATGGTTCAGAGCTCTTTGAGGAATTCAAGTCTGGTATATTAATTATAATGTGATCCTAATGTTCTCAGAATGAGTTTGTATGTCTCGTATTTATCATTAATTGTCCACAGGAGAGTTGATCTTGTATCTCTTATATGTTGATTTTAGAGTTAAACAAAGTTTGTGTTGATTTCAATTTCCGAATTTCGATATTATATTTGAGTTAATCAAAGTTACAACTTTTACAAATGTAGTTACAGATTTTACAAGTTTTTTCATTGGAGAGTTCAATAAAAAAGGGATTGGTTTAGTTAATTAACACTACAAGATACAATTCTAATTTTTTAAGCTAGTGTAAATCAACTTTAAAATCGCTAAAATGCATTGAACCGCGCCAAACCGTCCGAAATCACACAAGTAATTTTGAATCTCAAAACCACAATTTGAAATTATTATTTGGCAAAAATCTCATTTGGCAATTTGATTTGAGAATAGGTGGAAAGAAGATGAAAACGCGCCCGATCACCCCTAGACCGTATAGCCACACCTATTCGCTTAAAAAACACCTAGAATAATTGACAACTATAATTAGGAACCAAACTAATTGAGGCAAATAAGTTTTTGTTAAAGTTTGTTTAGATTATTATTAAGGTTTTAAATTTGTGCCTAAATCTAATTTTATTGTTCGTTAAATTGAGTTGAAATGAATTTTGATTGAGCCGCACATGAGTGAGGCTCGAATAGCTTGATTTTGTTGTATATATTTTATCATTCTTTTTACTAATCAAGTTGAGCTTCACAATTTATTGAAAAAATAAAAGTTGTACAATGTTGGTATGTAATGTTACTGACCCGGGTTTAAATGAATTTTAAGTAATCGATATCAAATTGAAAAGCAATAATTTAATTCGTCTTTCAATCACAACTATAAATACCTCGCTTTAATTATTCGTATTTGCTCCGAGATGAATAACTTGCGTACATTCACACCAAATTTAGTCCTAAATTTCAAGTACGTCACTGAATGACAAGAGTGTAGAACTCATCAACGTGAGGCCTCC
Source organism: Buddleja alternifolia (assembly GCA_019426215.1). NCBI lineage: Eukaryota > Viridiplantae > Streptophyta > Magnoliopsida > Lamiales > Scrophulariaceae > Buddleja > Buddleja alternifolia. The sequence goes on along the minus strand of CM033401.1, from coordinate 12,228,122 downwards.
CACATCGAACAAAAAAAAAATTGAAATGGTTTATAAAAGTTGTCCAAGAATTTAAGTGTATTAGTGGAAATTCATTTTGGCTCGTGGTATAAATGTCCAAATGTTACGTGTCGAACCTACAAAAATTATTCCTACTTCTAAATTTGTAGATAGCGATGAGTAGAGTCGAATCCACAGGGATTGGTTCAGATTTAATTCTCAATAAATGAATAAAATAAAAGACTGGGGGGGGGGGGAGGATTTTTTATAATTGATTAAACTAAAAATTACTAAAAATAAACTAATAATTAAGAAAAGTAAAATTAAACAAGTAAACTAATTCAATAGATGGTGAGATTGTAGCCTAAGGAGTTATCTCTGTTTTGATTCCAAGAGTTGATCCTTGATGTAAAGATACTTCAATGTTCATGAATAAATTGGCTATAGTTATTAACAAGCTCTGACAACCTGATTTCTCATTAATTTATCGATAACCAAAACAAGTTTTTTGATTACTTCTCTTACTGATTAAACAACCCTAAATAGCTCTTAGGATTTAATTTAACAATAGCATTAAGAAATAGAGAAACACCAATTCTAACCAACAAATTTGCAAGCTCGGTTCATTTAGATTAGATCACATATTTCCATAACAACAATTGAAAATTTGTCCATAATTAACGTTATTAACTGCCACAAATATTAAAATTGACCAAACAATTACAGATTCGGGATTCTAAATGGCTATATACTATTCCGACAATCAAATAATAGGCCCTTATTATTCAATTAATCAAAATAATAATTTCAACATATACAGAAAATATGCAAATACTCAAGAACAAAGAAGGAAATAAACACAAATTAGATCTCACAACTTTTGTAGAATCAAAACTTCAATAATCCTTGGCTAGAAATAAAATCTTTAGCAATAGATCTTGAAAGAAAGAAAAATGCAGAGATTACTTCTCCTCTCCATGAAAATGACGTGTGTTGTGATAATGTGTAGGAGAGATAATAAAATTCCAGCAATATTTAATTATATATGCCTAGTCAAAAGACTCCTAACTAAATAAAACTTTAATTCTAATGGAATAAAGAAATTAATTCCTTAATAGAATAAAATACCAATAAAACTTCTGAAAAAATAGGAAAGCTCCTCCTACTTCATGTGTATTCTTCTTTTTCTCCACATTTTTCTTCTTTTATGAACTTTCACCTATCAAAATAGAAAATCATAATAAATATCTATTATTTAAACTCAAATACCAATAAAAGAATAAAGGAATTATATGAAAAATATGCATAAAATGCATACTAACAAACTCCCCCACACTTTAACTCTTGCACGTCCCTGTGCAAAGACAAAAGACTCAAAAATAAAGAAAACTAAAAACAACTAAAACTAACCACTTTCGTAGGTATCACGATTGCATTTAGCGTATGCAATAAGCCTTTAAGCCCCTAGGTTATCCTAGTGGACGAGTTGTGTCTCGTGAGGGTTTGCTGACTATATACCCACAAAATCGATCTCTCAGTGTACAACAAATAAGTCAAAGAAACTTGTTTTTCCAAACATCAACCTTTATCATCAAAAATTTTAACAAAATTCTTTAAAGATGTCCATCATGCCTCAACTATCACTTTCGTATCCATACAAACTCTTAAAAAATTCACAAAAAATTCATGACTACAATACCACTTATACAACATTCAACTCGCATTATCCATTTCTATCTCTTCAAGCATTTTATAACAAATTTAGAACCAATATCATACTTTTATTTACTTAAGCAATTACTTGTCTTTTGACGCGAATACAAACATTGGTCATGAATGCACCCGGTTACTTAACAAGTTTATCATTTATCATTAATATTTGATACCCTCTTTATAGCCCTTTTAGGATACTAACACAGTAGCAGGTTTGGGCCGATAGATCCCAGACCAGTTGGCCTTAGGTTACCAAGCTTGAAAACTCCTCAGACTTAATCCCTTCAGTGTAGTTAGCCCCATGCGCTACAAGAGGTTATATCATACTCATTTTAAGCACAAACTACTTCATAGGGTCTTAATACCCATATTTTCAATTCATCATCAATTTAATTTCACAAAAATTTAAACCTAAGAAAATATCAACGAATCTCTGTGAGTCAAATATCACATACATAATTATGCTAGATTACAAACTTTCATAAATCTTGGATCATATCTTGTATTAGTAACCCAACCCCACCCTAGACATATGTTATTATATACTTCTTTTTGATTGTTTTCTCAAAGAAGCATGTACTTCAACAATTGTAACGGTATAAGCATGCTTGACTTCTCTCATGAATTTCATTAAATTTTTAAAATCACAAGAATTGATATTTTGAAAATTTTTTACACTAACTTAACAAGTTGCACACTAAGAGAATTATACACACACCAGACAAAGGATTTAACCCCCTCCCCCACACGTATTTCATGCATTGTCCTCAGTGCATAAAAAGAAAAAGCATAAGAGGAAAAAATTGGAGGTAAAGGAACGGGACTCTCCTGAACGTAGATGTGTGAACCTACGATCAATCTGGTGGTGACTGATTTGTAATTGAGCTTGAAGAACTTGACCTGGAAGCATTCGTTGGAGAAGACGAACGAGAGTGGTCGGCATGGTCGGTTTTCCGGCGGCGGAGCAACAGTTGTGACCGGAGTCGGCGGCAGTCGAATCTGATTGGGCGGCGGTCAGATGTGTTTGGGAGGCGGTCAGATCTGGTGAGAGATTCACGATCGTCGATTGAATCACGGTGGAATTCGGATCTGAGGAGAGAGAGTCACGTCGATGCGGCTGTAGCTGGAGCAGCGGCGTCGAGTGTTGATTTCGCCGCCGATGGTGGAATCGCGTTTAGTTTGTGGCTGCGGTGGTGTGGTGTGGTGTAGCAGCGGTGGTGGCGGGTGTTGAGGACGACGGCTGGTGCGGCTGCGGTGGTGGAGCGGAAGCGATTGGTGGCGTCACTTCCAGTGGTTGAATCATGGTGGTACCGTGTGTGGAGGCGGTGGCGCGTTCGGTTGAGGAGGCGTCGTCGAGTTGGTTGGATTTTGCAGCCCGTTTTGGCGGCGTAGCAGCGGTGGCGGCGGCTCTTGATTTCGGCGGTGGTGGCTTCCTCATGGTGGATGAGATGATGTTGAAGCTTTGATGGTGGTTTGGGGTGCGGTTGTGCTTGTTGCTACAAACAAAACAAATTTTGAGGGGGGGGTGGGGGGAAGGAATTAGGTCAAAGTTAGGTGAGAAAGAAAGAAAAGGGAAGATATGGCTGATAATTCGAATTTTTAATTAAATTTTTTTTTTCGAAATTGACTAAGTGTTGAAGTGTTTTTAAGTCAGAGTGTGACTTATATTTGAGCGTGGGCACGTCTAATGTGAAGTCATGAATTATCAAAATTGTGCACACCTAGACAGAATACAACTTGGAATAAAGCATGGGCACACCTAATTTGAAGTTGTAATTTGTCAATTCAACACATTTTTTTTAACGATTAAGTTTAAAACGTGCCCCAGTATGACCTTGTGATATGTTTCACCTCAAAGAAAAAGACGAAAAATATATAAAAAAACATAAAATAAAGGAACGAGAAAAGGTAAAATCTTGGGTTGCCTCTCAAGCAGTGCCTTTCTTTAATGTCTTTGGCTAGACGAGGTTATGGATCAAGTTGCATAAGTATGAGGTTCAAAGCCATCATTGTGCCAAGCTACCTTTAGTAGATCATCATCATTGAGTTCAATAATTCGCTGCATCAAAAAGTCAGTAACATCTTTGGCAAACATAGAATGATCATCATTAGGATACTACATGGAATCATAAATACTAAATTCTATAATTTCACCATTTGATTCCATAGTAACTGTCTCATCATGAATATCAATGTTAGTTCTAAATGTTTTTAGAAATGGTCTTCCAAGTAAAATGGGAGCAAAATCACAAGAGTTATCTTCACCTATATCAATAACATAAAAATCAGCAGGAAGAACCAAATCATTAACTTGAACTAATATATTTTCAAGAACACCATCAGGATATGCATTAGACCTATCAATTAATTGGATAATCACATCCGTTCCTTACAATTTCCCCACATTCAAAGACTCATAGAGAGAACGAGACATGATATTAATAGAAGCTCCTAGATCTAATATAACCTTCTTAATTCGTACATCACCTATCTTACAAGGAATAGTAAACATACCTGGGTCCTCGCATTTTGGAGGCAATTTCTTTTCAAGGACTGCAGATGCATTTACCTCAATTTTTCGAGGAGTCTCTAGAATTTCCTCTTCTTGCTCTTCCTTCACAGATTTCACAAACTCACCAGGAAACGAGGGAGATACCTCAATTAGCTTGACCTGCTCTGTACGTGTCTCAGTCGGTTTAATGAGTTGAGGTTCCACGGATTTTTTCTCCAACTCTTCTTCTACATTACGTTTAGAGTTAGCAAACCTACCAGGAAACGGTGAAGGTATTACAACTTTCTTTGAGCTCTTGTAACCCCTTTTCACTTCTCAAAGTAACTTCACTAACATTCTGCTTTGGATTCACTACGGGCTGAGAGGGTAGTATACTCTAGCTTTGGGAAACCAACTCATTCACAGTTGTGGCTAACTGACTCATTGGACTCTCCAGATGTTGTATACTAGTCCTCGTCTCTTGTTGAAATTGTTGTGTGTTAGTTGCTAATTATTTAACAATTTCTTCAAGAGACATGCCTTGTGGGTTGGAGGATGGCTGAGGTGTTTGTACTTGTTGTCTGGATTGATATGATTGTTGGAATCCAATAGACCGTGGGCCATAACTCAAATTAGGATTATCCCTTTACCCAACATTATATGTATTGGAGAAGGGATCATACTTTCTCTGTGGAGCCCCAGAAAATCCAACAACATTGGCTTGCTTGTGTGGATCCTCTTGAAGTGTAGGATACACCTCGCTAGTATGTCTAAGATTGAAGCAGATACCACATGTCGTCATTTGATGTGTATTGCCTACTACCAATTTTTGCACCAGGTAAGTCAAATCATCCAGATGTTGATTCACTAATGCGAAATTCACCTCACCCACCCCCTTCAGTGCAGTATCTTATCGAGTGCCAAATTGTTGGGTGTTGGCAACCATGTTGGAGATCAAATTCCTTGCTTCTGTGGGAGTTTTGTGTACCAGTGCGCCTCCACTCGCAGCATCTATCATATTTCTCTCCATTGTTGACAAATCTTCATAGAAATACTGGATTAGGAGTTGTTCAGGAATTTGGTGTTGTGGGCAGCTGGCTACTAGTTGTTTAAACCGCTCCCAGTACTCGTACAATGACTCTCCAGTGATTTGCCTAATTCCGCATATCACCTTTCTTATGTTAGCAACTTGTGAAGTGGTAAATAATTGCTCCAAGAATTGTTTCTTCACTTCGGCCCATGTCTCGATTAAACCATAGGGTAGCTAATATAGCCGGTCCTTAGCTCTGTTAGCTAGTGAAAATGGAAAAGCCCTTAGTTTGATTTGGTCTTCAGTGACATTCCTTGGTTTCATCGTTGAACAGACCACCTGGAATTCTTTCAAGTGTTTGAGGGGTTCTTCTCCTGCAAGACCACGAAAAGTAGGAAGTAAGTGAATAAGACCAGATTTTAATTCAAAATCTACCTCAAGGATGGGATATTGAATGCAAAGGGGTTGTTGGTTCATGTTTGGCATGGTTAACTCCCTTAAAGTTCATTCGTTGGCATTGGCCATGACTTCGAGTTTCTCTTCTGAATCACTGGACGTGTCACTCAATTCCAAAGTTAAATTCAATCCGTGAGATGAAGTAGACGGGACTCCTTGAGCACATTGCTTGGCTTCTTTTCGTAGTCGGCGAGTTGTTTCTCTATAATGAGAAATAAATCTAAAGACACCAATCCGCGGATTCGGCGCCAAAATTTGTTAGGTGTTGAACCTACAAAAATTATTCCTACTCCTAAATTTGTAGATAGCGATGAGCGGGGTCGAATCCACAGGGATTGGTTCAAATTTAATTCTCAATAAACGAATAAAATAAAAGAGGGGGGATTTTTTATAATTGATTAAACTAAAAATTACTAAAAATAAACTAAAAATTAAGAAAAGTAAAATTAAACAAGTAAACTAATTCAATATATGGTGAGATTCTAGCCTAAGGAGTTATCTCCGTTTTGATTCCAAGAGTTGATCCTTGATGCAAAGGTACTTCAACATTCATGAATAAATTGCTTATAGTTATTAACAAACTTTAACAACCTAGTTTCTCCTTAATTTATCAATAACCAAAACAAGTTCTTTGATTACCTCTCTTATTGATTAAACAACCCTAAATAAACTCTTAGGATTTAATTTAACAATAGCATTAAGAAATAGAGAAACAGCAATTCTAACCAACAAACTCGCAAGCTTGGTTGATTGAGATTAGATCACATATTCCCATAACAACAATTGAAAACTTGTCCATAATCAACGTTGTTAAATGCCACAACTATTAGAATTGACCAAACAATTACGGATTCAGGATTCTAAATGACTATATACTATTCTGACAGTTAAATAACTGGCTCTTATTATTCAATTAATCAAAATAATAATTTCAACAAACACAGAAAATATGCAAATACTCAAGAACAAAGAAGGAAATAAACACAAATTAAATCTCACAACTTTTGTAGAATCAAAACTTCAATAATCATTGGCTATAAATAAAATCTTTAGCAATATATCTTGAAAGAAAGAAAAATGCAGAGATTACTTCTCCTCTCCATGAAAATAACGTGTGTTGTGATAATGTGTAGGAGAGATAATAAAATTTCAGCAATATCTAATTATATATGCATAACCAAAAGACTAAACTCTAATTCTAATGGAATAAGGAAATTAATTCCTTAATAGAATAAAATACAGATAAAACTCCTAAAAAAATAGGAAAACTCCTAAAAAATAGGAAAGGTCCACAAAAACAGGAAAGCTCCTCCTACTTCACGTGTCTTCTTCCTTTTCTCCATCTTTTTCTTCTTTTTATCCATCTTTTTCTTCATTTTTCTTCTTTTATGAACTTTCACCTATCAAAGTAGAAAATCATAATAAATATCTATTATTTAAACTCAAATACCAATAAAAGAATAAAGGAATTATATGAAAAATATGCATAAAATGCATAGTAACACCAAATCAAGATTCCGCTCAGTGGGTTCAGAGGCACTCATCGCGTCCAATGGGTTCGCAGGCTCGTGGCTTGAAATTTGGTATCAAAGCCGCTCGCCAGCTTGAATATTTGGAGTTATGTGCTACACAAGGCAAACTTATACACATTGTAGGAGCCCACTCTTGAAGCTGTGCAAAGTGCTACGCGCGTGAAAACCATCTCTTGAGTCTAGGGGTGATCGCGGTTCGGTTATGCGGGTTTTTTTTTATTAATTTCAAATCAAATTGCCAAATGCGGTTTGGCATAAATAAAATTTGAAATTGCGGTTTTATAAATCCGACTATGGGGTCTTGTATGGTTCGGTGCGGTTTGACGGTTTTTTTAGTTATTTTATATTTTAAAACTAAATAAGCAAGCAATATTTGTCATATTTTTTGTTAAACTAATTGTTAAAGAGATAATGATAATTCATAACAAAGAAAATACTTGTGCGAGACATTTATCAATATTAAACTCCATGAATCATTAAAAAAACACTAGTGTCATTACACATTATTATATAAGAGTATCATACATTTAGAATAGAAAAGGTACTAGTATATTACTTTAAATATTTATTTTACACTAAATAGTAAATATAATATGTACATATTTTATCATATATATAAATATATCAAATAGATACACACTCATATATAAGAAAATGTCTTAATATACCTTGTATGAATAGTAGGACGCGAAATTTGTATATGAAAAAGCATTACAAAAAATTACATGTTGTAATTGTTCGTTTATTAAAATTTGTGAACTAAAATCTGCTAAAGGATATTGTAAAGTATATTATAAGGTTATAAAGCAATAGGTAATCTAGCGCGACATTGCTATTACAAATAATTGTGATAGTTAAATAGAACAAATGTCATAAATATTATCTATAATACTTTTTTTTCCGTCAAATTCAAGTGCCTATTACATTAAATAAAATATAACACTAAAATATCATAAATATTATCACTTTAAAAGTCTCAAGCACAAATGTTGATTGAACATATTATTAATCTTGTAAAAGATATAACCATATCAATTCATTTACAAATATTAAATAAAACTACAAAGTATTCCGAGTAAAATCTAATAAAAATTTAAATTAATAAAGAATAAATATATATATATATATGTGTGTGTATATATATATATATATATATGTATGCATGTATGTAGGCGTTGGCGGTGCGGTCTGATTTTTTTAACGCTAATTTTGAAACCTAACCGCATAGGGCGGTACGGTTTTCATTTGAATAAACCGCGGTTTGCTTAGAAATTTGACAAAAGCGATGCGGTGCGATCGGTTCAGTGCTGTTTTTCAAAACCAACGCTCACCCCTACTGGAGCCTGTGGGAGCCTTTCACATCGAACAAAATAAGAAAATTGAAATGGTTTATCAAGAGTTGCCTAAAAATTCAAGTATAACAATGAATATTCATTTTGGATTGTGACTTAAATGTCCAACTCAAGGTTATACTCAAAGTGTTCAAAAGCACGTTTCACTTTCAACGGGCTTGTGGACCCAGGACATGACAATTAACATGTGCTTGAATATAGGAATTTGGATTTGAGGAGAGGTTTTGGAGGAAATATTTCAATTGACTCTAAAAATAGAGTTATTTGAAATTCACCAAAATGATAGAGAAAATAGCTCAAAATGAGTGCCAATAGTTTTGAAATCGATTACAACTTGAAACCATCTTAACAAACTCAATAAATTTATTAATTAATTTAAAGTCCATCACTTTCAAATCTTTTCATCGACACGCACCCCTGTTTTTCTATCATGCACAAACACATACATACACAACAATATTAAACACAAGACAGTACAACATGATATGTTTGTTGGACGCGTCTTGAAAATCTCGAGACACGACATACAATTGTCTATCAAATTTCATATATAAATATAAATCGCATATATAGATTATATTCATATGTATGAAAATCAATGATGTCTTTACACAAAAATTGGTATATATAAAGAAAAAAACATGCACACAGATGGTACCCAACATCAGTTAATACCATGAGTAGACTATGATGTTACCAAAAAAATATATAACCTTGAGAAAGATTAAGAAAGTAACTTTTGACATGATAACACTATTTTTTTCTTCTTATCAAAATAACATATAACACTTTTTTTTTTTAACTATGTAAAATATGGAAAAGATCTCATCATTCAGAAAAAGTATCGAACACGCTATCAACCATGTCTTTGACAAGTCAGAATTGATTTCTTCTTGTTCCTGATTTAATTTTTGGACACACCATTTAACATGTAAACACGTATTCGTAAATATTTTTATCATATTCGACGAGTACCTAACATTATGTCAATCATATTTTTTTTGGAATTTCCGCGCATTATAGGTATTTATCTAGGGTGTGGGGGTCTTCATAAATGTGGAGCAACCCACAATGTGGAACCTGGAGTCGGCCCTTGGACTAGTTAAGTTTCGTGCTTTTAGACATCATGTGGCAGCAGTATTGTTGGGAGAATTAAATGCATTAAATTAAACTCCACCTACAGTCCAGCTTTATACCTAACATGCTTAATCCGGGCCTGCGCTTTCCAAATTGGTAGGCATAGATAATTATATTTATTAATTGGGAAAAAAAAAATCAATAGATAATGAGTGGGAAAACGAAAAGGCCTACCAAGAAATTTGGTAATCCCACTAAAATAAAAACTTGTAATTTAAGGTTTTGTAATTTAATCTAGATATGGAAATTATGCCATTTTAAGATACCAACTAGCACCGCAGATCTGTTGACACTACGAAAAAATTATTATTGCTCATGTCAATATGTTATGGTGAAAAATCTATTTGTGATGGTTAAAACCAATTAACCACGGCTTTGTTATGACTTTGAACATGGTATTTGCAAACATGGCCAAAACATTTATCATGACTTATAGTCATGGTCAACGTTTTGTTCATTATAAAAACCATGACTTTTAGACATTGTAAAAAAGTGTTAGGTTATATTTATTCCACCATGGCTAGTTATAGCTTAAAATAGCTAGAATTCTTTTACATCATGGCTAACTTTAGTGTGACTATATTAAATATCTACTATGGTCAAGTTAGTCGTGAGCTTAGACCGCTTATAGACCACATTTTTAAACCATGATATATATTTTCATTGTCAATATTCAATTTTCTTGTAGTGTGATAAGTTTTTCAATTTTTCATTTGAATGTCACAGGTTTAATATCACTGAAGATGTAAGGCTTGTTATATTATCAAGGCGTATTATGTGCTGATGGTGATCAGGGACTCTTTAATACTTAATCATATTGTGTTTGTCTAGTTGCGGGAATTAACCAAATTGGCTGGGCTATACGTTCTAGTGAGCTTTGGTGAAAGCAATATTATTCTGTTGCCAGGTTATTATTAGTAGGATTGCTAATACGAGTTTTAACCAACCTAAAACACACACATACACACCACACACACACATATATAGAAACAAATGTGCAATAAAAATTCAATTTTTTAAATAGAAATACAGAAGTCACGGGTCACAATAATTGATCTGCATTCTATTGTCATTAAACAGTAAAACTGCTATATCTAGCAATAGTATAATTGGCATGAATGGATTAAACTTGCAACATGCATGATTCCTCTATTTTGTAAATATATCCAAGTTACATAACGATAAGTGAAGTTTTACTAAAACTGCAATTTTGAACTAAGTTTCAACATTTTCCTAGAAATAAGATATGAGTGATGGATGCAGGATTGAACAAGAATTCATGAAATTCAAAAACAAATGCAATTAATGTATAGTTTACATGTTGAAACTTGAGAGGGTGCTAAAGTAGATAATGTTCATGAGATTAAACATCCCCCACAATTCTTCTTCTTTTTTGGTGCTTAGATCACATGTACATAATTCAAACATAAGAGTTTTTGGTTGACCACAAATAGTTAGGATATAGATGGAGTTTTGGTGTCACACAAAAGAGAAGTACGTAAATAGTAGGGATTATCGCATCGACCTTCTACATCCCTCTTGATATGGACATTCCATCTTTCATTTTTTCACTATATTTACTAATTAAAAACTAAAACACTCTTCATTTTTTAACTAGAAAAATTGAACTTTCACACTAAAACGTGTTGGGTGATGTAAATATCAAAATATCATCAAATTACATAATAATAGTTTAAAAATAATGAAGCCTCAATTTAAAAATTTCTACAAATATAACTCTAAACTCCTAAAACAAAATATATTTTAGTTGAATCGTGAATTCTCTTTGGTGATCTAAAAATCTTATTACTTTAGTATGTTAATATAATTCAAACATCTTCTATGAATATGAATAATTTTAGTTTCCTTTTCTATTTTTTAAATATAAGTATTGAAGTAAGAACCACACTGTTTAACCCAAAATTCTATATATTCAAATATGCTTCTTTTCTTAATAAAATTCAACAACATCTTCTGAAAAGGTGATAATTTATAAGTACTCTATATTCTATTGATTCTATTGAAAAATAATAATAATAGAAAAGAAAGTGCATACACCTCTTGTGTACCATCGTGTTTTTGTTTTGAAATAGATATAGTAATATATGTAAAAAGTAATAAAATTAAAGCAAAAATTTATGACTCTTTCATAAAATAATATTATATTATAACTTATTAAAAGTTCAAATCTAAAAGAATAGCACAACATAATATTTTTCTTTCTTTCTTGAAGTTGGACTTATTAATTGGAATAAGAAAAACTTAAATTATCACCATAAGTCATTAATTTTGAATGTGAAATACTAAATACAGGTTTTAAGATACTCTGCACTAGCACTGAGGTCTATTGACAAGTTATTCAATCTTTTACTTAAATATCACAAGTTTGAATATTACTTAAAATGTATAACTTGTTATTTTATGTGGATGTATTAATTATGTGTTGGTAATGAAATTTTTTATAATAGTTAATTGATCTAGTACTGGAGACTAAGATTTAATTTTGATATTGTGTTTGTGGAGTTGCGATAATTAACCAAATTGGCCGGGCTATACGTTTTAGCGAGGTTTGGTGAAAACAATATTTTGTGGCTGTCAGGTTATCATTATTAGAATTGTTAGTAGGAATTTTAACCAACCTAACACACACAAATATATATATATATATATATATATATATATATATATAAACAAATGTGTATTACAAAATTTATTTTTTATTTAGAAAGAGAAGTCACGGGTCACAGTAGTTGATCTGCATTCTCTTTTCATTAAGTATAATTGGCATGAATGGATTAAACATGCAACATGCATGATTCTCTATTTTGTGAATATATCGAAGTTACATAACGATAAGTGAAATTTTACTAAAACTGCCATGTTGAACAAGACATAGGTGATGGATGCAGGATTGAACAAAAATTCATGAAATTCAAAAACAAATGCAGCTAATGTATAGGTTACATGTTATTGAAACTTGAGAGGGTACCAAGTAGATAATGTTCATGAGATTAAACACCCCGCGCAAATTTTTTTCTTCTTTTGGTGCTTCGATCACACACAATTCAAACATAAGATATTTTGGTTGACCACAAAAGTTTAAGATATAGATGGAGTTTTGGTGTCACATGAAAGAGAAGTACGTAAAAAATAGTAATAATTGCATCGACTTCTCATAACTAGGGACTTTTGTATTTATATCCCTCTTGATAATGACCTCCCATCCTTCATTTTTTCATTACATTTAATAACAAAAAACTAAAATACCCTCCATATTATATTTACTTTCACTGAATAACGTGTTGGGTAATGAAAAAATATTAACATATCATCAAATGACATAATATTATAGTTAAAAATAATAATGAAGCCACAATTAAAAATTTCTAGAAATACCTAAAACAAAATATTTTCTAGGTTAATCGTAAATTCTCTTTCTAAAAATTTTATTACTTCAGTATGTATATAATTCAAATATTTTCTATAAATATGAATAATTTTAGTTTCCTTTTCTATTTTTTAAATATAAGTATTGAAGTGATCAGAACCACACCAATCTTTTTATACCAAACTTCTATTTATTCAAATATGCTTCTTTTTTTAATAAATCCAACAACTTCTCCCCAAAAGGTGATCATTTACAAGTAGTGTATTTTATTGAAAAATAATAATATTACAAAACAAAGTACATACACCTCTTGTCTACCATCATGTTTTTGTTTTGAAATAGATATAGTAATATATGTAAAAAAAAACAAAATTGAAGCAATAATTTATTATTTTTCATTAAAACAATTGTTAGAACTTAAAAATTCAAAGCTAAAAGAATAGCATAACATAATATTTTTCTTTCTGTTTGAAGTTGGAAAAATAAGAAAAATCCAAAATATCACCGTAATTCTTTAATTCTAATGGCAAATACAATTACAATTATGAAAAGCTAAAAAGAAGTATTGATCTTTTTCCTATTAGGATTGCCATAAAAATAAGAAAATAATGTAACAAATTATGTCATCATAATTAAATAATAACATTATTTTCATGAAATTTAACATTTGTTGAACTAGGAGAGAGTTAAAATTAAGTAATATTTTTTTGGATAATAAAGGATTTATGGTTGCATTAGGGGAGGTTTTTCTATTAATTTAAAGTTTATGGATTTTAGAGTTATATAAATGTGGAGGGCTTTTCAGTAAACCTAGTGAAAAATTTGAAGAAGGGAAATCCACACTAGTATACCAAATATGAAGGTGTGTAAATATAAAATATTTATAATTCAAGGAAGGTTGACGTAATTTCCCGTAAAAAGTACTTGGTTATCTTATAGTATTTACTATAGTCCAAGACTGCAACATTACACAGACCATACTTCTCTTTGGATTGATATATACTACAACAAAAGATAATGTTAGTGACATAGTGTAAAGCGAGGATACTAAAATTTGCACTAAATATATGTAATTAGTTAAGTAAGTTTTATTTTGTCACAATAATAAATTTTAGTGACAATAATTCTTTTTAAGTTGCCAATAATGACGACTAGTAACACATGTCTAGCGGCAATTCAGTGACAACACAAATATAATAACAATTATGTTTGTTGTCACTAAATATGTATTACTAAGTATCAGTAGTGACAACAACTTTTTTATCACTAATTGTTATGAATATCAACTTGTATATAATTATTGTCATATACTATTGAAAATAATTTATTTGACAAAACAAAGATTCCTCTCACTCAATATATTTAATTAATGACAATGTTGCTATTATCACTTGAACAAAATTAGAAGACATCTCCATATATTGGATAAAAACAAAGAAAGATTAGGAGTTTAAAACATATATTTATTTAACTTACACAAATTTCAGAGTATATTTTCATTTGAACATTGCTCTATCGGTGTCCACTTTCCATTTTTGTGTGGGATGTTTATACAAGTGCTGGAAAAACTTAAGAATCAACCGGCTGAACCACTGACTTTACTGGTTTTAATTTCAAAAATAAAACGATTTTGAGCTTTGTTCCATTTAAAGTCTACTTGAGACTTTTTTATGTATCAGGTGGCGGTTCAACTAGCACGACTAGGGGTGGTCACCGAGCCGAGCCGGCTCGAAAAAAACTCGGCTCGAGCTCGAGATTTTTCAAGCTCGAGCCGAGCCTCACGAGCCGGCGATCGAGCCGAGCTCGAGCTTTTTGATAAGTGTTCGGGAGCTCGCGAGCCGGCTCGCGAGCTCCCTTTATATATATATTTTTTAATTAATATATTTTAATATATATATATATATATATTATAATATAGTATTTATATAATAATATAATTTATTAAAAATAAAAAATATATATATTTAGCTCGAGCTCGAACTCAGTGAAAATAATCGAGCTCGATCGAGCTCGAGCTTGGAAAAATGACCAAGCTCGGCTCGAGCTCGGCTCGTGAACACCCCTCAGCACGACCGACCTGTTCGGTTCGAGTTTCTAAATATTACGTATAGAGAAAAAGTGTTACCTTTCAAATAATCTGCCTTTATTCTGATTTACATTAGTCATTAATGAAAATATCATTAGCCAACAAAAATTGACTCCCATCTCAGCATTTTCTCTTCAACCACACAAAATGTCAAATTCATTCAAAGTCCTTCGTATTAGTACAGCTCTATTTGCCAACCCAACTCTCTCACATTACACAATTGGACCATTAAATTCTGCTGCCCCCCTCCACTATCTACACATGAAAATACAAAATTAATTTTCTTATATAGTTTATTTAAATTTCAATGTATTCCTGCATCACTATTTGCAACGGTCAATCTGTTGGCAGAGATGATAAATATTAAATGCTGATAGGGACAGAATAAGGGTCTCTAAATAAAGTATATTTATTTTATATATTTCATCTATATAAGCAGGCACACTTCTATGTGAATAAATGTCTCATTTTTAGCCTTGCTAGTTGCTACTATACCACTCAAGACGAAGAAGAAAAAAGTGTTGGCTTTTTAACTTGCAGAATTTTATCTATCTATCTATCTTCCTCCAAATATTTCATTCCTTTTGCACTCAAATTATTGTTGAGGAATAGATACAGATATTTCTTGACCCTTTACACCATGGCTGCTGCACCTTTGTTTTCTTGGCCTTGGGAATTTTTGGGTAGTAAAAAGGTACATTATTATTAGCAAAAAAAAAGATTAAAAAAAAATAAAATCTGTTATTTTAATTTTTTTTGTTATACTGATGATAATAGGGGTTATGTTGTTTGTAACAGTTTGTTATGTATGGGTTATTTCTGGCCAAGGCAATCTACTCAAGATATCAAGAAGAATCCATGACAGACAGTTGGAGTTTACATATATTCATTATATGTATGCTCAGACTTTTAATGTACCAATTATGGACTTCTTACAGCAATATGCTTTTTTTCACTCGAAATCGTCTGATTGTGAAGAAAGGAGTTGATTTTAAGCAGATTGATGAAGAATGGCATTGGTAATTATCACTTCTTCAACTTCTTTCTTTTCAACTATATGATCTTGTACTAGTTGTTTTCATTTTTTCTCACCACAAATCCGAGGTTACGTTTGCGCGGAAGCGTTTGGATTTACGAAACGATTTTGGAGAAAATATTTCGAACTGCTCATATTAGGATATCGAAAAAATAATTCTATGATAAGCTTTCAAATCGTTTGATCCAAACGGGGAACCTAATTTTACTTTTGCACAGGAATATTGTGACTTGTGTAAAAAGATAATGTAGGAAATTTAAGTGGATAATTAAAATCGTAAAATATTGAGTTTGTTTGGATGATTTCAATTAACCAATGATTTCAAATATCTAAAACTCATTTTGATCTATTTTTTTATTATAATGGATTTAAAAAAAAAACTCCAAATTCATTCATCAAATCTGAATCTATAACTCGAAACACAACCTCAATTTACAAATGAAACTTGGTAGTATAGACGAGTGATGGAGGCAACTGCCAAATCCAGCCCCTTACTCGTTCCGTCTATGTTTCCCATACATAAAAGTACGGTTTCTAAATCCTACTTTTCTCATTATATGTTAATTTCTTGTTTAATTAGGGACAATTTTATCATACTTCAAGCTATTGCGGCTGCTATGGTGTTGTACATTTCTCCAACCTTTGCAACACTTCCTCTATGGAACAAAAATGGCATAACTGCAGCATTGGCACTTCACTTAGCAATTTCAGAGCCACTCTTCTACAGCATACATAAATGCTTCCATGGAAACTATCTTTTCAACAATTACCATTCACTCCACCATTCATCACCTGTGCCACAAGCCTACACAGGTAAAGGGGCATTTAGTATGATTTTGTTTTTTTTGAAAACTGCAAATTAATTCTTTAGGGTAGAGATTATTGCAATTTTAATCACAAAGTTGCAAAATAGTCTCATATGATGTTTTCATTGCAATTTTTGTCCCTTAAGTTAAGGAAACGGATGAAATTTCACAAGTAGCAGACACACGCTTATGAGGGTTTAGTACTGATTGAATAAAAGGCATAAATACACTTTGCTTTTTACAACACTAAATGCTATAAACTTATGCAAATTAAGTTATGATCACGTGCAATTGGGACTAAAAATTTTAAAGAATTTAGTCAAAAGTACAAGATGACTTATAGTATGAGGCTAATACTGTAATTTTTTCAATTCTTTTCATCAAAATTTAATTTTATTAAAATTATTGTAAAATATATTTATGAAATATCTATTCATCATTGATGGTTTTGCAGCTGGACATGGTACATTTTTGGAACATCTTTTATTGACGGTTGTGGTTGGAGTACCGATACTGGGTTCGTTCTTGATTGGCCATGGATCATTAAGCTTGATCTACGGCTATGTTTTGGTGTTTGATTTACTGAGATGCTTAGGACATTCCAACGTGGAAATTATACCCCATCAGATATTTGATGCAATCCCATTTCTCAGATATATCATCTATACTCCGACGTAAGTAAATTGTTATCAGTATTAATCATAAATATTTGCATTTAGACACATAAATTTGCATCATTTTTACATATGTCACCAATTATTCACCGAAATATATCATAGTAGTATTACCATGTTTATGAGATATGTAATTTATTTTATTTTATTTTATTTTTTATATTATTGCTTATGCGAAAATTCAACTCATGTTTGTAGAAAATGCTAATTAAATAGTTAACTAATTCAATAGTTTTAAATTTGTACCATTAGTCTCATAAAATGCATATGTATTTTTAGTTCCAGTTGTTAAAAAATGAATAAGACCGTTAATTAGTTTAGTCACATGTTTTGCATATGATCAATAATAAACTTAATGGCATGTGTATTTGCTGCACGGAATTTCATTTATTATTTAACAAATGTGACCAAAATTGACTAATTTATGATTCTGTAAAATGGAATTAAAATTACGATATATCTTATCTTGTGGGACCCATATTATAATTATCTCGTATAAAATTTTGCTTTTGAACAAAACATATCTTCCTTTGATGCATAGACCAGAAATCGTATGCCCTATAAAGTATATTTTATTTTTTATATTATTGCTTATGCGAAAATTCAACTCATGTTTGTAGAAAATGCTAATTAAATAGTTAACTAATTCAATAGTTTTAAATTTGTACCATTAGTCTCATAAAATGCATATGTATTTTTAGTTCCAGTTGTTAAAAAATGAATAAGACCGTTAATTAGTTTAGTCACATGTTTTGCATATGATCAATAATAAACTTAATGGCATGTGTATTTGCTGCACGGAATTTCATTTATTATTTAACAAATGTGACCAAAATTGACTAATTTGTGATTCTGTAAAATGGAATTAAAATTACGATATATCTTATCTTGTGGGACCCATATTATAATTATCTCGTATAAAATTTTGCTTTTGAACAAAAAATATCTTCCTTTGATGCATAGACCAGAAATCGTATGCCCTATAAAGTATAAACCTTCTAAAAGTCAATATTGATGTTTCATTTTAATTATAGCTTTTAAATCTACGACATTTATTATAAGTAGCTGGACTTTTCTGCACTATGGATGTAATTTTTTGGATACTTTTTCATTGTTTAATTATTGTATAAACGTTCGCTGAGAAATGTTTTTTTCTTACCTAAAAATAATAATGTCTATATAAGCATTAACAAAAAGTAAGGAAAAAAAAAAAAATGATAATGTTATTTACAGTCCTGAAATACAAGGTTTGTGTCAGAGTAGTCCCTAATTATGTAAAACGTTTCTAATATTCACTTATGTCTTTTTTGAACATTTTTACCCTTATGTATGAACATAGATTTTAAAGCAATTTAAGGATAAAAATGTCCAAAAAAGACCAAGCGAAACACTGAGTGTTACATTAGGTACGATAAGATTAATTTTTATTAAGGACTATTTGACAAATTATATATATATATATATATTAAAAAGAAAAATGCGATCAATAGCCCTTATAATAAAGACAGCAGTTGGCAGTTTGACTTTTATATACATAAATTTTCTCTTTTCTCTTTTATTATTTCTAATTCAATGTTTTTATGGTACATATATTTATGCTGCAGGTACCACAGCCTACATCATGTTGAGATGGACACCAATTATTGCCTTTTCATGCCTCTTTTTGATGCATTAGGAAACACATTGAACACAAAATCCTGGGATATGCACAAGAAAAACAGTTTAGATTCAAGTAAGCTTCATTGTGTTTCGAGCAATCTATAGTTCAATTCCGATTCTTTCTTTTTCCAATTATATTGTATAGAAAATTCAGAAATTGATGATGAATAATACTACGGATACTTACACTCACACCGCCTCACTTATTCTATAATTATCAAAAGCCCCCTGAAATTTTTAAAATTACCAACACTTTTTTCACAAGAATTATAATATATTTTATGGTTGAAAATGCAGGTAAAAATGGAAGGGTCCCTGATTTCGTGTTCCTTGCTCACGTAGTTGACATGTCATCTGCAATGCACGCGCCTTTCGTGAACCGATCAATGGCATCGCTACCTTACTACACGAGAATTTACCTAATTCCATTTTTGCCCATATCGTTTGCAGCAATGCTAGTGATGTGGGCTAAGTCCAAGCCTTTCTTGATCTCTTTCTATAACATTAAGGACCGGCTGCACCAAACGTGGGCCGTTCCCCGGTTCGGTTTTCAGGTTTGTAACAGGAAATTATATAGGGATAATTACATGCACTCCCCTCATTTATTGAGTAATTACTACAAGGGGCTTAAAATTTTGCAAATTACCAAGACACTCATTGGCAGATTCTGATAACCTAAAAAACCGGAGTGAAACTTTACTCTGGTTTTTACTAACAAGGGGAGAAATTGTAATATGCATTTGCTGGCAAGAATTTTGGTAATTTCTCAAACAAAAAGACATTTTGCAAATTACCAAGACACCCCTATCAGACAACTCTAAAATCAAAGGTAAAATTGTAGTATGTTTTTTAGTGGCGAGGGGCAAAATTACAATGTGTTTATTTACTACAAAAAAAGTTATGATAACTTCTCAAAACTCGAGAATACCTTTTGTAATTAGGGTTCATTTAGAAGGTTTATATGTAATTTACCTTATTATTTAAGCACTTTTGTGAACTTGCCTGATATTTTGTTACATACATATTGTGCAGTATTTCTTGCCATTTGCTGCAGAAGGAATCAATAAGCACATAGAAGAGGCTATTCTTAGAGCTAACAAATTGGGAGTTAAAGTCATTAGCCTTGCTGCCCTAAATAAGGTTACTTTCCATCCATTTATCATTTCATAAATGCTACTAATATATAACTTAATTACAGTAATAATCTTTTTTTTTCCCCTTTCAATATTTCGACTTAGAACGAGGCTTTAAACGGAGGCGGGACGCTATTCGTGGACAAGCATCCGAATCTTAAGGTCCGAGTTGTACATGGAAATACATTAACAGCAGCTGTGATTCTTAACGAGATACCGAAAGATGTAACTGAAGTATTTTTGACTGGAGCAACTTCTAAACTTGGAAGAGCTATTGCACTTTATCTTTGCAGAAAAGGAGTCCGAGTTTTGGTAATTATCATAAATGCACACTATAATTTGCTGATCAATTCTATTTCATCACTAGTAGGGTTGATAGAATTTGTATCGTGATGCAGATGTTAACTCTATCGATCGAACGATTCAGAAATATTCAGAAAGAAGCACCGGCTGATTGCCAGAAGTATCTAGTCCAAGTGACGAAGTACCAAGCTGCACGAAACTGTAAGGTATATATGACTTTTAACGCGGATAAGTGGTAAAATGATCATAGCTGTTAATATGGTACCATGATCTAATGGTAAAATCAGGGCATGTTGCATCCGGTCCACTGCAGAATAATTAATTGTTGTCCTTTTGCATCATGTTTCTATCAAACTTTTTAATAAAATGAAATTATAATTGGTTTATTTGCAGGCATGGATTGTTGGGAAGTGGATCACGCCACGGGAGCAAAATTTCGCCCCGTCTGGAGCCCATTTTCACCAGTTTGTCGTTCCGCCTATATTGCAATTCAGAAGAGACTGTACTTATGGTGATCTTGCCGCCATGAAATTACCCGCAGATGTTCAAGGGATCGGATCTTGTGAAGTAAGCCGTCTTACTATATTTCCTTTATGAGACCGTTTATTACCCACAGTTTTTTCATCACCCTAAAAATTATTATTGTAATTTCTTGACTTTGATGGATTTAAATACATCAGTACTTAACAAATTAAAGGGAAGTAAAAAAAAATGACGGTGATATGTAAATTGTGGTATATAGCAATTTATAAACAAATAAAAGAGAACAATAATTTCAATATTTCAACTTAATTTGTAACGTAACCCTCTCATTTAATTTCTCGATTTTTTGTGTAGTATACGATGGATAGAGGAGTGGTCCATGCTTGCCATGCGGGTGGCGTAGTTCATTCGTTGGAAGGATGGACTCATCATGAAGTTGGGGCTATAGATGTCGACCGAATTGATTTAGTTTGGGAAGCTGCAATGAAGCATGGCCTGAAGCCTGTCTCCAGTACTATCAGATAAAAGAAGAATCTTAATTAGATGCTAGAAAACATATATATTTATTAAACACTCTTGTCTTCACTTAATTCATTCGTAAATTCCGTCTATTTTATGTCGGAATTTTATGAAAGGTTGTGATCTATGCGATTCGAATTAATACATTTATCGATTCCAAATGACAATTTCGATCGTCCATGATTAATTGTTCCGTATTCTATTATCGACATCTCTTGCAAAGCTCTCTAGAAAGAGAAAAAAAAATTATTCGAGACTATGACATAGAACTGATAAGAATAGTCCCATGTAATTGAGATCATGATATAATTCTTAAGTATAAAACTTAGATCATGAACATAAAATTTATAAGAATAGTTCTAAAAATTTAAAGAAATATTATGTCCTGTGTTTGTAACCTTTTTTGGTATCCGTGCATCGTACGTGGCACTTTATGTAGCCTCATTATTTGTTCATTTATGCCATAAATGGATAGGAAAATGACATGATTTTAACATCAAATTTTAAAGCATGCTTTATTTAAATTGGACAATTTCATATATAAACATGGCCAACTATTAGTAGGTCATGTATAATAGCATCAACAGCTCATCTCTCACTTGCACAATTTCCTGTCTCCCTATCACATTATCTTCCCAACCGACTAGACAATCATACATCCATATCAATTTAAATTGTTGCGATAGTTGGAAATAAGTTTCAGAATGTGAACCAATATTCAGTTATTTACATAGAGGGATGGAGAAAGTTGCGGAATTTCTTTATTTTTATTATTTCCAACATATTTATATATCATTATACTAATTTCCTCATTTTATTGTGTTTTATATTCATAAATTATAGGGTCTAAACTATATGACCATTGAATAGTTACTATCATTTTATTTTTATGCCTATTATATTATTGAGGTTTTATTATATGATTTATGGTATTCTTATTATGAGATTTAGAGTAGAGCCTGCATTCATATTTTCTAATCCTATATGTATATATATAAGATGCCATTTGAATGCTCATTTGACATGAGATTTCAGTGATACATTGTATACTCTCACCAGTGTATTTCGCCAATGCAAAAAATTGTAATTTTGGTCCTATATATTAGGGGGCAACTTTGGGACAATATCTTTTTCAACTTGCAATTAAGTCCTTTAACTTTCAATTTGTGGCAATTTCAGTCCTCAAAGTGGCAATTTTGCTCCTCTGGGCCGAACTTTTTTAATATTTGGGAATTTTTCGGATTTTGGAGGGAAAATGCAGCTTTAAATGATTTTGGAGGGAAAATTAGGGCTTTTGCTAATATTATATTAATATATATAGTTATATAAACACACAACGTACACTAACAACAACAATATTCAAATAATAATATACAATCATTAATTATTAAACTTAGCATTTTTTTTATTTTTCATACTTATTTATCTATTTTTGCTTATTAATTAATTAAAACTCATAATTTTAAAGTATCTTAAAATAATATAATTAATATTGTTAATATCAATGGTTGTATATAATATATGTTTATGTGTGTGTGTATATATAACATTTCAAACTTTAGAAAAATTATGAAGTACTCCCCGTCTTCATAACATATCGAGTACTCCTCTTAGATAATTGATACAACATGTTAAAGTTGTTGGGATCGCGTTCAACCCTCGGGGATACCGGTGTAGCGGAATACATATAATTTTTTTTTTTAAAAATGGAATCCCCGAAATTAGTGTTACGTCGACATGGTACCATCGGATTCTAAAACTACCCTAGAGATAAGTTTACACGTGTTTACCTCTTGTAGACCTTAAAGCAGCAAGGTCTTTTTAAGTTACTCCCTGTTGTAGTCTTTGAATTGGTTTACCCTAGCGCCCCAAGCGTTGCGCCTCTGAGATGTATCCACACCCTAGCCTATACCCTCAATTATCTCCACCAGTGCTAGCAAGAAGAATATCGAATCTTGACTTTTCAGGAAAAATGGTTGGAATTATTTAAGTGTTCCTCGCACTCAACACATGAGTTTGAAGAAATTTTGGGAGAGAATTAAGAGAAAAGACTTGTGTATTTTTCAAATTACTTTCAATTCTAAAAACTTGATCATCATAAAAGAGGGAAAAACATATATATATATATATATATATATATAGAGAGAGAGAGAGAGAGAGAGAGAGACCACCTAGGATTAAAACCTAGGTGTTGTACACGGCTTCTCTCCTTAAAAAATAGGGAGAGGCGTGTACATATATATGTATATGGCAATTTTCCTTTTTCTTTTATTCTCCTCTCTCCACAAATAGTTGGACTCCTTTCCAACTAACAAGATATTACCATATCTAATAATATCCTAAAATATATCTTATAAGATCCTTCCTTATTAATTAGTTACCTTAACTAATTAAAAGATCCTAATAAATATATTTATAGAATATTAATTATTATATATATTTAACAAACTTGGTGAGCAAGATAAATCTTTCCACCAAATCCACATACACACATGTACACGCCACATGTGCACTTATGTGTATATATATATATTATTTTCTTTTTTCCCCTAATTAATTAATTAGTCCTTCCCAGTTTAATATTCTAATATTAAATTATAAGACCATTAGTTAACTAGTTAAATTAATTTCTTTTCCTTGATTAATTTAATCCAATTAATTAATCTCACCATTAATTCACAAAGAATTAAATAGCCAATAGGTACTACACTAAGTTATGTGCGCGACACCTCAGGCTCGTTGTCAAGTTAGCAATAAGTCCTCTCATGCTAGATTAATTATTTTAAATAATTAACTAGTCCTTGAATTAATCTCACCAAAAATTAATCCAAAGCACCTATTGGTCATAGTTCGATGTCTATCAACGTTGCCATGACTACCTAGATGTCAACGATGAAAAGCAAAAACCTATCGAGTTACGATCGTCATGTGAGTGGAATCCTTCATCAATTCCCGTCCATGGTCTAGGGTATGGCGACGGTCGAACCCTTGTAACCTTGGAAATTATGACTGTGTTGTGACATCTAATGATCCAGTCTATGTCAATGATCCAGTCTTCCAACCCGGGATCAACAATGCCTCTATGAAAACAATCGCTGATCAAAGGTTTTTCATGATCATTTAGATTCTCGTAACATCATAGGAAAAATAGGGTACTCGTGACCCTGGATGAATCCCTCTCCGACTGCCATTTGTTCCACTACACTACCACACTATACCCAACATACACGCCGTATGACTCTTCTGGAGTGCACGTGCATATCAAAGCAGAGTGGGTAGTGCCCTTTCCAAATGACATCTTAGGTCTAAGGATTAATCTCACACTACGAAACTCAAAGACTCCATGTTCGACAGCACCAAATGGGAGTCCTCAAGCGGGGTCATTCAATTCCATAATCCAGTATGAATCTCTATATATGTATTTCCATTCAAGGCATCGACAATGGAACTCGTTAACCTCTCGAAAGAGTTATATATATGAACAAGTCTTGACAAGGCCAGTGATATCCCACATCTCACAGCCTATATGACTTGCAACAACATTTAGGATTACAATCTTTGAGAACATTCCATATGTTTCCCCTGACCGCCTCCCCTAACCATATGTAATTCATGGGATCTTTATCTATACTACCAATAGTTATAACAATAAAGAAGCATACCATAAATAAAACATTCAATATATTTAAAACAAAACTGTCATAGTATTTACATTTAATATGGCTGAGCCCAAAACAATTGGCTCGCCGGAAACCTAATACTATCAAAAGTATGAAATAAAAATAAATTAGTTTTAGACATTATTTAGTGATTGTTTATTATTATATTGTTTATTTTATATGCATGTATGTAAACATATTTTAGTATACTTGTATTTTAGCAAGTTTATTTTATATTGTGCATCTCAAATGGATGCACAATAACTATTGGGAAAATTGCATAACATACCCCTGTGAAACACGAAACTTGCACGAAACCCACCTGTGTCAAAAAAATAGGCATAGAAACCCCTGTGTAATTTTGAATTTGCACACTCTCCCTTTTTGTTAGTTAAGATTAACACCATTAATTTTTCATGATATGCCTATTATGCCCCTCCTATTGATAAGCATTATATTTATTCTGATTTATTCTTAACCGTTAGATCATTTGTGATCTACCATTTGATTTTATTTATTTGCATTTATTATGAGCCGTTGGATCATTTGATCAGAAAAAATCTAAAAAAATAGAAAAATATTTTAGAAAAACTCATAAAAATAATATAAAAACAGAAAAAATATTTTAAAAATTAATTGAAAGTCATAAAATATTCAAAAAATGCAAAAAAAAAAAGAAAAAAATGAGGAATAATTATGAAATTCGGTCGAAAATTAAAAAGCAAAATTAGAAATTAAAAAAGAAAGAAAGAATCAGACAAAATAAGAAAAATCAAAACCATAAAAATTAAAAAAAAAATCAAACCCATAAGAACATCGGAACGACGATGGTGGCTTTGGTGGTGGACTTTTAATTGAGTAATAGTGTCGTAGTAGTGGTCGGTGCATCAAATCGGGACAGAAGAATATGCGGGATGGTGTCGCGGCGAGGGAGAGAGATGTTGTGGCCGATTTCAGTAGTGGTGGTGGTGGTATGGGTGGCCGATTGCAGGGGTTGGTGGTGCGCGATGAAGGGGAACGGTTCGAGGTTGCGTCGCAGAGGTGATGAGGTGGTTGGGCATGGTGTTTTGACCATCTGAGGAGGCGGTGATATGGTGTTTTTGTTGAAAATTTGGGTTTGAGATTTGAGATTTATGCATATTTGTACAAGTGGTTTCCCAAGAGTGGATGGCAGCGGTCTTGTGTCAGGGGTCTACGTCGGAGTGAGAGCATGGAGTGCTACGGCTGCGGCGGATGCGGCGACAACGGGGAGGTGGTGGCTGGATTGGACATGGACGATGAAGAAGACGACATTAAGGAGAAAAAGACAAAAGGGAAAAAAAGAGAAAGGAAAGTAAAAAAAATAATGGAAATTGAATTAGGCTTGGGTGTGGAAATTGAAACACCCAAAGAATGAATTTCTTTTGGAAATTTTGAAATTTTCTGAAAATTCATGTTCCTGGGTGTCGTTGTGTTGCTATGCTGCTAAAAATTCATATTCAACAAAAAGGCATATCTTGTTGGAATTTTGAAAAAAATAAATAAAAAGAAGATAAATTGAAAGAGTATGATATTCATGATTGAAGGTATAAATTGATGAAAATATGCCACTAGTTGTAATCATAATCAAATTGGTCGACCTAATAGAAATTTATACATACACAAGAAAATCGATAAATATAATCATGATCTTAATTGAATTCATATGCTAGGTTTTGATTATTTCTTGTTGGATGATATATAATTTCCTTTTGTTTGGATATTGTACAATCATACTTGACATAATAACAATGCACAAGGATTGGCCTTCAAAATACCAATGTGCTCATGGACCAATGAAAATAGTCTGTGTCACCCATATATCTAAAAAACACAGACGGTATTTCTACCAATGCCCATCTTGGGTGAACCATGGAGATCTTTTCTTTTCTTTTTTTGTGATGAATACCATAAAAATGACGATATTAAGCCCAGTTTTCTTATCGACAATGTATGCTCTACAACTACATCAACCAATACATCTTCTTCCACGAGCACATTTGTAGATAATGCTTTACTAGCAACACAAGTGGACTCTTTAGGATAAGTGGACTCTTTACATTACGAGCACATTTTAGGATAAGTGGACTCTTTTAATACATTTGTAGATAATGATTTTGTATGATTTGCCTTATTTCGGCCTCTCGTGCTATGTGCATTGTGAGTCATGGTGTTAATCCTAGTTTGGCAGTCAAGTCTTAGTCGTTTTTAAGTAAAAGTGGGCATGGTTGTCCTGATGTACCAGCTCTAAACTTTTTATATTGTTGAAGCATGTGTAGCCTCCTTTTGCACTTATGGCCACATGTTGCACATAGTTTATGCTGTTAAGCATTTAATATAGATGCACTTTGTTCTTGAAATTGAAAAAATAAGTGGACTCAGAGGCTGCAACAAGAGAAATATGGTGAAGTGAAGAATTTTGTGTTAAAAACAAATTCAGGCATCACTTTAGGACTAGAAATGCAATTTACACTCTCTTGGTACTCCTGGGTGGCATTTACCTATTAGAAAAACTTTCAAATGGTGGATAGAATTAATCGTCTTAGATTCCATTTTGTATGAATTCCTTTTAGTGCATTCATATTTAATAATCTCACGAAGACGACTATAATTTGTCATCTAAGTTGCATTTTTAAGCTAAAAAAAATTTGGATAACTCTATTTGTTGTGATGGACCACAATTTTTCAAAAAAAAAGTCTTTAAAGTTGTTGCCTATTTGTTCATCCTATGCCTATTTGTCATCTAATAGAAACCACATTTACAAGAAAATACATTAATTTTCCATCTCTATTCTTGTGTCATTCAAAACATATAAAAATTATCTCAATTGTGGCAATATCATAAAATTGTCAAAACACAAACGACATTGATATAAATACTTAAAAATTCAAAATACGAACCAAGTCTCATATTCTTCTAAAATATTGAAAATAGAGAAAATAAGATCTTGGTAAATATTGAAGATACCATACAAGTCTAAATACGCATTAAGAATTGCACACCCTTACAAATTTCAAAAAAATAGGAATATACTAGTTCAAAAAATAGCATGTGGAAGGTTCGTGGATCACGAAACTTCAACTTTTGCATTATCTTCGCTGTGGTCGACAACGTCTTTTTGAGGGGCTCTTTCTTGAGTACTTGAGGACATTCACCACAGTAGGTGGTTTTGTGGGTGAAACACCACTTGGACCCCATGGTCCAAACTTATATTGGGTACTTTTCACGTTTGTTGAGTACTTATCAGTTGGGTCAACCATATTGACGTGAATTTTTCCTTCAACGTAATTCAACATAGTTGAACCTTCACCTTCTTCATCATCATCAACTTGAATGACTTTCATCATAGGATACAAAATATCGTTATCTCTCTCATTATCATCGTCACTAGACAAAATGATTAGCTATTTTGGAGGAGTTGCCACGTGTTTATTGCGTGGACGAAATATATTTTGCAACTCAACCCACTGGGATTCCCCAATTGAAATATATTCCTTCACGATAATGGATTCCTAATAAACATAGTCAAATATAGCTAAATAACTAGTTGAATAAAATAAGCGTAATTTGGTAATGACTCCAAATCTTGATGAAAACAAGAGATTGTAACAACCATGGAATCTCTTACACCATCATTGAGCCGTAACCATAAAATAAATCTATTGTAATAAATTAGGAAATGTGTAATAACTATAAGAAAAAGATGCAAGAGACTAAGATGAAAAAAAAAAAGTTGTATTTATTTTAGGATTTAGATATGGCAAGGATTATTGATATAGAAATAACTTATAGAGATGAGTTATATAAATATATTATTCACATTTACCTTGATCCACATTTTTCTCAATAGAGGCGGGGCATACACGTGGTTAGTGTTCTCGTCTAATAAGCTTTATCAGTCGTGATCATTTTTTGGAACATAGAGTACCTTTGGCATTGCATTTAAGAAAGTTAATTCACTCATCATGCTCATTTCAAATTGATCTTGCATCATTTTCGAAAATTTCTCACACAATTGATTATTAGTAGAACCAAATATAATATCCTCAACATAAATTTGGACTAAGAGAATATCTTCATTATGGGTAATTTTAAACAACGTTGTATCAACGTTGCCTTTTGAAAAGCCTTTACCTATAAGGAAGATAGAGAGAGTGCCATACCATGCTATTGGTGCTTGTTTAAGGCCGTAAAGTGCCTTATCCAATTTGTAGACCATACTTTTCTCATGGTTGTTGATGAAACCTGGTGGTTGCTCCACATATACCTCTTCTTAGAGTTTACTATTCAGGAAAGCACTCTTCACGTCCTTTTGATACACTGTGAACTTAATGAATGCGGCAAATGCTAGGAACATCCGAATCACTTCAAGACGGGCTACTAGGGCATACGTCTCATCAAAATCAATACCCTCTTCTTGGCAATAACCCTGAGCGACTAATCTGGCTTTGTTTCTTATAACAATGCCATCTTCATCCATCTTGTTCCTAAAAACCCATCTGGTTCCAATAACTCCTTGGTAAGTTGGTCTTGGTACTAGCGTCCAAACCTTGCTTCTCTCAAATTGGTTAAGCTCTTCTTGTATCGCTTCTACCCAACTTGAAACACTGAGCGCTTCATCCACTTTCATTGGTTCCATTTGAGAAAGAAAGCTTGCGAGCATGCCTCATTGATTGTAGTGGCCCTAGTTCTAACATGTACTTCAATATCTCCAATTACTAGTTCTGATGGATGATCTCTAAGCCATTTACGATCTGGTTGGAACGGGTTGATAGACTCTTGATTATCAATCGCTTGACCCTGATTTGTCTCTTGCGCAGTCGCTACATCATTCACAGTTCCAATTTGCTCTTGATGATCATTCTCTTCATGATCATCAGCGATTCTTACAGTATCATCATTTGTAACCTCACGAGTAACCTTAGGATTAGGCACAAAGATCTCATCATCCTCATCATCATCACTATCTTCACCAAGATTGATTTGTGACGCTTGTTGAGCACGATCTTCAATTCCTACATCATCAGGATTAACCTTACTCGGTTCTTGGTTAACATCATCAAACACAACATGAATGGATTCTTCAACCTTAGATTTAATCTTATTTAGGATGCGAAAACTCTTTTCATTTTTGGCATAGCCTAGAAAGATTCCCTCATCCGCTTTAGGATCAAATGTCTTTAGGCTTTGGGATCCATTATTATGGATAAAACATTTAGAACCAAAGACGTGAAAGTATGAAACATTTGGCTTATTTCCCTTCCATAGCTCATATGGAGTTTCTCCATGTTATTTGTTGATCATGCACCGATTTTGAGTGTAACAAGCACTGTTGATCGATTTGGCCCAAAACATAGGAGCAAGCTTTGACTCTGCTAACATCGTCCTAGCGGCTTCTTTGAGCATTCTGTTCCGGTGCTCGGCAACTCCATTCTGTTGAGGTGTTCTAGGAGTAGAATACTCATGAAGTATTCCAAAATCTGTACAAAATGTCTCAACAAATTGGTTAGTAAATTCAGTTCCTCTATCACTTCTAATTCTCGTAACCTTTAAATCTTTTGAGGTTTGTAATTGACGAATTAGCGTTGTGAGCTTGACACTAGTTTTATCTTTGGCCGCTAGAAATTCTACCCATGTATAGTGAGAGAAATCATCAACTATTACTAGCGAATACTTTTTACCACTAACACTCATAATTTGAATAGGAACAAACAAATCTAAATGCAATAGTTCAAGAATTCTAGAAGTAGATAGGCATGGTTTCTTCTTAAAAGATGATTTAACTTGTTTACCCATATGACATGCATCACATAAGCGATTTTTCTGAAAGGAACCCTTAGGTAATCCCTCTACTAGATTTAGCGATATTAACTGAGAGATTGCCTTAAAGTTGAGGTGATTCATTTTTCTATGTCATAACTAACCTAATTCATTTTGACTCTTAGCAACAAATTAGCATGTGGGGTTGTTATCAATTGTAGAATCCCAATCCACTAAATATACATTGTTTGTTCTTTTTCCTCTTAATTTAGTAGACTTAGTCGTAGCGTCATAATATAGCAACAGTCGCTTGAGAATTTGACTTCAAAGCCTTTATCACAAAAATTAACTAATGCTCAATAAATTATGCTTAAGACCCTCAACATAATATACATCACTAATCATGATGTTCCCCCTATGATACCTATACCTTTGGTTTTACCTTTGGAGTTATCACCGAATATAACTTGAGGATCATTGGTTGTACGATAGTTGACCAAGAGATCTTTTGAGCCAGTCATGTGCCTTGATGACCCACTATCAATATACCAAACTGAAGTATTAGTGTTGGTTTTAGGTACCTGCATTTAAAGGACAGTTCTAATTCGACTTAGGTACCCATTTTGTCTTGGGTCCTTCAATGTTAGTGACTTTAGTTTGAATTAAAACTTTCGGAACCCATATTTGGCTTGTCTTCATTACGGGAAGATTGGCCTTCTTGGATTTCAGTTTCTGTTGAGTATGTTTTTTAGGTGTATAGTAATATCATCTATTATAATAGTAATCATAGTCATAATCATATTCATAATCATCATAGTATTGATAATATGATCTTGATATTTGAGGATATTGATGCTGGTATTTCCTCGGCACTGGCTTAGTAGTCACTTTTGGTGATTGACGCTTAGCGTTTGATTCACTTGTAGATGGTTTATCCTTAGACTTTTGAGCATTTGGATGAACCTTCTTCTTTAAATAATTCACTTTCGTCTTCTCCTTATTGCCTGAGTTGGTATTGACCTTCTCATTTGGCCTCTTACCATTGTTCTTAGGTTCATTCAGCGTTTGATTGTTTGAACTTTTCTCAACAAAGAATACACCTTTTTCTTTGTTGGTTTTCGTAACCTTAGACGCTTTTTATTTTTGACCAAATTTATCACAACCTAAACCGGTCTTTTCACCAAAAAGTCTGGTTACCTCAGTCACATTATCAAGCTTTCTTGATGCTTTCGGTAATGATGAGACAAGCTGCTCTGATTTGGCAAGTCTAGCGACCAGTTCAGCTTCTCTGTTGAATATTATATCAATATCACTTTTTAATTGAGTAATTTCACTCTCAAGCGATTGATTTTTCTCAATGCATTGTTGCTGAACTTGCAACTCTGCCTTGAGCGTCATTTTATCACTTGTGAGCGATGAAATGATATCGAAGTGATTTTGATATATCTTGGCGGCATCTTGAAAATCTTTTTAATACTCAGTTACTTTGTCAAGTAGTTCATCATAAGAAAGAGGATGAGATAATTCATTGTTTACCTTAAATAGCGAGTCATCAGACGTTTCTTCATCTCCCTCCATGAGACAAATTAGCGCTGAGTCACTGGCTGGCTCATCATCACTGCTTTCATCTGATGATTCCAAATCCTCTTCAGGTGCGGAGAATGGTTCAGATTTCGCTAGCAAACTTTGTTAGTGAAGGTTGCTCCTGAATTGGTTTCTATCCGCGTAATGTTGCCTTGTGGGCTTAGATACATTCGGATAAGGGCAATTTACCTGGTAGTGCCCTGGTTTCCTGCAGTTATAAAAAATGTTAGTTTTCATTTTCTGTCCAGTTGATAACCTTTTGAAAACCACTGGCGCTAAGAGATTCTATGTAGGAGATGAAGGCCTTGGTATAGAACTGGCACTATTGGTTGAGATGTAGAATACACTGGCGCTTGATACTGAGACGCTGGTGCAGGGGGAAGGGTTTGAAATGAAGTTTGTCCAATAGGGTTTCTCTTTTCATATCTTAGAAATTTCTTGAATTTCTTGACCAATAAAGCCATCTCTTTTTCCTCAGTGGATTCCGTTGATTTCACCTCACTAATCGCTTTACCCTTACTTTTGGTAGTATCGATCGAAGCTCCTGATTCAATCACTCAAGTCGATGTGTCGCTGACTTCACCTAATTCAAACTCAAATACCTTTAAGTCTGAAAACACATGTTCTGGAGTTAGAGTCTCTAAAGTCTGTGATTCTCTCATAGCAACAGTCTTAATCAAATACTTGCTTGGAAGACTTCTGAATATCTTGTTGACCATTTCCTTGTTAGTCAACTCCTTGTCTAGTGATGCTCACTCTGTGATGAGCAAAGTGAACCTTGCATCCAATTGTTCTAGCGTCTCGTTGGGCTGCATCTTGAAATGCTCAAATCTTTGCATGGCTATGGAGAGCTTGTTCTCCTTCATCTGTGCAGAACCTTAACACACTATAGCCAACTTATCTCATAGCTCTTTTGAAGTCTTACATTGCTTGCTCTTGTTGAACAATGCATCATTGTCTCCTAACGCTGAGTAGAGAGCACTTCGTCCAACATTATCTAGATTTGCTCTTTTCCGATCTTATGGCGTCCATTCTAACTTGGGCTTCTCGACATAACCATCTAGAGTAGCCTCAGTCGCTCCAGGGGCTCGAGTTACAACTTTCATGATCTGAATGGGTCCATCTGTAATTACATCACACATCTCATTATCACATGAAGTTAAGTATGCAAATGCTCTAAGTTTCCATGAATCATAGTTTGATTCAACCAGCTTAGGCATCCTGTTAAAAGCCATGATATGAGATTTAAAAGGAAATAAAGGGACTAAGTTTTAGAAAAATGGATCTAAACAAGCAGTTACACTCGGAAACGCTTAGGCCCTGTTTGTTTGTATTTTCAAATCACTTTTTTCATTTTCATTTTCATCTGAAAATAAAAATACACACTTTATATTGTTTTTAACTGAAAATAATCTCATTTTCATTCTTATTTTTACGTTCGCAATAAAATTCAATCATTTCTTTAAAATTACATTTCACATCACTCATCTCACAATTTCTTTTTAACATTTTTCACTCTCATCTCCTTTCAATTTTTAAACCTTTCTCTCTCTTCTCCTTTAAATTTTTAAATCCAATACTATTCATCTAATCATTACTTTTCAATTATTTCACACATCACAATCATCAATTTCAACCATTTTTAAAAACACAACCAAACACACCTTCTTTTTTCACTTTTCTCACACAAAATCAAAAAACTCATTCCCCCATACATTTTAAAAAATGACGGTTGAAAATGAAATGAAAACACATCCAAACAGAGCCTTAGGTTTCTACTTCAACCGCTCCGATACCACTTGATGGTCCCAAGTGGCATACGAAAGGATATAGAAGGAGGGGTTGAATAGACATCTGAAGTCTTTTTCGACTTCAAAAATTAGTATCACTTTTAAATATTTGAATGCTTAGGAAGCTGAGCGCTAGGTCAGGCGCTACAGTAAATATAACTTAGACTTAGTGATTTTAGCAATTTACCAAAGTAGGGTAAATCTTAAATCGCTTAATCAGGGTTAGCACAGCGGAAATGATTTTAAAGCTTTAGCGTTCGTTTTGGTCAAATAGTCGCTTAACCGATTTTACTTGTCTTTTTCAAAATAAATGATAGAATGAAAGTAAGACAATAAAATAATAAATAACACAAGAATTTGTAAGGTTCACTGGGTGTTTTAATCTCAGCTACGTCCTTAATCTCCTTGAACACTTGGAGAAATTCTACTAAATTGATTATCGAAGGATCACACAGAGGCTTCTACAAAATAGAGGTGGGAATGATAATTTTGGGCTCCTTGATCACACAGACTTTAGCACCAATGAAGATCTTCACCAACAAGTTTCTCTCACTCAGAAATACTGCTTGTAGTGTCAACAACTTCTTCACACAGACAGAGGAGGTTGAGGGTTTTGATCACAGGTTTGTTTGATTTTAGGAAGTTCAAACAACTTAGGATATCTCAGTGATAGTGTATGGTTCTTCTATGAAGATGTTTGAGATATCTACGACTCTCTGGAATGTATGTAAAAAGCTTGGAAGAATTTTTTACTATGGAGTTTCTGAGCTTTTCTTGAGAAAATATTTCAGCAAAGCTTTGACTTTCTTGTGTATGTACGTATTTTAGGATTTGCTGAGGTGAGGTATTTATAGGCAATGTCTTGGGATTTGTCCGTTGGACACATGTAGGTGTGTGCCTCTCATGCGCGAGTGAGTCATACATTTGTCTCTGACATTCCTGAAATCTTGCTGCACTGATTTGATGTGGCAGGTTTGAACTCTGAAGTTCTGGCAGTCTAAGTCAGTAAGTAGCTTGCTCCGTATACAATCTGTCCTTATCACATTTAATACTCTTATCAAGCATTTAATGCATTTGAATTTATTTTCCGTTGAAAATAAATGTCCGCTTAAATGATTGCATTTAAGTCCTTAGTGACTTCGGAATTTATTTCAGGTGAATCTGATCTTCTTGATCGCTTGATTCATAAGTCTTGAAATAGTCCATAGCGATTGGCAGTCGCTCAAGACCAAATCTTTATCTTCGCTTGACTTCAGACGCTGATTTTCAACATCATCTCTAATAGACTCACCTAGAATTCTAGTAGCGACTTGGTATCTAATACTGCATCTAAAAATCTATAAAGATAAAAATTACAAGCTTATAAAATTACAACATTTCAAATACTTATACAATTATTCTATAAAAATATAAACTTACATTCTTTTGGGGTCTAACATAAAAACCTATTTTGTCATCATCAAAACATCTAACATGAAATTACTAACAGCCCTTATTGGGGATGGGAGTATTGATATGCCCATTAAGCCAATAAAAGAAGAAAAACCTAAAATAAGTGCGAAGAAGCGTGTTTGGACCGAGGATTTTGTCATAGGAAGAAAAGTGCAAGAGAAGTTTATTTTTAATTCAGCATATGTTTTAATTCAATTAGGAATAGGTCAAAGTTGAAAGTAGTGGAATTAAGTTGTCAAATTGTGCTAGGATGTAGTGGTTAAATTTTTCTTGTTCTTAGGACTTGCAACTTTTGTATTTATTTGGCATTATTTTCATGAATGAAGGCAAAAAGAAAAATTTCCAGAAACGTATTTCTTCTTTTTCATCTTTTATTTTTGGGAGTGCTAATCCACACTCACATTAAAGGACTTCCTATCACTCTCTCGCCTCTTTCCACATATTGACAATCTAGAATTTGCTGAAGCTATGGAAGCAAGGGAGCGGTCGAGTTAGTCAGGCGTTGTGGTAAGGGATTGTGCTTTGGTTCTATTAAAAATTAATAGTCCTGATACGCGACTAGTCTTTTTGTTGCGTCTTATTTCTGATATTAAGTTTCTTTGTTCTTCGTTTTCTTGTATTTCATTTAGTCACGTTAGGCGTATGAATAATTGTGTTCCTCATGTTTTAGCTAAGTCGGCTTCTTTTGGCCAGGAGAAATCTGATGATCCTCCACCTCATATTTTATTTGTTCTTCTATCGGACATCTCTATTGATAATAGAAGTTCCTTTGAGTTTAAAAAAAAAAATCATTTGTTACAAAAGAATGGAAGCAAATTTCGATTAAAATTAGACTTTAATAATTTGTAAATTTTAAAAGTCCTTCCTAATTAAAATTAAATTAGTGTCTTTGCAAATTATTTTTTTTTGTTGCCCACCCGGTTCACCGGAGTTTTACCCTCGACTATATCCGGATTCGACCCGGGTCGCACACCTTGTAGTGGTAGGTGAGTCTCCCAGCGGAGGTTTTCTGCATTCACAAGGTCTCGAACCCAAAACCTTGATTAAGCGGAATCGAACTGCTTAGCACTCGGATCAACCCCCGTTAATTATTAAAAATAATTGCTCATTCACTTAAATTATTAAAAAAAATTAGATTTTAATAATTTGCCCTTTATTTTCCTTTGATTATAATTTTCCCAATGATTTTTACCCTTTTCCTCATTTCATTTGGTCCTCAAAGCACTAAAAATATGAAGCTTACATTTGTCTTTCACCGCCACCCAACTCGCGCCTTGCAGCTGACACGTATCCATAACCGCTTCCCAGTTTCTTCGTAACGATCAAACCGACCCTAAATTTATCTTCTCAATTCAATTCCTTCTTCTCTCGTGCCACATTACATTATCGTTTTTCTGTTGAATGAGTGTTCAATCAATTAATTCCAACAACAATGGCGAAGAAAGTTGTTTCTTTTGCACTTCACAAGACGAAGAAGAAACCCATCAAACATAGCAGCAGCAAAGGTCAAAATCTGAAATTAATGTTGAACAAAATCATCAATTACATGAAATCAGACACCTACATGTTTGCGCCTTTGGTCTATCCTCAATCTTCTCTCACATCTTCCCCTCCTTCTTTTGGTAAGAACTATATATATATATATATGTGTGTGTGTGTGTGTGTGTGTGTGTAAATATATGGAAAATTTCATTTATGAATTATGATCCGTTAGTCCAACGCCCATTTAAGATATAGTCCATTAGAATTTTTCAGTTGCACTGTTTTTAGTGGCATAGGACTCAAAATGTTGGACTTTTGTCCCAGCAGTGAAAAAATAGATAGAAAAAGGGCGAATGTTACTCAATACAAAAAACTCGCCTTTTTCCATCCAAACTGAAATTCGAATGGGACTAAATCTGAAATTGGCCAATTCCTATGTACCAAAAGTGAAATTATATATATATATATATATATATATATAATGTTGGGTGAATAAAATTTTTTACTGTGCATTTTGTGTTTTAGCAGGTGAAGTGTCATTTGAAATTGAACCGATAAAGAAAAAGGAGAAGAGATTGGTAAAGGATGTTGAGAATTATTTGAAATGTGATTGCTACATGTATGCTCCATTGCTTATGGATTCTGCTTCTGATTTTGCCACTCCTTTTACAGGTAAAATTAAATCAACTTTTGTGTTCTTTTTTATTTTTTATTTTTTAAGAGTCTTAATTTTTACATTGTTTTAGGAAATCATTTTGTTCTTTGCTGGCATTTTATAAGATGTTTTTGCGCAATGTGAGTTGTAGGCCTTGGAAATGCCTAGTGAATTACGGGTTATTTTTACGAGCTCTCAACACTCTTAGTCGTGCAATTATCACAAATGTTCATGTAGTGAGATTGGATTGGTTTGCTTGTATGGATAATTGTGGTTTGTTCACATTTAGTAGTTAATTATGGTTGTTCAAGGAACTTTCTAGGGAATTAGGTATACGGGAATTATGGTTTGAACCACCCGTTAATTAGGTATACGGGATACCTATTTGCATCATTGCAAGTTTAGGGCGCAGTTTTACGGTATTTTCAAAACTTAATGAAGGATGCAAAAAATTTGTCCGTGTAGGCCCTAATGTGATGACTCTGTATCTGAGAAGTGGTTTTCCAAGAAAATTAGAGAAAAATAATATTTTGGAGCGCTAGAAGCGTGTTTGGGTGAGTTGTTTTTTTTGGTGAAGATGTGTAGTGGCATTGACGTGATATGTATTTCTTCGTAGAATTGTTGATGTAGCATGTTTTTTGGTTGAGATGTGTGTTTGGGTAAGGTGGTATTTCGCACAAATTCCCTGAAAAATGATTTTCCCAAATATATCTCAGTCAAGCCCATGGATTTAGTCCGACGAAGTGGATTTTGTTTTGCATGTCATTTTGGATAACTATAGGTGATGAATTTGACTTTCGACGTTGAGATATAGTCGGATGATGCCCTTAAGTGTTTGAAATTATTAAAATTAATCAAGAACAGTGAAAAGATGGTTTTTCTCGTTCTTTTAATCAGAGATTTTTGTAATTTGCCTGTCTTTTCTATACCCTATTCAATTTTGGCAAAGATAGTATAAGAAGGCTTTAAGGATTTTGTTTGGAAAATAATGAACCAAACACGTTTTTCTAGGGAAATGCTAGAAAATACTTTTTTCATGTTTAGCGTAAATTCCGTTCATGTGCTTGTTTGAACCCCTTGAATAAATTTATAGGGACCTTCTTCCGCACCATTTATGCAGTAAAGTTCTTCTAAGCTGCCTTGTGACAAGTAGAATTTCTTTGCTGAACGAATAATTGCATTGCTGAAGCTGTTTGGGGGACGAGCTTGAATTTATCATATCTTTGGGTTGATAGATATTTGTCAATTATGCTAGGGGGCAACCAGGTGGAGGAAACAAGAATGGAGGAGGCAACAGGGCGAAGTGGCAATGCCCTGAGCACCTTGAAAGATATCGGGCATGACGTTAGCTCCACGCCTGCTACTAAAATTGCTGTTAAGCACATTAGGGTGCATAAGGAAACGGTAAAACATGTTGTTCACCAAAACTGTCGCTCTTCCACTGTACCAGGTTATATAACTCTCTCTGTTTTGATTTGTTTTCCTCATGCAAGTTAATGTTTGATTTGTTGTATGCGTGTTTTACTTCTGTATATACACATGATTCATGTTAATTGATAATAAGTGTGTAAAATGACAGTGTTATGTGATTGGCGTTGTAGAATTTATTTAGGTTCACCGATCTATCATCTATGTATCTCCTCGTCTGTTTTTTTATTCATTAAGCTTAAAAGAGTAAATTAGAATCTTTCACAGTTATCTTGTCGTCCAATATACTCTGTTTTAGTAGGGGGGGAAATCTGAAAAGAGAGAATCGTCAAACAATTTATTGTCTGATAGAGTAATAAACTAATATGCTCCATAATTCTCCACCGTCCCATTTGATCCTTTTTCACTTTAGGTATGTGTCAAACGAAACTATGTATTTGAAAACGGAATTCTTTTTCCAAAACTATGATCTTAAACACCATGTATATTATTAGAAGTGAGACGTACACAAAATCACACCTTTAAATTACTGTATTTTTGCAACGTAACAGGAAAGATGGATGGAGGGCGTTGACTTCCCTATCAACTAACATGTGTATTTGTGTTTATTTAATATGTTGTCCGCAAGTGTTTATATGCAGGTGATAAGATCTTCTCTTGCAAGCCCTATTGCCCTATTGCCCTATTGTGCTATTGCGTGCATTGTGGAAGACACTTATCTTGTTTTGTTTAAATAAGTACTTGTCCGAATTTTTAGTGGATGCGTGTTATTGAACCAATACATTGCATTGTAAAAGAAAATGGAGCATGAGTTGCAACGTAGAAGATCACATGTGAACTATATGTACATGCTTCTTTTCTTAATTAATAATAAATATTCACGGAAAATTCTTGTAAACACTCGATGCGGGACCCAATTGCATGCACCAAAACACAACACAAAATAATAAAAAAATGTTCGACTTGCTTTTATATTGAATACGCATTCTTTTATTGTTTTTATTGTGTCTCGGTGCATGCATGAAACTGGGGTCTCGCACCAGGTGTGTACAAGAATTTTCCAGTGCGCACTTATATGAGTCGGAAACAAAAACCTGATGTGCGATGCTAGTGTATTTCACAAAATAAGAACCAATTATATAGCAAGTGTACTATAGTTTCCTTGTAGAGTACACTGGGTATGTCCGAGCCGAGAGCAGGTTAGAATTTCCTGCTGGAAATTTAATTGCACTTCAATTGCCCATATAATGTTAAACCACAACTGGATTGATTGAATTTCCTTGTATGTTTGTTATATATGAGCTTGGTCACGGTGGATAACCGGTCTTTATTTGTTAATGCAGAAAAACTGTCATCACGGAAAAGCTCCGTAAAGCCATGGTGAAGTGAACTTGTTAACACCAATTGTGTCGTCAACTTGTTGGTAACGCTACAACGGATCCTGGTACACTTAGGTTCATCATAGTTTAACCCTTTCTATGTGAAATTAAAGTGACTTTACAT
The DNA here is from genome assembly GCA_019426215.1 of Buddleja alternifolia. Classification (NCBI taxonomy): domain Eukaryota; kingdom Viridiplantae; phylum Streptophyta; class Magnoliopsida; order Lamiales; family Scrophulariaceae; genus Buddleja; species Buddleja alternifolia. Next base: position 12,187,013 of record CM033401.1, on the reverse strand, counting down.
AAGATTTAGGTTCTTGTAGATGATTTTTTTTTTTTTTTTTGATAAGGACTGTAGATGTTTGTATTCTAGGACGTAGATGTCGATGTTGTAACAGTAATCCCTCTGTATCATCCTCTTCCGTGGCCTAATTTTAATTGAACTATGGAAACTAACCATTGTGAGATCAGAATCTTTGCTACATTTACCATTCTTATTATATTTATGGCTCAAAGTTGCTCACGCTACTAGTGATAATATTGTGAGGTGTATCGAAATATTATTCGGTGATGTGAAATAGATATGTCGTAAGATACTCAAAAAAATTCTGGAAAGTTCGTGAAGTTTCAAGAATGTAAACAGCATATGTTTCTATGCACAAGTACATATAGATTGTACAACATAACAAATGGATCTAGACATCACTTAGTGTAATACATTTACTAATAATTATCGCGAACTTTTAATACTGTATATAGTAATATTTCCACTAAGTTCATCAAACAAGACATGTCTACAGAATATAAGTGCATCTGTATAACCATCTATGACCGAGTAATCATCGTTTAAATTATGTCCCTGGCTGTCAGTAATATTATTTTACGGGAATATTATCTGGCCGTCAGTAATATTATTTTGCGGATTATCGAAAGTTATCTTCCATACGTAAGCACTCGTAAAATAATAGATTATCGATATATAGCACGTCGATATAGGATCCGAGAGTATATAGTGAGAGATATTAGGAAGAACAAGAAGAATAAGAAGAAGAAGAATCGCTCTAGAATGTGTGGGTCTATTTCTTAATTAATAAGTCCTTTTGTTGAATGGACTTTCAAAAATGGCATTTTAAATAAATGCTTTTAAAATTGTAATGTGTCTTATGAAATTACACATAAAGTAACATTTTATAGAAGTGTTAGAAAAAAGAAATTCAAAAGCTATTAATGTATACTTCTTTAAAATGAACTTTTGAAGAAGTGATTTATTCCGAGAGTTCGTTTAAATTTCATTATCGAACAAGTATTTATAAATGAACTTTTATCTCCAAAAGTCCATTTAAAAGTATTTCTTAACAGATATATGACAATTAATGTAGAATAACCTGATAAATGATGTAGTAATATTTCTTTTGATACTTTAAAGTCCAAATACCAAGATCAATCTGCTTAATATTTTTAAACCAGATTTTGGGAAGAGACCTTAAGAATTCTGTATAGAAGAAGAGTTGATGTCAAAATATCTATATCTATATTTACTATAAAAGTATGGATCTTGTAAGTTGTTTCTTCTAATTGTGATATTACAATATTACCCTTACTTAAATTAAATTTACCACATCTGTTTAAACACCTTTGTTTAAGTAATTAAATAATTATTTGAAAATCTACATTGAAACATTTGAGACTCTACGACCTTGTTTGTTTTTATTTAGGAAGATGTTTTTGTTGAAAATTTTGGTGAAACATTTTATAGGGAATTGTGTATTTTGGTGAGACTGTGTTTGAATTGGCTATTTTGAAGTGATATTTGGGTGGTTTTTTGGTGAAAATATGTTTGGTTTTGTTTACAGATGAAACAAAAATTACTGTAGCAGTCAAATCATGTAAGTTTTTGTTTGAAAAAGTAATATTAAAAATTAGCTAATGATTGAAAATTATATTATATTACAAGTTTTAAATGATTATAATATATATATATATATATATAATATTAATATTATATGCATATATTTATGAATTGGAATTGGGGTGTGTATATATATATATATATATAGATAGATAGATAGATAAATACACACACACATGTACTAGAACACATATAATATAAAATTCATTCTAACATATATACATATTCGTATACTCATTACAATATATATAGTCATATAATATATTATATATTATAATTTAAATATAAATTCCTAACGCTTACATGGTAATTACAAGTAGAGTTCATGACTAGCGATAAAAAAAATTATGATTGCTAAATACAAGAACGGTTCAATATATAAGGGACCAGTAAAATAAATAGAAAAAAGATAAATTTTAATTGATTGAAACTAACAGTAAATATGAAAAGGATGTGAGAATTTAAAAATACTAAGGCCATGTTTGCCTGTGTTTTCGTTTTACTTTTTCCATTTTTATTTTCATTTGAAAATGAAAATACACACTTTGCACTATTTTTAACTGAAAATATTTTCATTTTTATTTTCATTTTTATGTTCCCAATAAATCTCAATCATTTTATTAAAAATTACATTTTACATCACTTATCTCACAATTTCTTTTTATCACTTTTCTCTACCATCTCCTTTCAATTTTTTAAGCCTCTCACTCTCATCTCTTTTAAATTTTTAAATTCAACACTATTATTTAATTATTATTTTTTAATCATTTCACACATCACAATCACTAATTTCAACCATTTTTAAAAATACAACCAAACACATCTATTTTTTTCACTTTTTTCACACGAAAATAAAAAAACTCATTCTCTCATACATTTTAAAAATGACAATTGAAATGAAATAAAAACACCTCTAAACAGAGCCTAAGTTAATGACAAATCTTTGACTTTGATCAACACTAGGCTTGTCATGTCTCAGTCTTAATGTCAGACACTCAATTTTGGCCATTCTGGCCAAACAATCAGGGCCAAAAGTGTTTTGCCCAAAATTTTGGCCAAAATATGCATTCAAAATAAAAATAAACAGAGCCTACATTTTCTTGGAATCCTTTACTTGAAACTGTCGGCAAACTCAAAGGTCCCCCAATAAATTTGTCATAAACAAAATTACTCATACAAAGTCAATCATGATAGTAAAGAAATCAAATCTACCTTATTAATTTAACCAACTTTTCACATTCAAATAATAAAAATGCCCCCTCTCCAACTTCCCAAAACCATTCCAAGGTTACTATAAATATAATTTTGATATCTGTTAATTCTCGTGCAACTTAAACTCTAAATCTATTTTTTTTGTTTTTTTTTCAAGTTTATACTATAGTTAAATACATTCTATATCAAAATGTTTCATATTAACAAGTTTGAATTAAATTTTTTTATATATATTTTCAGATATAATACTTGAATATTGAAATTTTTTAGCATATAAATATGTATTTTACGTGCAATGCATATACACTCTATTAGTTTATTTAAGTGACGGGAACCCTTTTATGAGTCTTTTTTCTGAAAACTTGTGATGTCAATGAATAAACAAGAAATCATTTGTAAAAGCCACACTAATGTATAAAATCATTAAGACCCGGGCCCATGAAGCCTTGGATTCAGTGTAGCAAAGCAACTAAGCTCAATTATAAATAAAGCCTATTTCTTTTAGCAAACTCGGTTTTCAGACTCATTAATTTTGGTAAAATTGCCAATGAGGCTAACTTTATAGAGTTGAAACCCCGATTATTCCAGACTTTGGGTTTAATTTAATCTAAATAACGTGTGAATATCTTTTTACTCTCTTACTTGATTGTTTAGTAATAAGTTGATTATATATTCTTATTCAATGGTGCTTGGTAACCATAGTGTACTTGACATAGAAAAAGAAGCCAACATTGTTTTTGGATCATTTTGAGGGAAAAAAGGTAAAAAATAAACAAAAAGTGACAGTAACACTTCAAACAGTTGTAACTTTTGATTTGTTTGGAGTTATGGGCCCACGAAATACAAATCAAAGCTCGTTTCAAGACGAATCCAGACGATAGAAGTTTTAATCGAAATAAATTAGAAATTCTACTTCTACTTATATCCTAACTCCAAAAAATCTCTAGAATCCTAACGAACTCAGAACGCTGCCAAATTTGACCACATGTACTTCATCTTACAAATTTACACATGGAAAAACTTGGGCCCCATTTGACCATTAGACACTTAATTAAAATTAAACAAAAACACTGAAAAATGGCGAAAAAAACACTAAATAGCCCGAACAAGGGCCTAAACGATGGAATTTGAGGTCGATCCATTAGCCGTAAATTGGCCCCAAGACATTCGATTGGATTCGTCGCAAAACAACTTCGACTTGGTATCTTGTGGGCCCCGTAACTCAAGCAGATCAAAAGCAACAGCCGTTTAAAATCTCACTATCATATTATTCACCTTTTTTCCCTCAAATTGATTCAAAAATGCATCAGCTTCTTGTCCTACATCAATACTCTTACATGTAATTCATTTATTAATATTTGATTTTATAGCATTATGATAGACCAAAATCTTCACTCTGTAAATTAAGTTATATAGAAGGTTTCACTTATGTTATTATGTTTGGGCAATTCAAGAGTAATTACAACCTTAATTGTCAAACGTAAATAAAGTCATAGCAGGTCAAGATTTATTTCAGTACGGGAAATTGTCCAAACACCCTTCACAGTTTGGTATAGGTTCAAACGTAATATTAAGATCCCGATCAAACATTATAATTTAACCCCCGTTAAATAATGTTAAAATTTTGAATTTTGGTAAAGAAAATGAAAAGACCAAATAAAATATAAAAATAAAGAACACAACGTACTATCTTTTAAATTTGAAGAAAATTTACGAAGACGTTAACATAATTCATTGTTATAATTCAAATCGATAATTATTTTATAAACTAATGTGATGTAGCTTTTTTCTTTTGATAATATATATATATATATATATATATGTGAAGTAGCTTTGAAACTTCGCATTAATGATAACTTAATATCAAAATTGGAGGAACCAAATGATTATTACAAAGAATTTCCGGTACTAATTGATACTTTACACTTCTTTAGAGCAATAAACTATGAAAAAAGGTGCCTAATCACTTTTAACTAGGCATCTTTATTCATTGAACGTGCAATACTTCATCTTTATAGCTCAAAGTAATAAAGTATAGGGAATTTTACTAAAACACTCTAAAATAAACTTCTACATCCAAAAAGCTCATAAAAAAAATTTCACTTCTAAAATTCAATTTAATACTTAATTCCAAAAAACTCAAATGTTAAGACTAATAACTCTTTGGACTAATTTTCCTTTGTTTTTTAAATTGTAAATTGATCAATTGATTTTTTTATCTGAATTTTTTTGATTGAATTTTTCTATTTGATAAATCGTATAATATGAACTTTATTTTTTTAATAGTAATTATTCTAAATATTTAATTTATTCCTATTTTTCACTTTATTATGGCAAACATCTAAACCCTAAAAGTCTGAAATTGGAAATTAAAATTATAGTCAGCATTAACTATTATGTTACAAATTCTAAATAAATAAATAAATTTCTATATACAAACATCAATTTAGCCATAATATTGAATCTTTTTGGAATAAAAAATTGATGAAACAGGTTTTTTGGATTGAGAATATTGTTATAGGATTTTTTAGACATAAAAGTTTATTTTTCGAAGTTGTTAGTAATTTTCCTAAAGTATTAACTTTTTATAACTATGAAGTATGATCTATAGTCTCCATTAACAAAGGGGCCTCTCTAAACCCCATTAACGAGTGCACTCCGGTGAAAATGAGAACATAGAAAACGACTTAAAAGGTGTTTGGCTAAGCTTTCCTATAAACATCAGATTGTTTAGAGCTTATAAACTCTATAAATATGTTTGGTAATTTGTTTTAAAAAACAGCTTATAATACCAAAAAATAAGATATTTGGGTCTTATAAATTATTTTTAAAAAAGTAACACAACCCTACATTTTTTTAAACATCTTATAAGATGTTTAATCTTATAAGCTTCTCAAATATCTTATAAGATTTAGGAGGTTTTGGATAAGCTTAGCCGAACACCCTCTTAGAAGAAGGAAATATTTCTTACTGGAATATCATAGATTATAGAAACAATTTTTTTTTCTAACCAAATCCTGTTTGGTTCACAAAACATTTGGTCAAAAATACACTACTTTTTTGGTCAAAAAAAACATAATAATTATTTCTCATCTTTCTACACCTACTTTGTCCCTACACTCCTCTGTATGTGCTATCTCTCTTCTCTCTCATCTCTAACAGACAAAAGTTTCATGATTTGACCGCTACAGTAAGTTTTGTTCCCTCTGAAAACAAAACCAAACATTATCTCACCAAAAAACACACCCAAAAATCAACTCTCAAAATAAAACCAAACACAATCTCATCGAACACACACGTATCCCCATAAATTTCTCACCAATAATTCTCACCAAAATATCATCTCAAAACATAACCAAACATAGCCTAAATGCTTGATCACATGAGCTTCAATGAGAATTTCAAACATTTCATGTCACAAGAGTACTTCCCCAATATTCAATTATCCTAAAAGCTAATTCATGACCTTTTTGACAACTTGACACAATTGAACCTAGTGATGAAAAGTAGTTTGCTGTTTCATTCAAATCATTACACTCAAAAAAGTTAATCAAAATTTTAATTGTTTATCAAGATGGTAATCAAGTATAACTACATTTTAGCATATTATTGTAATCTAACTTTATTGATACACATCTACTTTCTTTTTCCCTATAGTGGCCCAAAAGGCATATATACTTTGTGTTTGTGATAATACTTTAGGTGTTCCAAGCTCTAATTAATCAAGCTTACGGATTTATTATACGAAGTAATGTCAAATTTAGAGACGGATTCACAGACGAATTCATTTTCATAGGAAATCCACCGAAAAATTATAACGAGCTTAAGACAAAATATTCAATATGAAAAGAGACGGACTTAATACATGCATATAAGGTGAATTACTAACAGCATGATAAGAAATTCAAAATTGCCAACTACAATTAATTATATTCAAATTGAATTATACTTAAATTACATATATACAAACATATCCAAAAAAAAATATTGTATGATCCTTTAGCTCCTCATCTTATTATGCAGACATGGCCCCGTACAGCTCTATCTACTGATTCTGCCACTTATTATATCTTAAAATTGTTCATGCTTAGCTAGAGTTTATGGTATCAAATCAATCTAAAGATATACAAAAGAAGGGGCCTAAAACCCCCTTTTACTTATCTTTTCAATTTAGACATTTAAGTTTTTTCATGCCTCATCAGTGGCTAGCATGTGTTCCTTCTCACTCAATATTGGCAAACAAATTTCCACTTATCTCTCTCTACAAACACACACACACACGGACATATATACAATATATATATTTTCTTTATGGGTCCTCTAACTTTGATCTCCACTGAATTTAATACTATATCTAAAAAGCCAAATTTCCTAATTTTATTGTATTTGGAAGCCTCAGGCTGGTCCCGGTACCAGCGAGTTTCAGAACATCTCAACCGTCCAACATGTGAAGTCCAATTATGGATCAACATGGACGATTGGAATGTCTCAGGACGGACTAAAAATCAATCCTTTGCGAGAGGACACGAAAAAGCTACACTTATTTTCCATGGCTTTTATACACATGCATTATACACTAATATAATCTAAAGTTATACATTCCATGGGGTGATCCAACCAGTAGTAATGATTTAAGTAGGCTTCCTTTGTTCCCCAATTTTCCAGTTTATTCTTCACCATACAGCTCCAAATCAACAACTTTATAGATGCTTTAATGGACCATATGTTGGCAAAAAAACTCAATATAATTAGAGACCAGAAGAGTGAGCTAAACATTATACCTCTATTCAAGAATACTTGTAGCTGAATCTCTTTCTCATAACTCCATGGCTTTAACGACGACAGATCACGATCTCGGGCCCACACTTTCTCAAGCACATCCAGAGACAATGGATTTTCTTTCGCATGCTTGGTGTAACTTAGCAGTTCAAGCTTTCGAACCTGAGATGACAGATCGATCACTTGTTCTTCAAGAGAGCTCAATAAAGATATTTGAGAATGACGCTAAATTGCCATCTATGGTGAGTTGATTACGAAGATATAAACATAAATAGACACACACACACACACACACATACAAAATTATGTAGTTTTTTGTGACAGAATATAAATGTAAACTTGCAGAAGATGGACAAGAGTGCAAAGATGGACGATGGAGAGACGTTTGTGCCTCCTTGGAAATCCAATGATGTAAAGGTAACTACTAAAACTACCAACAAAACGGAATAATAATTACATGCACACCCCTCATTTATTGGGTAATTACCAAGACATGTAATATGCTTTTACTAACAGGGGAAATTACGACAATTTCTTAAATCTCTGGGTGTTTTTCATTATTAGGATCCGGGTGTCTATGCAATTTAGCTTTTTATCTAAAAGGTCTTTTCTTAGAACTACTTATCAATTAGAAGCAACAAACATGAATAACTTTCGACCATCAATTTTGAGTGAAATAAGGTAATAAATATACACAAAGCTTTCACCGTCATCATAAATAAATGCACTGATCAAAATCCTTCACATCTTACCTCAGTCATGGATATGGATGCAACAAGCGATGCACCCAGAACTGAACTATAACGGCTACTTCAAAAGGAAATGGGTAAAAATTCTCGTCTCCACAAATTTATTTCTCTCTTATAATAAGTATCTTCAAATAATGGAATAGATGTTGTTGAATGCAGATGCCATGGAAATTTGCACCATTTAAACACGTCTCAATAAAAAAATGGCTCAAAGAAATTAAGCAGAGGCGAAAAGAAGAGCAGAGGTTACAAAAGGCAGATGTGCATGCAGCGATATCTGTGGCGGGTGTTGCAGCTGCCCTGGCAGCAATAGCAGCTGAAAACTCGCAAAATGACAAAAACGCCCACAAGGACTCTGCTGTAGCTTCTGCAGCCGCCTTAGTGGCTGCACAGTGTGCCAAAATGGCGGAGGCAATGGGGGCAAAGAGAGAGCAGATCAGCGGTGTAATTGGTTCAGCAATCAGTGGAACAAGTACGGGCGAGATAGTAACGCTAACTGCTGCAGCTGCAACATGTAATGAATCATTCTTAACTATCAGCACTTATTATAACTAAGTGACTATTGTCAAGTGAGCAACTCATTATATTTTTGTATTTTCAAAAACATTTATTTTGGGAGATCATTTCTTTTTTCTAGCTCTTATTCCAGGGTTAAATTGGTAAATCACATATGTTTGTCCTCATGTAGATTGTTCCAAGGAGCTAAAGCAATCCTTGTTTGTTCATTATGAATTCCTCACTTGCTCAATTATACAACTTTTGCCAATTTTCCTTTTTGCAGCAATAAGAGGAGCTGATACTCTAAAAGCCAGATCAGCATACAAAAATAGATTAAATGGGAGCTTACCAGTGCTGCCAATCAAGGATAACAATGAACTCGATTTCAATTTCGAGAAATGCAGATCAATACTGGCTAAAGGTGCAGAGCTTAATATTGAGACAACAGATGGTACGAAAGTCACAAGACCATAATCATTTTGCAATCAAAATGGAACTGTAACCTAAAAAAAAAAAAAATCTAAATAAATTTTGTTAATCTCTTAACAATAATTAATTCACGTGTTATTTTTCTCTCTATTTGCTATGTTGAAACAGGAAGGTATCTGCTGAGGTCAGTGATGGTCATCCTTAATAATGAAGGAAAGGTAATTTCCTCTTACTAATAACTAAATTTGGTCCAAATATCAACATTATTTTCAGTAGTCTAGACTTTTTGTTGTATTATCCAGGTTATTCTCAAAATGAAGAAACTCAACATGCTAAATGCTTTCGCAAGACAAAAGGAACGTAAGTTTATTATGCATATAGAATGCTTCCTTTTCAAAATTTATACTCAATCTGTGACATATGTAAATGTTAATGTATGGGATGCATAAAATTACTAAGCATATTGCAAAGACATAATTAAATGATCGGCATATTGGAAGAGCATATTACAATGAATTTATTTTTGTTTAGGCATCATCCTGGACTTGCATGGCGAGCTATATAAAGATTCAGAAGGTGGGGGAAATGAAACTGGCTATCTCATTGTACTATCAACAAACAAGGGGATGATCAAGCTAGACATGACGAATGATTATAACAGCTACAACACATGGTCAATGACTATAACTCACATGATAATGCTTTCTAATACATTTACTAAGTATGAGCTACAGTTTTATAAGAGTTGAAGTCCCTTTAGGATTTTATCTATTGCGGCATCATTGTTTATGCCCAAAAGTCCTATGCCGTTCTATCCCTTTCAAATGCATTTAATTCGTTGATAAGTTGCATCTTAAATGATTTGTATCATAAAATATGAACTTCAAAAATATTATGAATAAGATATTAATCAGTTATGCTACTTTTGTTTGCCGGCAAGAGTTACCCTTCGTTTGGTCATTGGATTCAGTGAGGGAAAACCAACGGGAAAGTTTTAATACACATATTACTTTTTGCTTCAGTTTTTTATCTGCTCCATTATCCTTTCATTTTCCTCACCAAAATCCAATGTCCAAACAAAGCATTAGTATAACACGCTACCCAACACTATGTCCATGCTCCTAAGATGGATGTCAATTCAAACCTAATATGTTAATTACCATAGTTGGAATTCACCTTGTCCATTGGATATTTTATCCTTAAGAATTGAGTATAAATGAATTTTCATGAAATTAAGCACTTCACATGGATAAATGGGTAATCAAGATTAAGTGTATTGAAGATCATGCAAGCAGTTCTCGGTAGATTATAAACTACTGCTCAAAAACAGATAATATCGAGAAATTTTGGAATTCCTGACACTGTTCAAGCAAGCAAAACCAGGCAGTAAGTTTCAGTTAACACCTCGAGTTTTATACATATATTTTCTCATCTGGAAAAGCTCTGGATTTTAGTTTTAACTAAATGAAGAGACACTTACCTGGCAAGTGAAGGTCATGATGTGCGGCATCCAGTCTGTACAGAACTAGTAATCCGCTGCCACTGTATCTTATGAGTTATGGCATATTATTCATAGTACACCACCACCTTATCTTAAACCAAATAAGAATATATCATATCATATACATGCATATGTACCATATATCTACACATATATACATACACAATCATAAAGGGTGAATTACATGCACACCCCCTCACTTTAGTGCTAATTATAGAAAACTGATAAAGTAAACATAAAAATACAGAAATCTGATAAAAAAAATATTAGTTTTCACAGTTATCAGTCTTTCATGATCAATTTCAAAAAGAGACAAAAATTATTGAACAGTATACAAGGACAATATTTCTAACTTTTTGTAACTAAACTACAAAATAGCTGGAGATAACATAAAACTCATCAGGAATAAGGAAACTCAGCAAAAAGAAAAAAAGGGAAAATTACACCAACACCCACTACTATAATAGGTAATTACACAAACTACCCCTCTTATAATTTAAATTACAAATATCTAACCCACTATAATTGAAAATTACATTTACCCCCGAGATCAGTTTTTTGATGACATCATCATGTGAATTTCCAAAAATGCCCGTGTCCAAATGTCATTTCGAAAAAATTACAACCCCCTCTTATTTTTGAAATTACACAAACCTCCCCTGTTATAATGCACTTCTTACAATCACCCCCCTATGTATTAAAAATTATTACAATTAACCCCTGAAAACCTTATAATTAGCCCCCTGTAGGGGGGTGTTGGTAATTTCAAAAGTAAAAGGGGGGTTTTGGTACTAACACATTATAAGAGGGGGTACGGTCGTAACAAAAATATTATTCCAACTTTTTTATTATTTTTTCATAATTTAAGTGAAGGGCAAAAATGTCACTTACTATTGTTTGACCATTGACCGAGAGTTTCCAGGGGGGTAAATGTAATTTTCAGTTATAGTGGGTTAGGTATTTGTAATTTCAATTATAAGAGGGATAGTTTGTGTAATTACCTATTATTACAGTGGGAGTAGGTGTAATTTTCCCAAAAAAAAATGCGGATGGCACAAACTAAATAACAGCGTAAATAGAAACAAAAATTATATCATATAAGAATAACTATCAGACCAAGTATCACTCATCCGATGATAGCATGTTCTGCAAAAACTAAAGATTATCCAGCTCAAAAATCCCGAGGAAACATTTCTACCTAAGCGGTTGACTATAAAAAAGAAAGTCAGAAATTTCAAAGCACCCCACCAAGTTTGGGGATCAATTCGCTACAAAACAGCACGACGTTCAGAGAAACTATATCTTCGTCAGATTGAAAATCAGATGCCCTGGAAAGCATACACAAGAATCGATGCCTGCAGCTCTCGATCCACCTTGAAGTGAGCATGAAAGAACCTTTTTATCTGCCGATAACAAATTCAATCTCATCAAAGTTGAAACATCCAATCTAAACTCCATTCACAACTACCACAAACATGTTATAGAGAATAAAATTGAGTAAAAAATGAACCTCTTGGAAATGGTTTGAGATTAGGAACTCCTTCAATAGCCTTTCTTGTGAATCAAATAGAACAATGTGGCTAGGTAGAGACCAATTTCTTGCTAATGCTGCTGCAAAACCAATGGGGTCCGCTAAAAATTTGTCAGACTCGTCCAGGATTCCTTTCTCTTCGCTGTTTATATAAAATTTCAAAGAATACAGCAGTCATATGCTATGCATAAACACAATGATATCTAGAGATCTCTAATATGTATAAATTCTATATAGTCACCTTGGCGTGCAATCCAAGAAACGCATGGGAAGATCATGATGTAGTGTTGAGTAGTACGGTGTAGCATGGCAAGGTGTGAGGAAGAGGATATTTTTCACTTTATTCTCACTGGCCTCCTTGGAGAGATAGTTCATGACATCCTCTGTTCCTCTCTGTGAAGTAAAGAAGCGTTTAAAAAGAAAAAGAAAAATCACGAGAAGGAAACATACGTACAACTGTTTTAGCTACCTGTACATACATTTTAGATGAAAAAGATATGTATAAACAGTGAACAATACACAACAGACGTACACAGATAGCAGAAAAAATAGATACACAAATACGCATCACAAATAATATTCCCTCCGTCCTACAAAGAAAGATGAGTTTGACTTTTTCTATGAAATAAGGGAAGTTAAATTTTGATCACTTTATTCCAGATCACACTTTATCTATTGAAAATATAACACTTTATCCATTGAAAATATAAATCCCACAAAAAATTGAACTGATCTCTATAATGAAGAACTTTCAGTTAAGTTATGTCTTGATAAGTGAATAAAGAATTGTCGTTACTACTTAATTGGCTTCTCTCCGTAATACGATCAAAAACAATTTCTATTTTCAGTCTCATTAAACATAAAAAGATGTATAATCAGCAGTTGAATGAAAAGAAATACTATATGTTTCGTATAGGACAAAAAATTGGGACAAATGGGTGTAGAAACCCAGACATCTTTGTGGGACAGAGGGACTACATTTTACATATTATTATGCTGTAACCCGTTTCATAGCAAAATGAAACAGCCCTTTAATTCAAACATTGATCCACTGAATGGTTGATATTAGTGTCCAAAGCTGAAAAGTCAGTTGCGATTATAATCAATTCAGAATAATTCAATCTGTGGTCTTCTGTCTTTAAGTTTCAACTCATCAAAAATCCTCTTAGATGGGCAGTACTTTGAGATTTACAAAAAATGATCTATCTCTTCAGGAAATGATAGAATTATACAAATTGAGGCATTTATGCTAAAAGAAACTAGCAGAGAACAACATCAATATACCTGATGAACCATACTCATATACAATGCCATTGGGAGATTAGTAACTAACAGGAAAAAGACTGCCAATTGCAGCTTCTTGGAGTGATTTCTATGAGAGCTCGAATTTTCTTTAGCTTTCCTCTTCGGCATCTCACATTGCCCTAGGGTAGCTAATGAATACCCACTGAACATCAACGCCATTGGAAGCACAGGAAGTACAAACCTGATATTTCAAGTCTGAAGATAATGAGAAGCATTAATGGTTGAACAACTAATGGTGCTCTAAATCACCAGAGCACTAATGTAATTTTTAAAAAGGCACCTGAATTCTTTGTGACCAAGAAGACTATAAGCTCCCAAAACCCATGCAATCAATCCAGAAACCTTCCATTGTTTAGAAATTATAACACCAGCTAATGAAAATGGCAGATATGTAAATATCATGACAGTAAATCCTTGTGTCAGATACCAGTGCCATGGATGAGTTCCATAATAGTCTCCACCAGAAGAAAGGAAATTGAACTTTAGAAAATTCAGAGGAACATTAACCCACGACCCATATATTTGATGATCCAATAAAAACGTAAGACCAAGCACGAGCCCCCTGATACATACATTAAGAGTGCAAAATAAGTATATTTGGTATTATATTTTTTTTCACCCAAGCATGAAGTACAACACAAGCAGGCATTTACATGGTAATCAACTAAAATTAATAAAAAGACAAATACGAAGATCGACATTAATTTGAACTAGGTTACAGAAGTAGTCCTAGAAAAATATCATTTGTCTAACTGGTCCTTATCCGCTCTTAAGTGAAAAGACTAGAATGAAGGAAAGAAGAATCTGTTTATTGTTACAGTTGGATATCAATAAGATATTTCAGTGATAAGCCTTCATTCTCTAGAGCAGATTTTAAACTAATATCCACTTTCCCTAACAAAATGTTTTTTAATATATTTTTTTGCCAAAACTACCTTCATTGAAACAGTTGTAAATATCTGCAATGTAAGAGCATTTCGAAGATCATAGCAATTATTATAAGTTTTCGAGGTAACTTTGGTTCCCAAAGAGATCTGAGGATAACGCCCATGAAAAATTGTGGAATTAGAAAATTAGTTATAATCCAAATTCTTTTGTGGAACTCATTAAGCTAGCCTCTTTTCATGCAAAACTGGAAGATATAATCAGCGCACTGATACTACAGTAAGGCAAATAAAAGTATAGGCATGTAAAAAAATTAAAACAGCTCACAAGAACAAGCAACAGAAAAAGCAAACTAAAAAGGTTGTCAAAATACTAACCCAATAGAAACGACCTCAAGAGCAACAAACTTTAGCATATCACTTGACAAGAAAAGCTCAAGAAGGCCAACATATATCCACGTGATAGCACTTGTGGGGCGAATGGCGCATGCAAGTGCTGCAACAGCCAAGGCGTATCTTCTTGAACCAGAGGTAACTGTACTTGAAGATACTCTCATGCAGGGCCAGTAGTACAAACTCACAATTGTAAGAACAGTCTCTAAACTGTTGGAAAGAGTGCGAGTAATGCAGAAAAACATGAACCAGTTTGTCAGCTCTGCAAATAGCTATTGCAAAGTTAAGTACTATATTACCACTAAGGAATACACTAAACTTGCGTTTGGATGGAAGGATTTTGGGGGAAAGATTCAAAATGCCTCCAATCTGGTAAGTTTGAAATCCACCAAAATTAAATATAATTTAATATGTGAGCTAGAGGTTAAAATACATTGTAAGATCAACTTATCCCAACAGGCTCAATGAATTTGTGCTGTGGATTTGAAATCCTTAACTTCAAAATCGTTCAATCCAAACGCAACCTAAGAATATATGAACTCACTAACCCAACAAAAAGAAAGTGGCATGAACCACATGAAACATGTTAACAGGAAAATCAAAAGACAGCAAGGTATAATAAAGTAGGAAAAGAAAGAAAAAAGAGAAGGTGAATTGTCGAAATACAAGGATACTGTCCATTTGGCGACCATGTCACCAAACAAGACTCGAGAGAATTTGAACAAGTAGAGATCACCAACAGCAGCAAATACAGACTGCAGCATTCGCGGAGCCCTTGTCTGTGGAAAACGAAAACACTTAGGACACATTCTAAGCCGAAAATAGTAAAACGTAGCACAGCAAAGATCACATAATTTTTTCAATTGAAGCTTTAGCAACATAAAACCCAAACAAGTTCTCCAGATAATTTAAGAATAACCTTCCGAAATGCACAGAAGAACGACTCATATTCAAATTTTGCCAAATGGTATATTCAGATACTACATAGATAATGTATGAACATTAAACATTCATCGGCATTATTAAATAAAGACAAGAAAAATGGATTCTAACCAGGGACGGAGCCGGTGGGGGTACCCGCCCCCTCTCAACTTTGAGAACAAAAATTCTTGCCCTCTACGTTTTTTTTATATTCGAAATTTCGCCTCCCCGAAGTCTAAAAATATCAAGGTGTACCCCTTTTTTCTTGTATTGCCCCCCGAAACCTCAAATTCTGGCTCCGTCCCTGATTTACAAAAAGGAATCATAATTACCATGAACCAAGGAGTATCAAGGCGGAAAAAGGCCAAAACTTTGTAAAGAGCAGCAAACAGAACCGGATGCAAGTAACTCCTTATACCCTTTTTCCATTCCCACGTCAAATGTCCATACCTGACATTTTTAACAAAAAAAAAAAAAAACACAAAATCAGAGAAATCAAATAAGAAGGAAATAATAAAATTAAAAATTAAACTTTGATCGAATTATTGCAGACAGACCCGAATGTAATGCGGTGGGCGACTTCAAGTGCTTGCCAGTGTTCATCCGGGTTGAAATATGTTTGCACAAGTAACGAATTGATTATCCGCGTAACCAAACAGAGCATAAAGATTTTGGTTAGCGGCGGGGAAGAGTTGTTGTTTTTGGAGGTGAATTTCTTTTCGCCATCGTAATCGGCCGGAGAGGATGTCGTCGGAGGGTTCTTCCTTCGCCTCATTTTTCCGGTGGTGGCGGAAATGGGCGGCGGATCGAAATCTCCGATTAGAATGAAATGAATTAGGCCTTTTTTTTGTTTCGGGTATCCGCCGTTTTTTTTGTCGGGTCCAATGCGAAATTTCACTCTCCATCAAATTTTGCACAATATCCGGCAAAATTTCATTCGAAATCCGATAATATTTTTCATTTCTCATTTTCCATAAAGTAGAAATTTTTTTTTTAAGAAAATAGAGATATGATGAATGAATTATGTTTGGATGAATTTTTTTTATAGAAAAAAGTGTAGTAAGTTTTTTTTTTTTTTTGGTAGACGAAAGGTATAATGATTAAGTGTGATGTGATATGTTTATTTTGTAAGAAAAAATATTTTTTTGTGAGAAATTGGTATGGATAAATTTTATTTTTATAAAAAAATTAGACATATTCAAGTTAAACTCATCAATTAAAGCATCCAAAACTATGTAAAATGGATCTTATTTCGTAGCTTATGTCATTTCATACAATGATATGTGATTATTTTGATAATTATACTAAGATATTAGCGTATAAAGTACTTTTAATTATTAGGTAAATTGTCTAATCATAAATAGTAAAAATTCTGATTTTTTTTGAAAAATTCGAGGGAAGTCCATTTTTCAAAAAAATTTGAAATTCATTTTAGGGAAATTGTGTGCAAAATTTTTTTGGGATATTTTTAGGAGATGCCAAACAAATGTATTTTTGATTAAAAAAATCTATGAAAAATTGAAAAATAGGAAGCATGCCATCCAATCGGGGTTGAAATCTCCCGGAATTTTTCAAAATTTAAAAATTAAATTAAATTATTTTGCATAATATCCACCAAAATTTAGGTCGAAACTCGAAATTTTCATCGAAATCCAAAAAGTTTCGAAATTTAAAGGTACTATTAAATTTTTTTATAATTGATTTAAACATTTATTTTTAATTATAACATGTGAAAAATAATTTTAGATATTCTTTTTCTTTATTTGAATCCACAATTATCGAGTATAAAATGTTAATGTGATACAGCTAATAACGATTTTGATCCTAGAAATTCCATAAAATTTCGAATGATATATTTTATGAAAATTATCAGAAGTTGTGATATTTCCATTTCATTAAAGCTGTAACGAGGATCATTAGAAATATGACCCAATCGTTCAATGAGTAACATAAGTGATATTCCCTTGATTTAAAGATACACGTAAAAGTAAATTTACAAACATAACAAAGCTAAAAGAATTGAGTATACATGAAAGACATTATAATTCGTATGTAATAGGAAGAGCTGCCCACAGAAGTAGCCTTCGAGGCCGGTCCAGAAACCTGGCTTGCCATGCAGGTTCATCGCTCTCCAAAGTGAAACCACTTTTCATGTACAGGTTCTTGGCTGCCTCGTTATCCACCGCCACATGAACATACAAATCACTTATTCCTGAAAAAATCGTAAATAAATAAACTCAACTTACTTCAGTTGCTAATAACCAATACATAGCAAAGGTGACGAGAAAGTTTGTTATCGACTAATATATAAACACTGGCAGCAGTGCATTTTTGTCGTAAATAAAAGTCTATTCCTATTTTAATATTAAGAAATATGAACGCTGTATAGTGGGTATAGTTGATGCTTAAATCAAGCACAGGTTATTCTTTACCCAGCACATCTCAGATTTTAGTCTGCCCTTTTCATATTTTTCTTTTCATATTAATCTCAAACAGATATGATGATTATATACGAGAGATGCGCAAGTACTACTTGCATGAGTAGTTATATACCATCTGAGAGGCACTTACCCCAGTCTTCAGCAACCATTTTTGACTTTGCAATGAGTTCATAGCCCAAACCATTTCGATGCAATTCTGCGGCCACACATACATTGCTAATATATGCCCTTGCAAAATCAGCTCCAATCCCCTGTTATAATGGAATACTAAGATAAGTAAAGACCTTACAGAGGACCCTCTGCCTTACAGAAATTAGTCAAAGAACACAGAAGCATAGTCAAAATCAAGAAAATTGGGCCATCATCTATTATTCCATGTCAAAGTTGCAAGTCTGTTTGAGATTTTATTCAACTTTAGTATGGGAAGTAT
The DNA here is from genome assembly GCA_019426215.1 of Buddleja alternifolia. Lineage (NCBI taxonomy): Eukaryota > Viridiplantae > Streptophyta > Magnoliopsida > Lamiales > Scrophulariaceae > Buddleja > Buddleja alternifolia. Next base: position 12,168,335 of record CM033401.1, on the reverse strand, counting down.
TTATGAATATTTTTGAAAACAACACTCCTGATTGACAATAGATCTTTATAATTACTACCCAATAAAAGAAACAAGAATAATAATAAAAAAAAAAGATGGAATGTCAAGGAGTGGTGCATAATGGACACTACCATAGGCTTCATTCCTGATATTTCATCCGGAAGACTGCTGCACTGATTTAGATCCAGTGTGCCAACAACAACTCGATCTTCTCCATCTTGTGAGAACTACAATGAACGATAGTGAAAAGTCAGTATGGGTCATTAGATGATAATAAAACCAGCGATAGTCATATCTGCGAGAGAGGTGTGTGTGACTGGATGAATGTAGAGCCAGGTAACAAGATGCACATGAAAATTCATTCATAAACGTTTTCATGCATATTTATACTAATTCAAATATCAATGCTTTGTCAAACAAACCTGAATCAGATTTCAAAAGAGGATCGCTCAAGATAACAGTTTAACTTATTACATGGTTGTGATATGTTCTTATTTATTTGTTTTTCCAAGTGGTTCAACTACTTATGATTCATGCCAAAGTTATGGGGTACAAGGTTCTTTTTAAGTAGTCCATACAATATGAACAAACATGAAATACTCCTATTCAAATTATACTAAACATTCGTTAGTAACAATTAGCAACACTCAGGTTCATCTGCCTTGTAAGAATTCTATACATGTTGCAAAAATTGGCAGAACCATAATTACCATTACAACTAAGAAAAAGAAAAGCTGCTTACTTTGCAAGAAGAGCACAGATCATCAGAAATACTGCACACTAATGATGCTGGCAGTGTAGCATTGATGCAAGAAACCCTTCTAAAGCCCTTTCTTTTTCCTGCTACACGTTCTTTTAGCGCTTCAAATTCGCGTTCAGCCAAGTACCTCTTATGATCCTAATAGAACTTGACAAGTAGGAAATAACATCAGCTTTATAATGAAAAATTTAAGAATGTGAGATGTTTTTCCCACACTCATGGAAATGATTTGCAAATTCCAAGTGAACAAGAATAAGAATTAAGCAATGTCATCATTGAAATGCAAATCTTAGAGGAAGTTCCGAGCAAAAATAGAAGTTCTAACCGCTTCTGACCAACACGTGATGAGTACATCAGCGCACAAAGAGGATAAAGTTAAACCTATGTATTTTTTAAAAAAATTTCTAGTATCATATAAAAAAGTTAGTTGGCTATCGCCATAATACATAAACGCGCTGCAAACAAAGACTTCTATTGCCATAATGGTGGCTTTATGCCAGCACATAAACGAGCAATCACATACATTGAGTTTAAAAGAATTTGATGAGCACGGGTTCATTATAATTTCACATACGACTAACAATGTCCCCCCGGGCGAACATTGAAAAACACAGCATCGAACATTTTAGCCAATCTAGTTCTAATAATCTTGATGACAACTTCAAATTGTCTCACTCCTCATCTAACCCCCTTTTCTGAAAGCAAAATTACCTTCATGTTTTCAGTATAGTTTTCGTGTGCTTTGCTTAGGCAGAGATTAGCCAAGTTCTTCCGCGTACTCGATTACATAATCGGAATCCTAACGCAATCAAATCTTTACAGTAATTGTAATATATATTACCATTGATAGCAAACAATCAATCACAATTCATACACTCATATTCTAGCTGCATACACCAAATTGACATGAGCTGAATAACAAACAATCAAAATCCAGTTTTCGTCGTTGACTTGAAAATTACTAAAAATGAGTAAAAAGATTTATATATAGCATAATAACTCACTTCGATGCCAAACGTCTGTTGATTGAAGTCGTAGAAAGTACGAACGCGGAGACACGCTGCCGCCCAAAGCTCCGATTCGGAGCGCGTCTCCGACACACTCAACAACGACCTATCAATTCTACTCGTCCTCCATGGAATTGCCACCGTTTGGTGGTCGGACAGTTGGCAATTGAGACTGAAAGAGCGAAAATCAGGGTGGCGGCCGGGGAAGAGAGGAAAACCACCGCCGCCGCCGCCGTAGGAGGTGTGTTTAGGGCTGAGGAATGGGGTTGAAGAAGGGGATGGAATTAGGATGGCCATTATCTATCTCTATCTCTATCTCTATCTCTCGTCTCCTCCACCCGCTCAACTTTGGAAAGATCAATTGGTGGTATTATTTACTTGATTATGGCCCTTTTAAGTTTCACAACTTCATTCCATAAAATGGTTCAAATTATGTAAAAGGGAAAAATGGTAAAGTTTATTTCCACAAACGTTGACATTCTTGTAATACTTTTTTTGGAAAATAAGATCAATCTTGTTTTGTTTCTTTTTTTGATTAATTTCGTTATACAATTATTATATTCAGCTAAAAGAAGTAGAGAAAGGCTCAAGCTGTTTTTTAGGAATAGAAATCAAGGCCCTTGGCCTTGTTTGTTTATGTTTTCAAATTTCATTTTCAATATCTTGGATCATAAAATTTTAAAAATTCATAATACGAACTATTTTCATCTAAATTCTACTTTTTTCAACTTAATTTTTTCAATCCCTCATATAACTACCTATCAATCACTATATCAATCATTTCACACATTTATCAATCAACATCATTTACTCCAATCATTACTCTTTTATTCAATCTTCCACATTTTACTATATATTAATAATAAATTTCAAAATATATTAATAATAAATTAACTTTATATATCTATCATTCACATAATCATTACACAAATAACTAACTCAATTATTTAACTCATCATACATCAACCAATTATTATTGATTTGACACATTTTACAAATCTCAACCATTTTTAAAAACATAAACAAACACGACACACATCACATCAATTCTCACACGAATCCATATAGTACGCATTTTCCAAAAAAATTTCAAGATTTTATCTCAAAAACATAAACAAACAAAGCCTTAATATTTTGAAACCTCGACTTTTTCAGTAGAGTTAGGTTTCATTGGTTTAATTTCCTTGTAGTTTGCTAACATTGGGTGTCATTTTTCAAAATATTCTCAAGTTCGAAGATACAAGATTAATCTATTGAACACGACTATTTTATATTATTCCATTGAATTCTAAAGGAGAAATTCTTGCATGGTATAAATTGGGTGTTCAACACTAAACGGTCGATATCAAACTTCATCTGTATGACTGTATCTACTATTATAATGAAAAAATATAGTTCAATCTAAACCATTTAACACACGAACATTGTTTGTATAAAATAATTTTATACTCTAAAGCTATCCTATCAAATTAAAGCAAGTCAAAGTTTTTCAGGCACATATTAATTTATGTGGTTAATCTTGTCCATTTTTCAAACTTATTGATCAAAAATAAAAAAAACATCTTGTCCATTTTCTTTTGTGCAATACATAAAATCATTTATGTTCAGTTGCTATATATGAGTATGATAATTTTATAAAGCGCTACGTAGATAAAATTATGGGGAATTAAGTGAAGTATAATATTCTTCTTTTGGAAAATCTAAACTAGCGTATGATGACTTTATACGAACAATTCTTAGCCACACTCGGGATTTGAGCTTCGGGAATGATCTACACCCCCATATATTATTAACATGGGGCCCTCTATATATAGGTATCCACATAAAGGGTGTAGATCTCCCAAGAGCCCAGATCCTGACCCACTTCATACATATTGACATCATTATGTCTATTGTCTAATTCAATGGAGTATAGTATTTATTAGGGTAAAATACACTTTGTCCCATAAATTACAGCCCACGTAACAAATACCCCTTGAACTGTAAAAAATTATTGTTAGGTGTCGAACCTACAAAAATAATTCCTACTCCTAAATTTGTAGATAGCCATGAGCAGGATCAAATCCTCAGGGATTGGTTCAAATTTAATTCTCAATTTACTAAAATTAAATAAAAGGGGGGATTTTTAATAATCGATTAAACTAAATATTAAAATAAACAAAGGAAATTATTAAAATCAAGAAATGCAAAATTAATCAAATAGAAGAAATCAATAGGTGGTGAGATTCTAGCCTAAGGAATTTTATCCGTTTTAATTCTATAATTCGATCATTGATGCAAAGATAATTCAATATTTTTGAATAAATTGGCTATAGTTGTTAACAAGCTCTACCAACCTTGTTTCTCCTTATTTTATCGATAATCAAAACAAGCTCTTGGATTATTTTCCTTATTAATTGAATAACCTTAAACAAGCTCTTAAGATTTAATTCAATAATAGCTTTAAGAATTAGAAAAACACCAATTTTAATTAACAAACTCACAAGCTCGGTTCATTTAAATTAGATTCCATACTCCCATAATAACAATCGAAAACTTGTCCATAATCAATGTTATTAATTGCTACTAACATTAGAATTGACCAAACAAATACGGATTTGGGATTCTAATTAGCTATATATTATTCCAACAATTAAATAACAGGCCGAATCATCCAATTAATTGAAACAATAATTTCAACAGGCACAAAGGATATGTAAATATTCAAGAACAAAGAAATCACAAATTATGTAGAATTAAAACTTCAAATATCCTTGGCTAGAACTTGAGTTTTTAGCAATACGTCTTCAATGGAACAAAACGCAGAATTTTTCTTCTTCTTCCTTCAAAATAACGTGTAATATGAATGTGTAGGAGAGAGAATAAAATTCCAACAATAACTAATTATCTAAGCCTAGCCAGAAGACTTCTAACTAAATCAAACTCTAATTCTAATGGAATAAGGAAAATACTAATAAAACTCCTAAAAAATAGGAAGACTCCTAAAAAATAGGATTTTCTCCTCCTCTTCTTATGTAAAGAAACGTGTCTTCCATCATTTCTTCTTTTTCTCCATCTTTTTCTTCCTTTTTCTTCTTCTTTGAAATTTCACCTATCAAAATAAAAATCATATCTATAATTTAAACTTAAATAGTAACAAAAGAATAAAGGAAATATATGAAAAGTATGCATAAAATGCATACTAACAAATATATTTCCCCTTTCTATATTATAGAATTAACTTAATTACCATTAACCATTATTATTATTCTTGATTTTTTATTTCTCCACCATTTTTTTGTTTATCACAATCTTTTTATTACATGCATTAGTTCAAATTTAAGCCATACAACAAGTTGGACAACTTACTGTTGGGATCGGTACAACTCCGGGCATGTCGGCACAACGGAAAATACAGATTTAAAAAATAAAAGCGACATCCCCAAATTAGGGCTAGGTACCATCGGATTAAAAACTATCCTAAAAGAAAGTTTTCTCGTGTTTACCTTTCGAAGAACTTAAAGCAGCAACGTCTTTTTAAGCTACTCCTTACTACACCTCTCCGAATTGGAATTGCCCTAGCGCTCCAAATATTGCGCCTCTAAGTTTATCCATACCCTAGCTCGTACCCTCGATTATCTACGCCAGTGATAGCCAAGAGAATATCAAATTTTGACTTTTGAGAAAAAGGGTTAGGAATTTATGTAGTGTTCTTCGTACTCAACACATGAATTGGAAGACTTATTGTTAAAGAAAAAGAGGAGAGAATAATAGAAAAGGACTTGTGTGTTTTTTTTCAATTAATTCTTCATTATTATAAAAAGGGTGGAATATACATACATATATAGAGTCCACAATAGTGGAAATACACACACACATGCACACCTCCTTCCCTAAAAATGTGTGTGTGTATAACTGAACCTAAAATAGAATAGGTGGAATGACAAAGGGTGTGGTCATCAAGCGGACTTGGAATCCATGTGTTTTCTCACTTGGTCAATCTGGCAGTTCACTTCAGTTCGGTGGCTAAATAGTTAGCTATCAAGCTGGTCGGACTGGAACTCAACCTGCACATGTATTAAGGTTGGGTCTCTTCCCCGGAAAAGTAGTTCTGCTTTTCCTGAAGTACAACAATGAAACTATTAGAGGAAAAAAGCGATGACAAGAATGTCGTAAAGGAAGATGAAGAACCGACTACTTATACGTTTGCCCTTTATCTGCCCTACCCGCTCCCTTCTCTTCTAGGGATGAGGAAGGAAGAAGGTGATGCCCAGATAGGCTCCAACTGGAGAAGTTGGAACTGGAAGAAACTATGCTACCTTTGGCTCTCCTTCCCTTCCACTTTTCGGTTTAGGGTCAACTGGAGCTTGGTCTGGTACTAGAATGAGGGGGTCTTAGCCGACATGCGCCAACTCAACTCTCCATGAAAGTTGGCTATACCTAACTATGTCAAACTCAAAAGAATAAGCGGCTTGACCTGCTACGTACGGGTCTTCCTACTCTTCATGCTTTCCATCGAAGTGGGCTAAGCTAAGCTATATACGATAGAAAGGGGTTTTCAATGCTGGATCATAGATCATACTATGTGAAGACTTTTATAGAATGAAAGTGGCGGATTCCTTCTCTCTTTCATTAGTCTTGGACGGTCTACTTGATTAGTCGATCAAGTCGGCCGAGTGGTCATTTCAGTCTACATTTCATCACTGAACACAGGACTTTTCCTAGCCTGCCTTCTCTCTAAGACGGATACCATACCTTATTATTCTATAAGATTTAATACCTCTCTCTTTGCTTTCCTGCCTTGGCTTTGTCTTTCTGTCCTTGGGTGTGAAGCTAGCGATCTCTATCTTCTATTTCGCCTAGCTTTAATGCACTCTCAGCAGCAGTCTTCAAGTCTAGGAGACTCGATCGGTAGTCATTGAACCATCTCTCCTTAGAGTTTCATTTCGATGTATAAATGATTTGAATTCCTGGGGTATGAGGTACGGATATAGAAAGTGTGTTGTAGACTCATTAGCCTATTTGGAATTCTACTAGTTCACCTAGGTACATGAATCCGTCCGTGGAAGAGTGAAAGGGTCACCACTACTGAGGATCTTCTCCCTAATCTTAGATAGGTCGTCTGAGGGTTCGCCGCTATTCATTGTTGTGCTTACACACTAGGCTACCCTTTTTCGAAAGCTCCGCGGGATCACCTACCACTAGTCTTTGGCCGGAGGGGTTTATTGCACAAAAACGTCGAGACGCAGGCTCCCGAAAAGGGAAGCCCAATGAATATTAGATGCAAAGCCCCGCACCTCATTAAGATTATATTGGCATACTCTCCCAAAAAAAAAGTACAACAAGGCCATTTCTGTCCACCGCCCTTCTCACAGAGTCGTACGTGGACGTTACCACTCATACAGTTCCAAGCCAGCAAGCAATTAGCCTTCATGCCCCTATCTATCACGGCACGTTCTCTATAGAAAAGGGAATAGATTCTCTCTCTTTATCCTATAACGGGATTTTGGTAGGACTCTACCAGAGAGAGTGACATGAATCCACATCGACCTTATTGATTTCAGATATGGGGAGCTTTATACATAGATAGAAGCAAGCGCTACGAAAGCAACAACAATCCCTATCTACCCCAGTCTATGTTGCACAGACACGGACACGTAGACACGGACACTGCACGACACGGACACGGGACACGTCAATTCTTAAAAAATTAGGACACGGACAAGGCTCGGACACGTCTGCCCATATTTTTTTATATATATATGTATATAATATGTTATAAACTGATGAGTAATTGAACACCTATTAGACAATAATCAACAACTTATTAATAACAACCTATATATATATATATATATATATTCACTATTTGTATATGAGTAACCTATTTTTACACAAAATAACAACTTATTAATGACAATGCTTCTGTAAACTATAAAACTTCATTTATATATAATTACATATATATATATAAATACATTTATATTAAAAATATAAAAAAATGCAAAAAATCAGCCCGGAGTGTCCTGGCCGTGTCCGAGCCGTGTCCTAGTTTTATTTAATTATTTTTAATTCTGGACACACCATTGCCGTGTCCGACACGTCGCTGTGCCGTGTTCGGGCCGTGTCCGTGTCCGACGTGTGTCAGACACTGCACAGGGTGATTTTTACGCGTGTCCGTGCATCATAGACCCCAGTCCATCCCTTCACCCGGATAATGACCATTTAAGCACCTCTGGAAGCAGACAGAAAGAGATGGCAGAGTAAGCACCTCGTCCTTATACTACTTTCCCTGTGTTCTATCACTCCCCCTATCACAACAAGGCAGGCCTTCCCAAGGAAGAAATCACAACCAGGGCTATATTCACCTCTATGTTAGGTAGCTTCCTCACTAAACACAAGTAAGAGCTAGCTTACATTGGGAATGAGGGGCCCTCCGAAGGACTAGTTTTCAGCTCCTTACTAACCTACCCTTATATAAACATTAATTGTTGAAAAAGAGTCAAAATTCCAATGATTACACAGCCCACTTCGCTCCGATCTCTTTCTATGTTGACTGGGAGTCGACGTACTTCCTTCTTGCTTTGACACTACAGTGGGGATCAGAAGAAGTTTGTTGCCGGATAGAGCTTCAGTTTTGAATATGGCTTCTAGGGATCCAAAAGGTGATATGATTTTTGAAATCTAGTTTTCTTCAGTCCTTGCTCAATCCTCCTCTTAGGGAACTCCGCCGCTCCCTGATGATTGATGAGCCTTTCTTTAGTTGCTGAATTAATCTTCCACCCTTGGTATAAGCTATAAGATCAGAGGCTATTCAAGATTGTTGATATCCTTTTTCTAGGTTGTATAAGGAAGAATTAATCTATGATAATAAAGAGGAAAGCTTGATTAAATGATATAAAAGTGGACCCTAGCTAGAAGGTAAAGACTTTGACTTCCTTAGCCGATGGAAATGAGGCACTCTTGGACAGCTAGCAAAGGCTTAGGATTATCAGATACTTTTGATTTTGTTTGGTTTGTTGCTTATATGCATGTCTCGTGCAAGACTAAGTTCTCGGTAGGGTTTGACTCGTTTTGTAGGATAGGAGTTGATTCTAGCTAAGAGTCTCTTTTTGTTCCCAAAAATATTGCCAAATACATCTCTGTTCCACACTCGTATCTTATTCTTATTGCTGACACATGCGCCTAAGGAGAAAGTCTTTGCAACCGAAGTGAGCCAAGGAGTCGAGTGACGTGCCAGCGCTACTAATTGAGTGCCAGCACGTAGCTCTTTTGTCAGTAATAAGGTAGCCAGTGCCTTTCGATTTCTAGTTAGCGCTTTAGTTTGATTGCTACTAGCGCGCTTGACTAATAAGATAGAACCCTGTGCTAATGCTAATATTTTGACTACATGCAGTACACATGACCCTTATTCGGTGCAGAGGGCACTTTCGCTTTGCCTTTCAAGGACTTCTTTTTTTTTAGTACCAAAGAGTAATGACTAGCACATTCAGAAAACCTTTGACTTGCGAAACTTATCCACTACTGACGCGAAGCTAAGGTTGCATAAGCACAAGAGATTAAATAAGTAAATGCTAGCCTGACCCACTTTTAGTCATCAAAAGCTCCTTTATAGTAAGGGATCACACCTCTGCTTTTTCGCACTATCTCACCTTTCTCAGCTCCCTTGCCTTTGCTTTCAATCTGTCTTTTTCCACTCCAGCTTTCACTCAAGCCATTCTTTGAACTTACAACATAGGAGGAGCATTCACTCTTCCTCTCGCTTCCTAACCTCTCGCCCTGCTCAATGAAAGGCTTGAACAACAGATCAAAAACTTTATGCAGAACTTGTACAAGCGAATATCTATGTGCTTTCATTCTCTTTCCTCAATTAGTTGGACTCCTTTCCAACTAATTAGATATTCTCATATCTATCCAATATCCATATATATATATATATATATATATATATATCTTATAAGATCTTTCCTTTTAATTAATTATCTTAACCAACTAAACGATCTTACCAAATATATTTATAAGATATTAATATTTATATAAACTTGGTGAACAAGAAAAAAATTTCCACCAAAATTCCACACATACATACACACGCACACATATATGTATATTGATGTGGTTTGGATTTTCACACCAAGAAAATTGGAGAACCAAACAAGGTATTCGATTGATTGTTGTAATTAATAGATTTAAACTCTTGATTCACACTCTCGATTGACACATATAGAAATATTCAAAAAATGTGGAGGAAAATGAGAAAGAATGGCTTTCTTTATTAACTTTGAACATTCATGAATATAAACCTTAATTTTGGAGTAATACAATTTAATGAAACTTGAATTTCTCTCCTAAAACTTGAAACTTACAAAAAAATGAAGTAAAAATATACATGTAAAGGCCTCATGGCCGATTTTCCTAGTGTTGGGGGATTTTTGGATTGCTTCCAACTTGTTCTCGGATATTTGGGAATATGATGAGATATATCCCTCTTTTTAGGATTTGGTCGTATAGGATAAGATTTACCCAAATATCCATTTATTTGAGTTTTTTCGTAAGCATTTTCATGAGCTTCCTTTTGGGCTTTCATCATAACATTCTCACAAGCATAGCATTGGGCTTTTCACAAGCTTTCCATTCACAAGCCTTCTTCATTTATTTATTTTGACATGAGCCCACTCCATGTTAGCCACTTTAGGAGAAATGAAAATTATGACCCATATCATATATATATATATATATATATATATATTAATTTTTCTTCTTTTTATTAATTAATTAGTCCTTCCCAATTTAATATTTCAATATTAAATCATAGGACCGTTAATTAATACCATATATTAAATTCCTTATCCTTGATTAAGTAAATCCATTTAATTAATCCCTTCATTAATTTAGAAAGAATTAACTAGTCAATAGGTACTACACGAAGTTATGTGTGTGACCCCTCAAGCTCATTGACAAGCTAGCGATAAGTCCTCACATAGGCTAGATTAGTTATTCTCAATAATTAACTAGACGTTGAATTAAATTCACCAAATTAACCCAAGGCACCTATTAGTCGTGGTTCGATGTCTAGCAACGTTGCCACGACTTCCTAGATACCAACGATGAAAAGCAAACATATCCGAGTTACGATCGTCATGTGAGTCAGTTTACCGTCCATGGTCTAGATTATGGCGATGGTCAAACCCTAATAACCTTAGAAACTATGACTGTGTTGTGACATCTAATGATCCAGTCTTCTAAGCTGGGACTACCAATCTGATGGGTGTCGAATCCAAACAAAAATAATTCCTACTCCTAAATTTGTAGATAGCGATGAGCAGGGTCGAATCCACAGGGATTGGTTCAGATTATTTCTCAAATAAACGAATAAAATAAAAGGGGGTTTTTTAATAATCGATTAAACTAAAATTAAACTAAATAACAAAAATTATTAAAATCAAGAGATGCAAAATTAAACAAGTAGAAGAAATCAATATGTGGTGAGATTCTAGCCTAAGGAGTTATCTCCGTTTTGATTCCAATAGTTGATCCTTGATGCAAAGATACTTCAATGTTCATGAATAAATTGGCTATAGTTATTAACAAGCTCTAACAACCTAGTTTCTCCTTAATTTATCGATAACCAAAATAAGCTCTTTGGTTATTTCTCTTATTGATTAAACAACCCTAAATAAGCTCTTAGGATTTAATTTAACAATAGCATTAAGAAATAGAGAAACACCAATTCTAACCAACAAACTCGCAAGCTCGGTTCATTTAGATTAGATCACATATTCTCATAACAACAATCGAAAACTTGTCCATAATCAATGTTATTAACTGCCACAAATATTAGAATTGACCAAACAATTACGGATTTGGGATTCTAAATGGCTATTTACTATTCCGACAATCAAATAACGGGCCCTTATTATTTAATTAATCAAAATAATAATTTCAACAAACACAGAAAATATGCAAATACTCAAGAACAAAGAAGGAATAAATATAAATTAGATCTCACAACTTTTGTAGAATCAAAACTTCAATAATCCTTGGCTAGAACTTGAGTTTTTAGCAATACATCTTGAAAGAAATAAAAACGCAGAATTTTCTTCTCCTCTCCATGTACAAAACGTGAATAGTGATTAAAGTCTAGAAGAAGGAATAAAATTCCAGCAATATCTAATTATATATGCCTAGCCAAAAGACTCCTAACTAAATAAAACTCTAATTCTAATGGAAGAAGGAAAATAATTACTTACTAGAATAAAATACTAATAAGACTCTTAAAAGAAATAGGAAAGCTCCTACAAGATGGGAAGACTCCTACAACTTCATGTGTCTTCTTCTTTTTCTCCATCTTTTTCTTCATTTTCTTCTTCTTTCAAATTTCACCTATCAAAATAAAAATCGTAATAAATATCTATAATTTAAACTCAAATACTAATAAAAGAATAAAGGAAATATATGTAAAATATGCATAAAATGCACACTAACAAATTCCCCCACACTTTAACTCTTGCACGTCCTCGTGCAAAGACAAAAGACTCAAAAATCTAGAAAAAGAAAAATAACAAAACAACTAAAACTAACCACTTTCGTAGGTATCACGATTGCATTTAGCATATGCAACAAGCCTTTAAACCCCTAGGTTACCCTAGTGGACGAGTTGTGTCTCGTGAGGGTTTGCAGATGATATACCCACAAAATCGATCTCTCAGTGTACAAACAAGCAAGTCAAAGAAACTTATTTTTCCAAACATCAACCCTTATCTTCAAAAATTTTAACAAAAATTCTTTAAAGATATCCATCATGCCTTTCGTATCCATACATACTCTTCAAAAATTCACAAAAATCCATGATTGCAAAATCACGTATACAACATTCAACTCGCATTATCCATTTCTATCTCCTCAAGCATTTTATAACCAATTTAGCACCAATATCACACTTACATTTACTTAAGCAATTACTTGTCTTTTGACGCGAATACAAACATTGGTCATGAATGCACCCGGTTACTCAACAAGTTTATCATTTATCATTTGATACCCTCTTATAGCCCTATCAGGATACTAACACAGTAGCAGGTTTGGGCCGATAGATCCCAGACCAGTTGGCCTTAGGTTACCAAGCTTGAAAACTCCTCAGGCTTAATCCCTTCAGTGTAGTTAGCCCCAGGCGCTACAAGAGGTTATATCATACACATTTTAAGCACAAATTACTTCATAGGGTCTTAATACCCATATTTTCAACTCATCATCAATTTAATTTCACCAAAATTAATACCTAAGAAAATATCAACGAACTTTGCGAGTCAAATATCACATACACAATTATTCCAAATTACAAACTTCCGTAAATTTCTCAAAGAAGCATGTACTTCAACAATTGTAACAATATAAGCATGTTTGACTTCTCTCATGAATTTCATCAAATTTCTCAAATCAAAAGAATTGATATTTCGAAAAAATTTACACTAACTTAACTCGTTGCACACCAAGAGATATACACATCACGACAAAGGATTTAACCCTTCCCCCACACTTATATCATGCATTGTCCTCAATGTATCACAATGTATAAAAATATAAAGCATAAGAGGAATAATAAAAACGAGGTAAAGGAACAGGACTCCCCTAATCGTAGATGTGTCAACCCGAGATCAATTCGGTAGTGACTGATTTGTACTTGGGCTTGAAGAGCTTGACCCGGAATAATTCATCGGAAGAGACCCAGAATTGGCAGCTGCTGGTGTCGGGTGTGAATTCAGAGTGTGACTTATATTTGGGCGTGGGCACGCCTAATTTTGAGTCATGAATTATTAACAATGTGCACAGTTAAACAGATTGCAACTTTGGATAAAGCGTGGGCACGCCTAATTTGAAGTTGTAATCTGTCAATTAAAAAAAAAAAAAATCGAAAATTTTCTAAGTTTAAAAAGTGTCCCCGTGTGATCTTGGATGTGTTTCCCCTCAAAGAAAAAGTGAAATAAAATAAAATAAAACAAACAAAAACATAAAATTTAAGAACTAGAAAAGGTAAAATCTTGGGTTGCCTCCCAAGTAGCGCCTTTCTTTAACGTCTTTGGCTAGACGAGGTTATGGCTCAAGTTGCATAAGTAGGAGGTTCAAAGCCATCATTGTGCCAAGGTACCTTTAGCAGATCATCATCATTGAGTTCAATAATTTGCTGCATCAACAAGTCAGTATCATCTTTGACAAACATAGAATGATCATCATTAGGATATTTCATGGAATCATAAATACTAAATTCTATGATTTCACCATTTGATTCCATAGTAATTGTCTCATTATGAATATCAATGTTAGTTCTAGATGTTTTAAGAAATGGTCTTCCAAGTAAAATGGGAGCAAAATCACAAGAGTTATCTTCACCCATATCAATAACATAAAAATCAGCAGGAATAACCAAATCATTAACTTGAACTAATATATTTTCAAGAACACCATCAGGATACGCATTAGACCTATCAATTAATTGGATAATCACATCCGTTCTTTTCAATTTTCCCACATTCAAAGATTCATAGAGAGAACGAGACATGATATTAATAGAAGCTCCTAGATCTAACATAGCCTCCTCAATTTGCACCTCACCTATCTTACAAGGAATAGTAAACATACCTGGGTCCTCGCATTTTGGAGGTAATTTCTTTGGAATGATTGCAGATACATTTACCTCATTTTTTCGTGGAGTCTCTAGAATTTCCTTTACTTGCTCTTCCTTCTCATATTCTACAAGCTCACCAGGAAACGGGGGAGATACCTCAATTAGCTCGACCTGCTCGGTTCGTGTCTCAGTCGGTTTGACGAGTTGAGGTTCCACGGATTTCTTCTCCAACTCTTCTTCTACCTTACGTTTAGAGTTAGCAAATCGACTAGGAAACGGTGGAGGTATTACAAATTTCTTAAGCTCTTGTAACCCCTTTTCACTTCTCAAAGTGACTGCACTAACATTCTGCTTTGGATTCACTATGGGCTGAGAGGGTAGTTTACTCGAGCTTTGGGAAACCAACTCATTCACAGTGGTGGCTAATTGACTCATTTGACTCTCCAGATGTTGTATACTAGTCCTCGTCTCTTGTTGAAATTGTTGTGTGTTAGTTGCTAATTGTTTAACAATTTCTTCAAGAGGAATGCCTTGTGGGTTGGAGGATGGCTGAGGTGGTTGTGCTTGTTGTCTGAATTGGTATGATTGTTGGAATCCATTAGACCGTGGACCATAACTCAAATTAGGATGATCCCTCCACCCGACATTGTAGGTATTGGAGAAGGGATCATACTTTCTCTGTGGAGCCCCTGGAAATCCAACAACATTGGCTTGTTCGTGAGGATCCTCTTGAAGTGTAGGACACACCTCGGTAGTATGACTAGGATTAAAGCAGATACCACATGCCTTCACTTGCTGTGTATTGCCTACTATCAATTTTTGCCCTAGGGAGGTCAAATCATCCAGACGTTGATTCACTGATGCGAAATTCACCTCATTCACCCCCTTCAGTGCAGTATCTTGTCGAGTGCCAAATTGTTGAGTGTTGGCAGCCATGTTGGAGATCAAATTTCTTGCTTCTGTGGGAGTTTTGTGTACCATTGCGCCTCCACTCGCAGCATCTATCATATTTCTCTCCATTGTTGACAACCCTTCATAGAAATACTGGATTAGGAGTTGTTCAGGAATTTGGTGTTGTGGGCAGCTGGCTACTAGTTGCTTAAACCGCTCCCAGTATTCATACAACGATTCTCCACTGATTTGCCTAATCCCGCATATCTCCTTTCTTATGTTGGCAACTCGTGAGGCGGGAAAGAATTTCTCCAAGAATTGTTTCTTCATTTCGATCCATGTCTGGATTGAACCAGAGGGTAGATAATAGAGCCAATCCTTAGCTCTGTCAGCTAGTGAAAACGGAAAAGCCCTCAGTTTGATTTGATCTTCAGTGACATTCCTTGGTTTCATCGTTGAACAGACCACGTGGAATTCTTTCAAGTGTTTGTGAGGATCTTCTCCTGCAAGACCACGGAAAGTAGGAAGTAAGTGAATAAGACCAGATTTTAATTCAAAATCTACCTCAAGGGTGGGATATTGAATGCAAAGAGGTTGTTGGTTTATGTTTGGCATGGCTAACTCCCTTAAAGTTCTCTCGTTGGCGTTGGCCATGACTTCAAGTTCCTCTTTTGAATCACTGGATGTGTCACTCAATTCCAAAGTTAAGTTCAATCCAGGAGATGAAGTAGATGGGACTCCTTGAGCACGTTGCTTGGCTTCTTTTCGTAGTCGGCGAGCTGTTTTTTCAATTTCAGGATCGTATTGAAGTTCACCTACACGAAAAGATCGAGGCATAAAACAGAACAGGCAACAAAAATTAACTATATAATGAGAAATAAATCTAAAAGCACCAATCCCCGGCAACGGCGCCAAAATTTGATGGGTGTCGAATCCAAACAAAAATAATTCCTACTCCTAAATTTGTAGATAGCGATGAGCAGGGTCGAATCCACAGGGATTGGTTCAGATTATTTCTCAAATAAACGAATAAAATAAAAGGGGGTTTTTTAATAATCGATTAAACTAAAATTAAACTAAATAACAAAAATTATTAAAATCAAGAGATGCAAAATTAAACAAGTAGAAGAAATCAATATGTGGTGAGATTCTAGCCTAAGGAGTTATCTCCGTTTTGATTCCAATAGTTGATCCTTGATGCAAAGATACTTCAATGTTCATGAATAAATTGGCTATAGTTATTAACAAGCTCTAACAACCTAGTTTCTCCTTAATTTATCGATAACCAAAATAAGCTCTTTGGTTATTTCTCTTATTGATTAAACAACCCTAAATAAGCTCTTAGGATTTAATTTAACAATAGCATTAAGAAATAGAGAAACACCAATTCTAACCAACAAACTCGCAAGCTCGGTTCATTTAGATTAGATCACATATTCCCATAACAACAATCGAAAACTTGTCCATAATCAATGTTATTAACTGCCACAAATATTAGAATTGACCAAACAATTACGGATTTGGGATTCTAAATGGCTATTTACTATTCCGACAATCAAATAACGGGCCCTTATTATTTAATTAATCAAAATAATAATTTCAACAAACACAGAAAATATGCAAATACTCAAGAACAAAGAAGGAATAAATATAAATTAGATCTCACAACTTTTGTAGAATCAAAACTTCAATAATCCTTGGCTAGAACTTGAGTTTTTAGCAATACATCTTGAAAGAAATAAAAACGCAGAATTTTCTTCTCCTCTCCATGTACAAAACGTGAATAGTGATTAAAGTCTAGAAGAAGGAATAAAATTCCAGCAATATCTAATTATATATGCCTAGCCAAAAGACTCCTAACTAACTAAAACTCTAATTCTAATGGAAGAAGGAAAATAATTACTTACTAGAATAAAATACTAATAAGACTCTTAAAAGAAATAGGAAAGCTCCTACAAGATGGGAAGACTCCTACAACTTCATGTGTCTTCTTCTTTTTCTCCATCTTTTTCTTCATTTTCTTCTTCTTTCAAATTTCACCTATCAAAATAAAAATCGTAATAAATATCTATAATTTAAACTCAAATACTAATAAAAGAATAAAGAAAATATATGTAAAATATGCATAAAATGCACACTAACACAATCCCTCTTAGAAGAAAAATGCTTTGATCAAAGGCTTTCATCGATCATTTAGATTCTCGCAACAGCATAGGAAATATCGAGTACTCGTGACCCTAGATGAATCCCTCGACGACTGTCATTTGTTTCGCTGCATTACCAGACTATACAGAACATACACGCCATATGACTCTCCTGGAGTGCACGTGCATATCAAAGTATAGTGGGTAATACCCTTTCCAGTGGCATCTCAGGTCTAAGGATTAATCTCACACTACGGAACCCAAGGACTCCATGTTCGACAACACCAACTAGGAATCCTTAGCGGGGTCACACAATTCCATAGTCACCTAAAGTATGAATCTTCATACATGTATTAGCCATACTAGCCATCGACAATGGAACGCGTTGTTAGGAATCTTCTAGAGCGAAAAACGCAGCGGGAGAAATTTTAGGATTTCTAAAGGTGGATCACTTTAACGTGGTTTGATGATTTTTTAGAGTTTTCAAAAAACTAAACGAAATTGATTACCTTATCCATTTCGTATTCTGAATTCATGTAATAGCAACTCCTTGAGCTCCTATCTCTAAAGATCCACGCCAAACGAGCCTTCCAAAGATCTCCAAAAATCTCCCTCTTGATGATGGTGGACTGTTAGGGCGAGATTTTCAGGATAGGATTCCTTCTCTTTTTGTGTATTATGCAATTAGGGTACAATGACTTGTTACAATTAGAGTTACCTTATAACTTTAATGACTTAAGTAACAAGTTGGAGTCCCCTTGGACTCTTTGTTGGCCACCCCCAAGGGCTCCATTTGGACGTGGGTGGGCTTTAAGTTTCTCAAGTCAACTTAGTCCACCTTTTAATATATATTTAATTTAAATCTCATTTAAATCCAATATATATTAATTAATTAATTAATTAATTCCATTTAATTAATTTCCAATTAAATAATTTAAGATTAAATTAAATATTTAATTCATTGATTTAACCAATAAATCAATCGTCCAATTAATTATATCTTTCTAAAAGATTAACACAAAAAGACATCCTGTTCGTTTCTTATAGCGCGACTCTTTAGGTTCGTCTCAATTGGCAATGGGAGGAATTACCAAAGGATGTGAGTGCACCTAGCCAGTCCTGTGGACTCACATCGTAATCCAATTGAGTACGAAATGAATGAATCTTTTACGAACCTCTGGACCATAAATACCATATGTGTATAAGCCCTTCACTGACGTATCCTGATCAAGTGAGAGTCATGGTATATGTCAAACTCACTAAACTTGATATTGTGCATTTAATCATGGCATGATGAAATTACCAAACTACCCTCCATGTCCCACATGAGTTAGTTTCATTGCTTTGGCCAAAGACTTATAATTTCATATGCCTATGATCGCACAAGATACTTTCTCGTTTACTATTGAGACAATGAATTCCATATTGGTGATCACTGAACAAGTGGTACTTGACTCATTGAGATAATGATCATTAACCCTCAGATCTAAGGCTCACGCATACTATTATGGTCAGTAATCCAATCATTGATAGTCACAGAGTAAATACCCATGTGATCGGATTACTGGGAGCCATGTTCGGATATATCAATTCCATTGATATATCTATGACATGTGTTCTCACTATTCCATAGTGTTCGACTGCACTCCTTGTTAGAGCATGTGTCATACAAGTAGAATCTTAATGCCCAATTAAGATTCCTTGACTTGCGAAACCTTTTAAGTGATCAGGAATAAGACTCTTCCCACGCCACTTCTTTATTCCATAAAGGGCGAAGAGTCAACCTCGATACACATGGACTATTTGTTCAATACTTATTGATGTCATGAAGTTTTATATGATCAGAATAATAATTGCCTTTATTAATTATCAGTTTGTACAACATAATTGAATACCTTATACAATCTATTTGTCCTCATTGGTATCTAGGGCACATACCTAACACACGTCGACCTCTTAGGAGAGTTACATGTATGAACAAGTTTTGGCTAGGCCGGTGATATCCCACATCTCATAGCCTCTATAACTTGGAACATAATTTAGGATTACGGTCTTTGAGAGCATTCCATAGGTATTCCGACCGCTCCCCTAACCATATGTAATCCATGGGATCTTTATTTATACTAACACAAGTAATTACAATAAAGAAGCATACCATAAAGAAAGATTCAATATATTCAAAACAAAACTGTCATAGTGTTTTACATTTAAGATGGCAGAGCCCAAAACAAATGGCTCGCCGGACACCTAACACTATCACTTACCAATTGTCCAACTTGTGCTTCCAAATTCTTTGTCGCTCCCACTAACAAATCAATTTAACCTTCAAGCTTCTATAATCGGGTCGTTGTTCAATTAGCGAGATTTTCAACAGCAAGCTCCCAAGGTTGCGACTGCCCTTATGCTTAAGGTGGTGTTCCTTGGTGATGTGATGTTACTATTGAAAGTTCTAAGGACCCCATTATTGGAAACTTGGGGAAACTTATGTCTAGGAAGAAAGTCTTGAGCTCCTTGGTTTCCTTGACCTCTCCTAGAAAAGTTTGGGTGATTTCTCCACCTTAGATTGTAAATGTTGGAGAACGGATTGCCCGACTGCTTATTCATATTGGAGATATAATGAGCTTGCCCATGAGTGGGCAATTTGTAGCCGTGTGAGGTGTTCCACAAATATCAGAATTCACGGTAGGCTGAGAAACGGCGTTGATATTACACTTCAATTCTTCGAAATTCTTGACCAGAGCATCTATCTTAGCATTCAGCATGGTGAGATTTGTTGTGAATCCCGGTTCATGCGCAGCAGAAAGAAAAATATATCCTGATTTACAAAGCAGATCACTTTTGGGGAATAATAATTATTTTATATAAAAAGATGAAATCGAATTTCATCGATTTACAAACCTTGTTGTAGAATATAATTTTTTGACCTTCAAGGTAACAGCAATCCTGGACTCCTGTCCCTAGATATCACGCAGGAAAAGAGACTTGAAGAAAAATCCTCTTCCTCTGGCTCTATGGAGGCCGACGTCTAAGAGGGAAAGGAGAGAGTATTTTTCTCTTCTCTTGTTATGCAATAAAGTTATCAATCTTTGTGTATTTAAATGAGATGATGGGCTTGAAATTAATTAATCTTCATCATTATACAAGCCTATATCACTTCCTAGTGGGCTAAGTTGACTTTCAACTTAGTCCACTTATTAATTAAGTCCAACATATATTAATCTAATTAATATATGATGTTAATTAATAATTATCTAAATTAATTAATCCAATTATTAATTTAGACTATGGGAAAATAATAAATCAATCTAATTATTTATTTTTACTTTATTTCAATTAATTTAATTAATTAAGTAAATAAATTTGTTCTTCAAATGATAAATTACCTTAATAACCTTATATGATAACTAGAGACTTTTTTCGCTTAGTTCATTGAAAGCGTGACTCTCTGGGTTCATCTCAATTGGCAATGGAAAGGAAACCAATGATGTGAGTGTCACCTAGCCAAACTCGTAGACTCACATCAAAACCTAATTGAGATTAAAGTGATTTAATCGATACGAACCTTTAGGTCACAAATACCATGTGAGTATAAGCCTTTATTGTAACATTCTGATTGAGTGAGAGTTATAGTATGTGTCAAACTCACAGGACTCGATGTTGTGCTTAATAAATTATAGTAAGATGAAATTACCAAACTACCTCTTGTGTTCCACATGAGTTAGTCTTTCTGCTTTGGCCAAAAACTTATAATTTCATTTAACTCGTTTACTACTCGAGATAGTGAATCTCATATTGGCAGTCACCAAACAATTGCTGCTTGCCCACTTAGACCGTAATTTGAGGTTGATCCCACCGAATGGTGAATTAGATCTAAATACTCTAATAACAAGTCTAGTGTCACAAGCACAATTTTCGTGACTCCTCAGGTCTAAGGCTCATGTACACTATTGTGACCAGTAATCTAATCATTGACAATCATTGAGTAAATACCCATGTGATTGAATTACGGCGAGTCGTGTTCGAATATATCAATTCCATTGACATATCTACGGCACAAGCTCCAACTATAACATAGTAACCGACTGACACTCCTTGTCAGAGCCTGTGTCATACAAGTCTGGTCATAATATCCAATTAAGACTCTTCGACTTGCGAACTCTATTTAAGTAATCAAGGAATTGACGATTCTAGTGTCAATCTCATCAATCCTTAAAGAGTTGAAACTCTCTCTCGATTACTTAGGACTTATATGTTCAATACTTATTAATGCCATTAAGATTCATATGAACAAATATAAATTGCCTTTTATTCCATAGAAATAGTTTGTAAAACACAATGGTAAAAGCCTTATACAATCTAATTCCTCATTGGCATCAAGGGCATAATCCTAACAAGACCATCAACATTGTGCATGCCCAGTACTTTCTTTGCTGCCCGATTTTCACTTACCAATTGGTAAGTATTAGAAGTCATCCCATCCATGAGAGCGATTGCATCAACTGGATTCTTTCTCATAAAACTCCCCCTGCAGCAGCATCGATATTCATCTAGATGCCATGTGACAAATCAATGTAGAAGGTCTGCACAAGCATCCAACTTGGAATTTTGTGGTGAGGGCATTCTTTGAGCAACTCTTTATACCTTTCCCACATCTAATAGAGTATTTCCCCATCTCTTTCCATGAATCATGTGACAGCATTCCTCTACTGAGTCGTCTTAGTTGGTAGAAAATACTTAGTGAGAAACACAGTCAACAAATTAGCCCAAGTGGTGAACTTGTTTGGCTCTTTTAGAAAGTGAAAACGGGAAGAGTCGCAACCGAATGGAATCCATAGAGACTCAATTCATCTTGAATGTGTTGCATATCTCGGAAATTCGGCAGATGGGAATGTGGATCTTCCCTCTCAAAATCTCGTTCGTAAGCGTTATTCTACAGCATTTGTATTATGGCAGGTTTCAGCTCAAAAGTATTTGCCTGAACATTAGGTGCAACTATACTCGATGTCAAATTATGATATGTCAGCGTAGCATAATTCCGTAGAGTTATTTGTTCCTCAGCAGAAAGTAAAACACCAATCCTTGGTATTTCTCAACCATTATGGGCCCCCTTGCTGACGTCTACCTCTATGAAAAGTTCGTTCTGGTTCAGGATCAAATTCGATAGCAGGTGCACTCAAAGCACGCTTGTGCATCAACCTGAAACAAGAATCTCGAGTATCAAAATTTAAATAGAAAAAAACCAAAAACAAAAAGAGATAAATAAAGAAAAATATCTAACCTAATAAGAATCAACTTGTTATTGATATTGATTATTTGTTGCCTTTAACGACAATGGCGCCAATTTGTTAATACTCTATATCAACATGAAATCGAACAAATAATAGAGTAGTAACTAAGTATAGTCTACATAGGGAAGGTTGTCAAGTACCAAACTAAGCTTAAGTTATTATCTAGACTATCAATTATCAGATATTGAGATTTTAAGCTAATAAAAGCATAAATAAATCAAATGATTTTATCAAGGTATTTCGAATTATTTATGACTTTTAATGGGTTGTCAATTCTTACCTTCATTAAAGACCCAATTTTTCTCAATTACATGAATACTCTCCCGCGATCTCCATGAGTATTCAACTAGATTAATCCTCGTCACTCCCATGATCAACAACTAATCTAGATTAATCCATTAATCTCTATGAAAATTGTTTAGCTAGCCTCATGCAACTTTACTAATATCCCTATTAAGCAATAAACATGTCAATCAAATCTGAAATAATAATTCAGTTCACCTCTTGTACTTCTTAAACCATGTAATTGGTGATCAAACAACTACAAGCATTAAACACTCAATGATAGAGAAATAAAGCAATAACAAACCCATCAATTATCAAAAATCCATATAAACACACAAAATTACATCGTAAACACTAGAAAATAAATTAGTTATGCATAATTAAAGAAGAATAAGAAATTATTTGAATAAAAGTAAAAGTACTCATGTTCAACAATTTAGGAATATCAAAATACAACTTAAGAAAATGAAAAGATAAAAAACCCAAAATTTCTTATCTTGATTAGCAAGGATTCAAGAAAAACCTATTCCTATCTTCAAGGCAAGTTTCCTTCTTTTTCTTCAAGACTTCTCTATCAAGAATATGTTTCTAATATCCCTTCTAGCCTATAAAAGATTTTTTTTTTCTTGGTTTCTTAACTTATAAGGAGTTTTAGATACAAATTAGGCGCAACCAAAACATAAAAATTGATCCCATAAAATAGTGTATAATCTGTGAATGAACAGTTGTGCAGAATACTACACAACTGTGCAAAACTTGGCGTGCATAATTTTTTCTCTAACTATTGTTCACCAAAACTCTCTCATATGACCTCTCTCACATTTCTTTAAGCCTTTTTGATTGGCCTTCATTGCTATATGAAACTCCCTTTATACTAATTAAATCACTTGTTCTTAGCTTACAAAAGCATTGAAACGATTAAAAAAATCTTATGCAAATTAGGCTAAAAACAAAGGAAAAAATTAACTACAAGGATCAAAATAAAGATAAAAGTATAGTAAAATATGGTAAAAATATATCAATATGAAATCTAACACCGATTGGACTTTTCTAATTTTTATGATTTTTCCCTTTTTTTTTTGTTTTTCTTTGCCATTTTGTTTTTTATTTTTAAAAAGAAGAAGAATAAGAGGAAGAGGGGCACATGTTCTAGTTATGTTTTATCCATTTTTTAGAGCCATTAGTGACATAGCGAGCACAAACAAAGCAAGGGGGGTGCCTCACCCCCCTCCCTAAAAATAACAAAAAATAAATTTAATTTCATATTCTTTTCCCATAAGCTAACCCAAAACCACATTGTAGAATAATTGACTGAGTTTGACACTTCAGTGGGCTACATAGCCCAAATTTTATGTTAGAGTTCTAGTTATAATTTTATGTATGTCCATCACCTATGAGTTGTCCAAAACTCATCAACCATTTCTTAAGATCCATGAGCTTATGAACATCATAATTTTCCCATGAATCGTATCCAAAAGCACATATTGTTCTATATCCAGAAACACATTCTTGCTTCTTCATTTCAGTAAATGCATACTGCTTCTTTTGTTATTCTCGAGAAAAAAAAAAGAGAGAATACCTTTTAGGTCTTATTTCTTTTAAACTATTCCCCCACAAATAGGTTAATTTTCTCATTTCAAAGCTTAACAAGGTATTGTATTATTAGAATATAAATACTTAACAATTAATTTTGATATTTTTGTTATGTATTTCATATGTGTTATTCTAAAGTGTAAACTTTAGTTAGAAAATTTTATATGCTTTAGGAATTGCAACATATAGATGATGGACGACATCTATAAAACAAAATTTTGATAGTGAAATATATAAGAGCTAACAAAAAGGAAAATAAATGAAGAAAGGTGTGTGATACGGAGTAACATGGGTTTGCACTTCTAGAAAATGAGTTCAAATATAGAATAGTGATGAAAAATATTGGGATGTTAAAGGAAAATAATATATATAGGTAACAAGTGGTATGAATAATTGATAATATTTTTTGACTTGCAAAATGCTATGTTTTTGTTCAATTGTGGTGATGTTGAATGCTCTCTCTTTCTTGACAATGAGATGATATTTTTTTTAGATTAGAGGGGTAAAGTAACAATTGTGATATGAAAAAAGAAATTGTGTGATTAGAATTTGCACTTTATGCAGTTGTTTTTTTCTAGTTAATTAGTTATATTCCTTTCGAGTAATTGATGTATTTGTGTATTGTGGGCATCTATAGTATTCATATCAAATATGTTAACTAAGTAAGAAAGAAACTAAGAAAGTCGAGCACAATTTAGGATGCCCAAAACTATATTAAATAAATAATGCATATGTTTTACTTCAAATTGATTTACATATTTTTGAAATATGCCATATTATAATTAGTGTCAATATTAGATACAATATTTGCTTTTTGACTTGGGCTTCAATAATTGATTATAAGAAAAAACATTGCATCGAAAAAATGTGCGTAAAAATAATATTAAAATATTAATATTTTTAACATTTGATCTTACTCCATCAATCAAAATCTTGACTCCGTCCCTGATAACGACCTTGCATTTTTTTTTTTTTTTGAGGAATGGGCATTGCATTTTTCTTTCTATGGTTTCTCAACTATCACCAAAGCTCGAGCTCGGCTTGAAAAATAGTACGAGCTTCAAGTTGAGCGCGAGCTGGGCTGAATTTATTCTCTTTCTAAAAACTATAAGTAATAAAGTTCAAATATATAATTAAAAAATAATCTCAAAAGCATAAAAATTAACATTAAATGTGCTCTAATGACAAATCATAACTAACATATATCTTGAAAATTCTCATTTAACTTAAAAAGTTTCACACAAAATAAATTGAAGTATATCTTGAAACATATGTTGCACGTATTATTTGAGATTTAAAAATAGTATAGCTAAATAAATGATATACTTAGTTACAGATAATTGCTTGTATCATAAATTGTGAGGAGAAATAAATAAAACACAAATTTCTGAAAACAAAAGCTAGCAGCTCTTCAATGTCAATTTATTTGAATTGTCATGTATTTGTATTAGATGCAGTCTGTTACGGTTAAAGTGATTTTTTTTACTTATTTAATTTGTTGAGTTTAGTGTTTTTTTATTACGCAAATTTAAAGTTTATTGATGATTTTAAGAATTCGTTTCCCTAATTTAAAATGTTGCTATTTTCGATGCAATTTAGAAATATTTACATAACCATATTATATTTCATCTTTGTATAATATATATATATATATATATATATATTATGAGCCCGAGCTTGGGCTCGCTTTGGGCTGGGCTCATATAAAGCTTGGCTTGAAAATTATCAAGTTGAGCTTACGAGTTTTTTTTAGTCGACTTGGATTCATTGACAATTCTATTAGCAGAGAATACGATTTTGTTTCAAATTGATACCTTTTTTCTTTGGGATTGGAAACCCTTGCTAGAAGTGATCTTTTGTAATGCACATGATTTAGGTCTTCTTTCTAGTGGCTATGGTTCTAGGTGTTGTGAATGTGATGTTTTTTGTGATTCCATCTTTTAGTCTTAATTTTTTTATTTCAGATCTGTCATTTGTATTAGTTAACAGAAAGTGTATCTCTTTGTATTTAGCTTTGTAACATCTTTTTTTTATTAATGTATAAAATTTAATTATATAAAAGTAATGCATAGATGACGTCATGCATAAGTTTGGCTCAATGTTTGCATAATTGATTAGGAAATAATTGATTCTTGTAGAATTGATTATGGTAAAAGCTAGGGATGTGTTTGGTTTTATTTTGGGGGGTGTTTTTGGTGAAAATTTTGGTAAAATATTTTATTGGGAGTTGTGTATTTTGATGAAAATGTGTGTGGTTTTGTTTTGAAGAATTAGTATTTTAATCATTTTTCGTGAGAATGTGTTTGGATTAGCTATTTTGAAGTAACATTTGAGTGATTTTTTTGGTGAAAATGTGTTTGATTTTGTTTTTAGAGGTAACAAAAATCACTGTAACAGTCAAATCATGTCAGCTTGTCTGAAAAAGTTGTTTTAATGATTAATTAATGTTTGAAAAATATATTATAATATAAGTTTGAAAATATTATAATATATATGAATGATTATATAATAGATTATATAATTTCTAAAATAATTATTTATTAATATATTATTTTATAAATAAAAGAAAAGAAAACAAAAGGGGGGGAACAGTGTCGTCTTCCCCAACCCCCCCAAAAAACACACACACAAACACACAACAATACTCACACACGCACTGACACACACAAAATTACACACACACGCACACAGACACACACACACACAAACACACACACACGAAAACACACACACACACACAACAATACACACACACAAAACAATACTCACACACACGCTCTGACACACACACAATTACACACGGCACGCACACAGGCACACACACACACAACAATACTCACACACATGCACTGACACACACAATTACACACACACACGCACACAGACACACACACACACACGAAAACTAAAAGGACAGAGAGAGGGAGGAGAGAGAGAGAGCGGAGAGAGAGAGAGAAGAGTTGAGGGAGAGAGACAAAAAAAATTTGGGATTTTTTGGAGCTAATATTTGGCCAAACATGGTGGGCCCTATGTTTGGCCAAAAAATTCACAACCAAACAAGTTTTGGGCTGAGTTTTTCACCAAAACCCAGCCCAAAACAAAACCAAACACAGCCTAGAATTTTCAGCTTTTCCAAAATATAATTTTGTAATACTAAAACGTCCAAAATAGATTATAGGAAAGGATAGACCAAATAATCATCAAAGCGTTTGGACTTCAAACGCATATTTTATCTTTTTATTCACTGGACAAATGCACCATAAGAGCCTTGTCTAGACAAAAGCAACCTTCAAAGAGTGTGATGGTTTAAGGGCATTTGGAAAACAATTGGATACATTATATTTCAATATAACATAGTATATTAAGAACCCCACAAACATATACGTACACACACAAATATATAAATATATATATATATATGAATAAAAACATTAAACCCCCTGAATTTAGGTCGTTTTTGTACGTTTTTATACAATCTTTTTTTTTCCACTTTGCCTCCTGACCTTTGAAAAAGTAGCACCTTTTTATATAAAAGCATATTCCAGGGAATATTCCGCCTGAATTTGTGGCATGTACCGGTCATGTGCCACTTTTGTGGATTAAAATGCAATTTAACACGAAAATTGAGGGCATTTTTGTCATTTTTCATCCACCCTATTCTCTCTCTCTACTTCATCTTCTTCACCAAAACACACGCTCACACACACACACACACACACACACACATGCAGACACACACACACACACACACACACATATATATATATATATATAAACACATGCACACACACACACACACACATATATATGTATACACACGCAGACACACACACACATATATATATATATAAACACACGCACACACACACACATATATAAACAGACACACACACACACGCATATGTGACCGGCGACGGCGGTAGGTGAGGGTATGGTGAAGAGGAAGATGGGTTAATTGATTTAATTAAGGTTTAGGGATTTAATTATAGGACTTTAATTAGGGATTTAATTAAAATTATTTTTGTTAAATTTAATAAAGGGTAAAAAAGTAATTTATCAAAATTCATCAATTAAAATACTATTTTGCCTCTAAAAATAGCAAGTGACCGGCACATGCTAAATTTTCGACGAAATATTCTTTTATATATAAAAATGCTACTTTTTCAAAGGTCAGGAGGCAAAGTAAAAAAAAAAAGGTTGTATAAAAAAGTGCAAAAATGACCAAAATTCAGGGGTTTAATGTTTTTATCCCATATATATATATATGTATTGGTTACCTAATAATTAAATGACTTTTACCAAAAATAATTGCACTTATATTGTCCCTTAACGTCTCCATACTATGTTATACACAAATATTACTCCTTGCGTTTATCTCGTTCATACTGTACTGTGTGTGGACCCTCCCACACAATTGTGTGTAAGAGACTGACACACAAGTACACCCTAAAATAAATCAAGCTCTGACATCAACTACAACAAAGAACAATAATATATTACTTGCTTATAATTACCGTGGATTTAAATTAATGTATACTGTGTGTATACCCCACATACAATTTTGTAAAAGAGATGAACACACGAGTATACACAAAGTAAACCAAAGGTTCTGACATCAACTATAACAAAGAACAATAATATATTGCTTGCTTCGATTTATATTATTTCGGGATAAATGCAGATACCCCCCTCACCTAAGGGGGTCATTGTGCTTTACCCCTTACTTATTGAAATGTACACTTAACCCCATCACCTATTATAAATGTGAACTTAACCCCCTCGAGCAGGTTCTGGCAAAAAATATGAAGGAAAAAAATAGAAAATTTCGAAAAATTCTTTTGCATTTTCTGCCCAAACCTGCCCGAACCTGCCAGAGGGGATTAAGTGCACATTTATAATAGGTGAGAGGGTAAAGTACACATTTCAATAAGTGAGAAGGCAAATTGCAATGACCTATAAGTGAGGGAGGTGTCCGCATTTATCCCTGTTATTTCTATAACAAAAAAATTATATTTGTATAGAACTAAAATAATTCTCGTATTCCAATTGCACGAATGACACTTCCTGCTGCAACGAAAGTTCTTTGCACAAGTTACTCCTGCGAGAAAACTATTCATGGCAATTAGCACAGACAAAAAAAATGATGGCATGAGATCTTCTAGCTATTGCAAAATAGTGTCACATTTTATATTGTATATCATATTTGTATGAGTGTATACATACATATAATCCATATTAAATTATATCTAAAAAAATATTTTATACATATAACGTTCATATTTGAAGAGTAATAGGAGATTGTAATATATTTTGTAATGGGAAATCCAAATTGTAAATCAAAAACATTATATTTATTGGGTGATTTTAAAGTTCTTATAATTTCAAATCCTGATATTATTACAATATTCGTGCATGATATTTTAATAGTTTCACCATACTAATTCGAAATTTCGAGAAATTATATTTATTGGGTGATTTTAAAGTTTTATAATTTCAAATCCTAATATTATTGCAATATTCGTGCATAATATTTCAATAGTTTCACCATACTAATTCGAAATTTCGAGAACTCCTAAAAATAACTCGCACTTATTTGGCCATGACCAAAAAATTTACTATGATGAAACTAATACTCTATAAAATTAAAATTTTTAGGCTATGTTTGCCTGTGTTTTCATTTACCTTTTTTTATTTTTATTTTCATCTGAAAATGAAAATACACACTTTACACTGTTTTTAACTAAAAATACTCTCATTTTTATTTTCACATTCACGTTCCCAATAAATTTCAATCATTATTTTAAAATCACTTTTTATCACTTTTCTCTCCCTCTTATATCTTCTTTTTTAACCCTTATTCATCATCTAATCAGTACTTTTTAATCATTTCACACATCATTAATCACAAATTTCAATAATTTTTAAAAACACAACCAAACACACTTACTTTTCTCACATTTTCACACAAAAATAAAAAAAACTCATTCTTCCATACATTTTTTAAAATGGCGGTTGAAAATGATTTGAAAACACATCCAAACGTAGCCTTAATATTTCAACCATTTCATATATTATTATGAAATTAGTCAAATATATTATAATTTTTAGTGGAGGGGGTAGTATAAGACAATAAATTCCCACGTATGTTATGTCTTAGACAGTTAGACTGCATGCATGGTGTATCTATCTTTTATTGTTAATGGCCTATAGGAATAACATAATTAAATAAATAAATAGGTGAAAGAACGAGAGGGAGAGAGATGATGATAAATTGACTATGTATTGTCACATCTCAGTTCTGATAATTTCTGATGGCTATGAATATGATCCTACTTGAGGGTTGTTTCTGCAATTAGCGGGACAAGCCTCAACTTTTAATTTTAAGGGATAATTACATTCACTCCCCTCAATAGGATAATTACACAAATCTCCCTTCATTAATTGATAATTAAAATCACACCCCCATGTTGAAATTTTTTTACAATTGCACTCCCTGTGAATGTAACAATTCTTACCATTGCACCACATGTAAACCTTACAAATAAGCCTCTGGAAGGGTGTGTTTGTAATTATCAATTAGCGAGGGAAAATTTGTGTGATTACCCCATCATTGAGGGAATGTGAGTGTAATTCTCCCTAATTTTAGTTCCTGCAAATATTTTTTTTATCTTTTGCTGCAACAGTTTTTGGTATTAAACTACAGTCCCACACTAAAAAAAATAAGACATTAGTGACAAATGACAATGTTAAAGTTATCACTAATTATAATTTATTAGTGACAAGAATTTTTGTTTTGTCATAAGAATAGGTTTTATATGTTTAATAGTGACAAGAATTGTGTAGAAGTTGTTACTCTTGATACTTAGTGACAAAGAATTTGTTGTCATTATTGATAATTAGTGATACATCTTTAGTGATAATTCAGTGACAAAAATTATAGTTGTCAATCTATTTATGTTGTCACTATACATGTGTCACTAATTGTTAATAGTGACAAAACAAAAATTATTATCACTCATTATATATATCTAATGATATAACACGATTTGTATCAGAAAATCTCATTTGACCTTGTCTCGATATAATTATACTTCAATATGTATTCTTTTTCTATCCAAAGACTAGCATTGGAATATTTCGGCAATGTTTGGTTATGTTTCCATACCATATTTGGTCCAGAATTCTCACCAAACTTTGTTTGGTTCACAAAATATTTGGTTAAAAATACACTACTTTTTTGGTTAAAAAAAACATAATAATTATTTTTCATCTTTCTACACCTACTTTGTCCCTACACTCCTCTCTATGTGCTCTCTCTCTTCTCTCTGATAGACAAAAACTTCATGATTTGACCGCTACAGTAACTTTTGTTCCCTCTCAAAACAAAACCAAACATTATCTCACTAAAAAAACACACCCAAAAATCAACTCCTAAAAATAAAATCAAACACAATCTCATCAAACACACACTTGTTCTCATAAATTTCTCACCAATAATTCTCACCAAAATATCATCAAAATACATAACCAAACATAGCATTCATTTTCTGATGTCTATCGTTGGTAGTATATCCTTTTTTCTTTTCTTTTTTTAAAATAGAAGAAACGGTAATAATCGATTAAAGTACTAATTTCAATGACGAAGAATTCAAAAGCAAAAATCGAGATGTTAGATAATCTCAATTATAAAGAAGTAAAGAACTTCGTCAAAAAAAAAAAAAGAAGTAAAGAACCAATTGAGTTACTAGCTAAGGTATGAGCCACTGGGTTGTGATTGAAACGAACCAAGGATAACCGACAAAATAACTAGCATAAATTATCACGATAAAACACTAATTAGAATACTAATTATTCATTAATTCTCTTCACTTGAAATTTATCAAGGAAAATTTTAACCCGTTCTCTCAGTTCAATTAAATTTAAATGTATTTTACAATGTGACTTGAAATTTTTAATTTGGCTGCAGCTACTGGAATAATTGCCTGTCTTACGCATCTTTAATTACTACACAAGCAGAAGCTGAAGCAACAACACGATAAATTAACAGCACTATTTTATTCTGACACGCACTTTATATTATCTTATAATAATTAATAAAGCACAGCATTTACAAAAGAAACAACTCTCTGATTATGCTTCGTAGCCTCAGCTATTTTTTTTTGCTTTTATATACAACTCAATATCATCGGATGATCTTCGGGTAATACTTGATGGTTTTGGGAGTTCAACTCTCTGCCTATAATCACCATACAATGTATTAAAATATAATAAAATATATATATATATTTTAGTGAACGCCACATATATTTTAATACATTGTGTGGTGAATATGACCAAATAGTTGAACTTTTAAGAACCACCAATTACCACCCATGATCTTCCACCTTTTAGACTTTTCAACATGCATGCATATATTGACTTTTACAGTGCTCTTGATAAATGATGGAGAATGACCTTTTATACTTTTCAATTATGATGTACAGATACTTTAAAAAATTATTTTGTATAGTGTTGAACACACGTTGAATACGGATACGGCTACAGGATGCGTCGGACACGGCAAAGTATGTCCAGAATTTAAAATAGATAAATAAAATTTGGACACGACATGGACACGGCTCGGACACAGTCAAGACACTTCGGGGACAATTTTTTGAATTTTTATATTTTTAATATAAATTTATATATATATATATATATATATATGTAATTATATATAGACGAAGCTTTATAGTTTACAGAAATATTGTTATTAATAAGTTGTTATTTTGTGTAAAAATAGGTTACTCATATACAAATAGTGAATATATATATATAAGTTGTTATTAATAAGTTATTGAATTATTGATTATTGTCTAATAGGTGCTCAATTACTCATAAGTTTATAACATATTATATATATATATATATATAAAATATGGGTAGATGTGTCCGAGCCATGTTCGTGTTCTAATTTTTTAAGAATTAATGTGCCCCGTGTCCGTGTCTACGTATCCGTGTCTGTGCAACATAACTTTTCAACATGCATGCATATATTGACTTTTATAGTCCTCTTGATAAATGACAGAATAAAATGGAGAATGAAATAGAGAAAACAAAATAATGGCTCCGTTTGGATGTGTATTTATTTTATTTTTAACCGTTATTTTTTTAAAATAAATAAAAAATTGAGCTTTTTGATTTTCTATAAAAATGTAAGCATGTTTGTTTGTATTTTTGGCAATGGTTGAAATTGATAATTTGATTTTAACCATTATTTTTTAAAATAAATGGGAAAATGAGCTTTTTGATTTTTGTATAAAAATATAAGCATGTTTGTTTGTGTTTCCTAAAATGGTTAGAATTGATGATTTGATGATGTGTAAAATAATTGAATCAATGATTATGTGAATGATATAGATAAAATAATATATAATATTGTATTGATTAAATATATTTATAAGTAAATATGATAAAAATTGACCCCAAATTTTTTTTAAAAAACTCAAAATGCATCCATTATAACACCACCATTGTTGCCGAAAATATTAATTTTTAGAAAGAGATGTGAGAGAAAGAAAAATGTTAATATGATTTGGTAAAGTGAAATGTAGTTATTGAATAATTATATTTTCAATAAAAATAATAAAAAATTTGCATTTTCATTTTCAAATGAGAATAAAAATGAAAATGAAAACAAACATAGCCTAGCAATTGACTTTTTTGATAAGTTGATGCTAATTTTATTACTTTTTTTCTTTAAAAAATCTCAATCTCTAGGCCAAATTTTTAATAATGAGTTTCAATTTAATTGATGGACACTCAAATCATCCTCAACTTTTGAGAATTGATTTTTAATTTAGTCTCTGGTATTGACAAATATGTATTGGTTTGATATATGTCGTGGGACACAAGAATTAAGGCTATGTTTGATTATATGTTTTAGTTAGAATTTTTGAATTTTTTTGGAAAAATGTGTATTCCGAAAATTCGTGTGAAAATGATATGATGTGTGTTATATTTTATAAAAATTGTTGAAATTTGTAAAATATGTCAAATCAATGGTGCAAGGTTGATGTATAATGTGTTGAATAATTGAGTTAGTTATTTATATAATGATTATGTGAATAAAAACTAATAAAATATAAATTAAAAATTATAAAGTATTAAAAGAAAGATAAATAATGATTGAAATAATTGAATTTGACTGATGATTGTGTGAAATGATATATATAGTGAGTGATAGCTAGTTAAATAGGGGATTGAAAAAGTTAAGTTGAAAAAAGGTGAATTTAGATGAAAATAGTTTGTGTTATGATTTTTTTAGAATTTTGTGATTCACGATATTAAAAATGGAATTTGAAAACATAAACAAACAAGGCCTAAGATTCTAGTATACTGTTGTGTTCATAATTGATCATGCAATTACTACTACCCAATGAAGGTTGAAAAACTTGTATGATTTTTTTTTTACTAAATTAACATTTGATCCTAAGACTAGAGTGAACCTCGCCCGTTTATCCAAATCCAACCAAAGTACGCCTTCGAGAGTTTCGGTAGTCGCTCCTCCAAAAAAAGGTTAATTAAAGACCTGATGAATTGACAAATTCGATTAATTAATTTCTCCTTGAAATTTTACCTAATCGACTAATTAATTAATTTGATCCACCAAGTCGATTAAAAAAAAAAACCTCAATTAACTAATTCCAGCCCAACCATTAGATTATTTTCTTAGTGCAAAAATTGAATTTCTCCAAGTGTTTATGATCAATTTAGATTCAGAATAAGCTAGTAGTAGATTCACAGCTCCACCGTGAATCTTACAATCCAATTACCATGACTTATTAAAGTTGTAAGTAATTAAGCAATCATGATTAATTTCTTTAATTTCAGAATATCTATAAATCATGGTTCATGTCTGTGTAATGTTTTATTAAACCTGTACATAAGTGAAGTAGCAAACAATTCATTTCCGATCTTTGTGTAAGTACTATCCTTTCATAAATTCTCCTAATTAGGAATAAGATATGTACTCAATCTAAACTTCAATATCCCAACTATGATATTACTAAAAGTAATCTTGAGCATGCTTTTGAAGATTGACCATAAGGACTATATCGATACAAATAAAAAATTCGAGGACTAATTCGATATTTAGGACAAAATTTGTGGATTAAAATGAGTTTAGCCCAAAATGGACAATACATATTTTTCCGCTTTTCCTTTTTAAATTTAATCATTTAAGGGTTAAAGTACAAGAATGCTTTTTTACTTATCGGAAAGTGATGTCGGAGATTGATCGACTAGACTAAACTAAAATAAATTAAAAACTGGAGGACTAATTTGAAATTAAAGGAAAAACTCATAGAGTTTCTAAAAATAACACATCAAAATGACGCGAGAAATTATGAGCTTACAACCAAATTATATACTCCTACAAATCATTCCATACACTATGAAACGGGGAAAAATTCAAAGTCATCCCTGAGGTCTCAACATATTTTCAAAATCGTCCCTGAAGTTTTTATTTTTGTCAATGTTGTCATTTTTGACCAAATTTCATTAATAAATTCCAACAAATAAAGGTATTCTTTTTAAATTACTAATATACCCTTATACAAGTACTAGTTCACTACCCTTCTTTTTCCTTAAAGTTTTAATGAATCGAAGAAAATAGCCCACAAAAAATGTGGTTCTTCTATTATTTATTTTCCCTTCCTTACATATCTCACCCCATTTCATTTTCTTCTTTTCTTTAATTACATCATCTAATCTTTTTTTTTTTTTTTTTTTTCGCTTATCATAAATCTCAACGAATACATCAGATTCACTAAAAGAATTGCATTACCATAACAGAATATATAAATACTATCAATTTTATACTTCAAATTTTAACCATATAGATAAAGTGTGACAATATCACTAATGCATGTGTTGTTTTAAAAATAGATCAAGTAATGATTTATAACAGAATATTTAAATAGTATCAACTTTATACTTTTAAAGTTTAACCATATAAATAAAATGTGACAATATTACTAATGCATGTGTTGTTTTAAAAGTAGATCAAGTAATAATGTACCTTATTTTGTAATAGAATAATAGTTTTATCAGTTTAATTGATTATTTTTTGTCTTCACTAATTGTCAATATCATGAAGAATTCTTTCTAGATGTATCGCATTTCTTTTGCAAGTTAGAAACAGTAATTTCTAAGTAAATTATGTCTTGGAGTAAGGTTTTTAATTTTATCATGAAAAACTTATTTAGCACCTTTTTAATTTTTTTCAAATAAAGAAAGAGTGGTATCTAATTTACACTGCAAAGTACCTCTAGGACTCCATTTTTGTTGTCTTAATTAATATTAATAATAAATGAGTAAATAGTGGACAATTTGCATTAAGTTATTTCAATCTCGAACAAGATACTGTTTTATATTCGATTTACTTAATTGTTCAAATAAAGCATTTAATCATATAAAAATATTAAGTAGTATATGTTAAGAGTAGAAATTATATTTAAGTACAATTTAATATCAAATTTCCTTTGAATGATGTAATTAAAGAAAAAAGAGAAAGGAAATGGGGTGAGAGAGATGTGAAGAAAAAAATAGATAATAGAAGAACCACATATTTGATGAGTTAATTTTAACAATTCATTAAAAAAATAAGAAAAAAGAAAAGATAGTGACACTAAATAATCTTATATAAGGGTATTTTAGTAATCTAAAAAAGAATACCCTTATTTGTTGGAATTTGTAAATGAAATTTGGTTAAAATGACAATAATTATAATATTAAAAATTTTAGGGATGATTTTGAGAATATGTTGAAACCTAATGGATGGTTTTGAATTTCCCCCTTATAATACGGGTGTTGGCTTGGAGTATATATCCAAATTAAATTAAAAGAAAAGAAAGAAAAATACGAATAGATTATCATTGCCATATGGCCCATATTCAAATATTATATCCTATAATGTACGAATACTCCTAAATATAATCACGTGCGGTATCGTATCTGGATCGTACTCGTATTCGCTACGGATACTCTCGGGTACCGTGTTCAGGATATTTTTGAAGTGTTCAAAAATAAAAATAAAAGAGAAAATTTTGGATACCTTATCCGATACAAATTAAAATTTGAAGTATTCGACACGCATTGGATACCAGACATAGCATACTTTTGTTATTATATAATACTTTTTGGGCTAAAGTAAGAAAAAGATAATAATTTCGGTCTTTTGTTAAAAATTAAAATTTAAAAGTTAAACAAATAAGAAAGAAATTTAAAGAATTAGACAATTTTATTTATATAAATGAATTTATTGAATTAAATTTATTTTTAAATGTTATACATGCATATATATAAACGTCTTCTCGACGTATCATATTCAAAAATTTTAATTTGCCATATTTCGTATCCGTGTTGTATCATATCTGTATCCGTATATCATAGATTGTACCATATTCTTATTGCCGTAAAAAAATTAGCAGTGTCTAAAAGCTATAACCTTTTATCAATATAAGACTAGGTGATAAGTGGAAAAATCTATTGTAGACTAAGTAGGGATGATAATGATAATGGTTCAGTGTTAGATGAATATCTCGATTCGAACCTGTCTCATTTGGGGCGGATTTGGGTTTGGTAAAAGGGTTATGGGACTGATTATGAATTTTCAAATTTCTAATTCGCTCAGGTTCGGAGCGAGTAGCGAGTAGCGAGTAGTATGACCCGCCTAGTAACCTGCTCCGCCAATATCATTAATAATTTTTTTATATTTCTTCAGCATAACTTAATATTTTAATTTAAGAATTGGGAACCAAAGTCCAAGTCATTAAAATAAAACCTTATCATTTTCTTCCAAATGACGTATGTATATGAGTGTTAAATTTGGACTTATGGATGTGATTTGATTATTGTTTGTGCAAAATTTCATGATGTTTGTTTATGTTATTGGTTTATCACTTCTTTGATTATATGGATCTAAAATCTGGTTATTACTTATGTGAAATTTAAGTATGTTGTTTAAGTAGATTTTAACAGTCAATTGGGTTTATCAAGTTGAGCTGACTTCACTAGGTATGGATTCGGGTTGGATCATTGTCGGTTGGGGCGGGTCATCAAATGAATTACTGAATTTTCATGGCTCAAACGAATTTAGTTGGTTTAACCCGATTTTGCCGGGTTTTTGGTGGGGCAGGTTTTGGGGTTTTATAAATGCAAATGGGGGCGGGTTGCGGATTTTGCCAAACCCGTCCCACTGCCATCCTTAAGACTAAGTTCATGGTCCTTGTGTTTATATATTTTTTTCACACCGTAAAGTGTATTGGGTATAATCCACGTACATATTTATATTAAAAAAATAGAGATCGAATACACGTTCAAACTATTTAATTCAATAATACATAAAATTACTTATAGTAGGTAGTCAACATAAACAAATTTGAAGTCATTAATGGATATTGAAAGCTAGAGTTCACGGCAAAGACCATCATCACACAACAAGAAATGAAAGTCTAATAAACCATTCTTCTCATGCATATATACGTATTAATGGATACCTCCATACACCCTCTTGGAGGTATTATTGACAACTGCCGGAAGCTTTTGAGGAAATCGTGGAATAGTTGACTACAACATACGAAGCGGGGTGAGAATTCTTGCACTGATGCACTTGCAAAAATGGGACACTCTTTACCGAGGGGGGTCATGTTTGGAATCAAATGCCCGAAGAACTACGGGATTTGATTATCGAGGCTACATAGGTCTATTTTTTGTCTTTATTTTTACACAAGATCCTCTATTGCAAAATAGTGTTGCATCTCCTATTGCATTTATTCTATGCATGACAAATGTATAAATTTTTTGCTTAAATATATAAGTGATTTGAATTTAATATACTTGTCATGTATAAAGGTGAATGCAGTAGGAGATGTAATAACATTTGCAATGGAGAATCTAGATTGATTTATTTTCCTTTAATTTTTCCGAATCCGGATCCTCTATTGTAAATGATGTTGTATCTTCTATTACATTCACATTTATACATGACAAGTGTATAAAATTCAAATCATTTATATATTTAAGAAAAAAATTTATACACTTGATGCATAAAATAAATATAATATGAGATGTAACATGACGTGCATTTTTTTTTGTAACCGAGAAAAAAAAAAAAAAGAATCTACGTATTAATTGCTGCCTATATGTACTGTTGCAATCTTCTCCTTTTTCGAGTCCCCAAAACGTCCATATAATATATATAGTCTCTTTAAGGGGAAAATTATCTAGCACCCAAAAACCAAAGTTTTTAGTGACTAGCACCATGAAAATTGCATTTTAGTCCCTCAAATTGGCAAAGAATAGCCACTATTTTTGACCAAGTCAAAATGCCCAAAACCAAGCAAAAATTGACACATGGCAGGTAATATTTAAATTCTAGGTATATATGCTTTGTTATTATTTTCAGTTTGGTCCCTTTATTTTCTTGTAAAATTATTTAAATCCATGAGAGTAATTATACATATTTACAGAAAAGGGAATCCCAACCCGTTTTATAAATCTGCATAAAACTTTTTATTACACTCATAAGTTATTTACATGTCTGTACCTGATATTATTTTGAACTCTTTTATTTATTGTCTTAATACTTTAAAAAATTTAAATTATAATAATCAAGAATTAATATTAAAATTACGAAACCAGTTAATAACTAGGAGAGACAATTGGGTTAATACTTATTTTAACACACCACCTATTGCACGAGATCACCAAAGTTATATTAAACTTCTTTTAGTTTTAAATATATTAATAGCAACATTTTATTAAAGATAGGTCCTTCTAATTATAAAAAATTAGAATATTTAGATCTAGAATATAGTTTAGCCGATAGAACTATAATCTCTTTAGATAAGCATAAATTTATTGGTAGATTTGATTCAAGTTTTAAGCACAATTTACATTCGGAGAATAAACATTTAAATAGTTTAACGAATTTACTTATATCATTAGCATCGAACTTAGAAGTAAATAACGCTAAATTTTGTAAAACTTTAGAATCATTAAAAAAAACAATTTTAATAAATAGAGAAATAATAAAGAAGGGTGAAAATAATAATTTAGATTATATTAAACAACAGTTTGAAGAAACTTTAAAAATTGTTAAAAAATATAATAAGTTTTTTCCTACTAAGGACAAAATAATAGAGTTAAGATATAGTTTGGAAAGAAATAAGCTAAAACAAATAGAAATTGAAACTAAGAAAACTCTAAGTCAAGTAATAGATAAAATAAATAAACTAGAAGCTCAAAGTTTAGAGACTAATAAAATGTTAAAAAATATAGAACGAATAGTTAGCGGATGAATAGTATAGAAAATAGATTAGAATATAAAAGAGCCATTGAACTAGCAAATAAATACTTATATACGGAAGAAGGATTTACTACCTATCAAGGAACTAGTAATTTAGATAAATTATATCCCAAACTTTAGAATATCCAATTTTCTTTAATTTTACAAGTATTTGAAAGGCTAGATAATTAGAAAATAACTTAGAAAAATTAAGCACTAAAATAGACACAGTATCCCAAGTAATTAAAAGAGATTTACAAGATAGTATAGAAGAAAGATTAGCAAATTTAGCACTAGACGAGTCTGAAAAACCTAAAAAGGAACCTAAAAAATATATATATTGGTAAAAAATATTGAGATCATTTAGTGGTACTAATAGAACTATAAGTGAATCAAGTAATAAAGAAAAAGAGAAGGGAAAAATAAGTAACACTTTTACCAAAAGAATGTTTAGAGGATCGGGAAGTCAAAGCTCAGCTAGAGAAGTAGAATTGGAAGAAATAATAGATGTAGAAGAAAATCTTAATTTGTATAACAACAAAGGAATAGATATATTAAAACCTAAAACATTACACAAAGTAGGAAAAATGGATTTTAACACACATTTAATTAAGAAATTTAGAGAAAAAGAAGTAAAGGTTACAACAAATGCTGAAAATATAAGCTTAGTTAGCCCGGAATGTACAAAGCAATTAAAACAGTTAAAACATAAGTATATACATTTAGGATTAATTATTGTAGGAAAAAAAGGATTAACTAAAAAAGGAACCGGTGGAAAAATTTTAGTTTTATTATTAGATAAAAGTTGGTCTGATGCTAGGAAAGCAGTATTTGCTAGTATGAAAATAGATATGACTAACAATGTAGGAATATTTTATGTAGCTCCAAATCTGATGAAAAGTATTAAGGATATTAATAAAATTACTATAGGATTACAAACTAGAGGATATGAAATTTATGATGGAAATAACTTAGTTGTTTCTATAGCATTTTTAGGAAGAGTAACTAATAATAGTTTTCCTCAGTATAATATTAACATAGACGGAATAATAGATGGTTTAGCCTCAGTAGGAGTAAAAATGATTACACCTTTAAATATGGATAATAACGATTTAAAGGGAGAAGAATGAGAATTAACCAAACACCTAGAAGCAAATGAAACGGTTAAGATTCCAGAAGAAAGTGTAATGTATACAATTAGTAGAGGTCAAACTTCTATTAGATTTCTTAATTATCAAAAACAAGATCCCAAAAAAAACTTAGAAGACTTAGAAGAAGAAACTGATAACGAAACTGAAACAAGCTATTTGAATATTATAGAAGAAGTTAGAATAACTAGTAGATTTGCAAATTGGTAAATAATATCTGACATAGAAAGTGAAGAGGATGAAGAGGCAGAAAATATAGAGGAAGAAATTAGACAATTAGAAAGTCAGCTTAAAAATTATTATAGACTAAAAAATATGGAAGAAATATTAAGAAAGAATTTTGAGATAAATAATTTAAGAGAATTAGTAGATGAAATGTATTTTGAAGCAATGAACTTAGATATAAATTTAGAATCAGCTGAAAAAGAATTTAAACAATATTATAATATTGATTTAGTAGATGATATATGTTCAGGAAAAGTAGAATTTAAAAATTTCTTTAAAGAAAAAGGTAGTGAAATAGCTTTTATGACATATAGCCAAGCAAGTACTAGTAGTAATATAGGAAAAAGAAGTAGAGTAGAACCAGATTATAGTGAAGTTCCAGCTAGAAATGTAGAAATGAGTGGCAGACCAGAATGGAAAAATCCAACATATGAATATGGATCAACCCAGCCAAATAAATATGTAGGAGTAAGACAACCCATAGGAAAAATCATGAGTAGAACCATGTTAGTAATTGAATTAGGAAGTCCACAAATGTGGCCTAAAGAAGTAAATATA
Source organism: Buddleja alternifolia (assembly GCA_019426215.1). NCBI lineage: Eukaryota > Viridiplantae > Streptophyta > Magnoliopsida > Lamiales > Scrophulariaceae > Buddleja > Buddleja alternifolia. The sequence goes on along the minus strand of CM033401.1, from coordinate 12,125,505 downwards.
TGGGAACAATGTGTAGTAAGACATTGGGAAATAAATAAAAAGGCAGATATAGATATGTTTAACTTTTTAGAAACATGCTTAGGACCTACAACATTATCTATCTGGCAAAGTAAGAAGAAAAATGATCCTAATAGAATTAATGAAATAAAGGCCTTAGGAATAATCCTTATAATTTTACTAGTTTTATTAGAACTTTAATAATAGGAATAGATTCAGGAAGAGAAAATACATTCATACAAGATACGACACTTAGAAATCTAGAACAACTCACTATAACCGATATGAAATATATTATACCTTTTAGTCAGGATTTTACAAGATTAATAGGAGAAGTTAATAAAGCATTTGATGAAGAATTATGTAATAGGTATTTTACAAAATTACCACAAGATTTAGGAAAAAGAATACATGAAGAATGGATAAACACCAATGGTAATCTTACAGGATTAGGTATAGAACCTAGAATACAATATACTTTCTTTAAACTTCAGGAATGGTGTAAAAAAGAATTTATTAGAGAACAAATTAGAAAACAATCTTATGAATTTTGTAGAAAAGCTATATATACCCATAACAATATGGACAGAAGAATTACTTGAAGCCAAAATGAAAGATATTGAGGAAATCAAATAAATCAAAATCTAGTTTTAGACAATATAGACAAGGAAGAAAACCCTCTAATTATGTTAGAAAGCCATCAACTAGGAAATGCATTTGCTTTATTTGTGGAGATCCTAAACATTTAGCTAATAGGTGCTCGAAAAGACTATTTAATATGGAAAGAGCAGTCATAGCAGAACAATTAGATGAAGATGTAGTAAGTATAGATGGTAATGAAAGTGATAATGAAAGCATATTTAGTGTAGTAAGTGAAGAAGGACCAGAAATTCCAAATATAATAGAATATACCTATATGAATAGTTCATGTGAACATAAATATATAAATGGAAAAGGAACTATGAGTATAGCCTGTAGTATTTGTAGATTATATCCTGATATGCATTTAAGATATCAGTGCAATATATGTTTTGACGAAATTTGTTTTATTTGTGCTAAAGACGCATATAATATAGAAACAGATGTACCTCCTAAACCTAGTAAAAAACTAGAGACGATAGAAATTCTAAGTCATAAAGTAGAAAATTTAGACTTAAGAATACAAGTATTAGAATTAAAATTAAAAAATAATGAAAACATAAGAGGTAATCAAAATAAAGGAAAAGGTGTAGTTATAGAAGAAATTGATGAACCTAACCAACAATTAGAAGAAATCCATTTACAAAATACAGCATATGAACCCCAAATACAAGTACCTTATACTAGTAGTTTAATACTTTTAGACTGTCGTATATGGTGTAATCAAGAAAAATATATTGAAACTAAAGTCATTTTAGATACAGGAAGTACAAAAAGCATGCTTAGCTCTAGTCTTGTACCAAAAGAATTTGAAGTACAATTAAGTTATACTGTTATAGTAGAACTGCAGAAAATAGATTAATGAGAATAACAAAAGAGTTAATTAACATAGGAATACAATTTAAAGATTTTTCAGGAAATTATAGTAGCAAATATACATTAGGACAAGTACTTATAGCACTAGATAAAATAAACAGCCATGAATTCCTTTTAGGGTTAAACTTTATTTGTGCATTAAATAAAAGTATATTAGTGGGAAAAAATTATATTACTATTAGCAAACATAATTATACATTTCCAACAAATAGATATATTAAACAATCAGAGTTGACTGCGAAGCGTGGTGGACATGGTAATAATGATTTAGATTTTTTCAAAGAATTAGAACAAAACAATATAGAATCGAAAACCATAGACATTTTATTAGATGAAGAAATTAGAGATATAGGAGAGGGATTAGAAGTGTTAAACCTAGAAAATGAAAGAATTCTGCATAAATTAGAAATGTTAGGATTTATAGGAGATGATTTAGCCAAAAATAAAGTAAACTATACTTTTAAACTAAACATCTTAAACCCTGATATAGTAATAAGAACAACAGCTATAGAATATACTCCTGAAGATATAAAAGAATTCAAAACACAAATAAAAGAAATGTTAGAAATTGGTATTATAAGAAGAAGTGATAGTCTACATAGATCGGCAGCTTTTCTAGTAAGAAATAATGCAGAAATAAAAAGAGGAAAACCTAGAATAGTATATAATTATAAGAGACTTGATGATAATACAGAAGATGATGCTTATAAAATACCTAATAAAGACGAGTTGATTAATCTAATACAAAATAAAAAGATATTTTCAAAATTTGATCTAAAAAATGGATATAATCAAATTAAAATGGTAGAAGAAGACAAAAAATGGACAGCATTCAGCTGTAGTGAAGGACATTTCGAGTGGAATGTTCTATCTTTTGGTTTAAAAAATGCTCCAGCAATATTTTAAAGATTTATGGATAGTATATTTAAAAATTTAGATTTCTGTTTAGTATATATAGATGACATTTTAGTAGCTTCTGAAAATTTTAAACAACATCAAGATCGTTTAAAACAAGTGTTTAATTTAATAGAATAAAATGGAATAGTAGTGTCTAAAAAGAAAATGAAACTTTTTAGAGAAAAATAAGTTTTTTAGGTTTGGAAATAGGAAATGGACAGATTATATTACAACCTCATATAGCTCAAAAGATTCTAGATTTTCCAGATAAACTAGAAAACTTAAATCAAATACAAGTTTTTTTAGGAATATTGAATTACTCTAGAAAATTCATTCCTAAACTTAGTAAATTAGTTAGACCATTATATAAGAAAATCGGAAAATCAGGCCAAAGACACTTTAATCAGGAAGATATTAACCTAGTTATAAAATTAAGGAAGTAGTTAAAGATTTAAAACTTTTAGAATTACTTTTAAGTACTGATTATGTCATAATAGAAGTAGATAACTCTATAGAAGGATGGAGAGCAATATTAAAATGTAAACCTCATAAAATTTCTCCAAAAAGTGAAGAAAAAATATCAACTTATTCCAGTGATAACTTTAATAAAACAGGAAGTAATTGGACCAGTCTAGATTATAAAATAGCTGGAATAGTTAAAGCAATAGACCATTTTATACAATATTTGAATAAACCTTTTACCATTTGAACAAATTGTGAAGTTGTAGTTAGATTCATAAAAAATGAAAATTCTAGAAAACAAAATAATAAAAGATGGTTAAATTTTAGAAATGCAATAGAAGGTAATGAATATAAAGTAGAATTTGAACATATTAAAGGATCAAATAATAGCACAGTAGATTTATTAAACAGATAATTAACTTTGATTTTGGGTAACAGATCATGACTTCCAACGACCAAGACAACCAACAAACACGACCTTCCTCTGCAGCTTACAACCAAATAGTCCGAAGACCAGCTTTTAGGCCAAATTTTCAACAAATTAGCCAGAATAGACCAGCATTCACAATAGAAACTCGATTTTTCAATCCAGCTACACAAAGCGTTTATCCTAAACCAGTTTTAAAAGCCTTTGGCAAAGTATCACTCCCAGTTAGATATAATTTCAAGCCTCCAAGAGATCCCTATATAACTGAAAAACAGAGTATTTTACTCAATGCTCTATGGGAAGGTCATACTTCATTTAGCAAATTAGCAGCATTAAATGCCCTCTGTTATTATTTTGAGAAAGAAAATAAAGATTTTTCAGTAAAAGATGCAGCAGTTTATCTCGTTATTAGAGGAGAGCCAGTTGGAATCTTTGAAGATTATCAAAAGGCACTAGAAAGCATTAAAAAAGTTTCAAATGGTTATATAGTACCCTTTAAACAATTCTACGAAGCAATAGCAGCAGCAAGGAGATTACTAGGCCCAAATATTTATATTTAGCCCAATGCTGAAAATGCAAAACCTAAGGCATTATCATCAGAAAAACAGCCTATAAGCCCAGATATTGATCAATTAGAAGAAGATCTTAACATCATAACAAAGAAATTCACCAACCTAAACAAATTATACCAAGACCTTTTAGTCCGACATGAAACCCTACAAGAATATGTTTTAAAGCCAAATCAAAGAGGCGTACCAAAAGAAATACAAAAAAAAGCCCTCCAGTACTTCTTAGTCAGAACCTTTCACTACCCAACACAAACAATTTCAGCCCTACCAATAGGGATACAGAATATGATTTGGCAAAAAGCAAAAGAATCTTTCTATAGAAAAATGTTTAAGGTAGCTCAATTAATTGTGACCGCTAAAATAGAAGGAATACTGCCTTCCACTACCCTTTTACAATGGAAAGGAGAGCCAATCAGACAACAAGAAACCCTAAAATTTTACACTGCAAAGTATATTTCATGGCCAAATATTCAGATAGAAACTTCAGTTTTTCAAGAAGGATGGATCGAAGGCATTTTTATCACTCTCCAGCTGCTTCTAGACTTTTGTTTTGTATCAAGACTATATGTTACTGATCTAAACCAAGTTAAAAATTTAGGAAGACATTTAAAAGACGCAGTAAGCCTCCAGCTAAGTAGAGGAATAGATATTCTACGAATTGAAGTCACAGCTATACCACCAATTTGGGGAAAGACAAATGTTCAAATGGGACATACATTTTATTGGATACATGAATCTTTTGAAAAAAGGGCATCACCACCATCGGTAGCATTCTGGTTATTACACGACACAGTAAATCCCATTTCAGACATAGCAGAGATGAAACTAGTCGTTGAAACTCGTCGAAAAGATCAACGAAAATATATGTTAAACACTGATTCAGCTACAAGGTTTCAACTTTTGTTTCAAGAACGTCATCATAGTATTTTCATCCCAGCTAATGATCGAGTTTATCATCGAATATGGTTTCAAGGAACTAAAGCACTGACAAGTGTAGAATGTCCTCCAGCATATGTACCAGATTTTGGAACATCAAGCTCAGGACTAGGAAGTCCATAATTCAACCAAAGCATTAAAGGCAACAACTTTTCAACAAAGCAACTTTTTAACAACTTTTTACTGTTTACTTTAAGATATTTTGGCCGCATGTAGCATTATTGATAGTTACTGTTCATATAATAAAAGCAACACTGTAGCTTTACCAGCTACTTGTTGCGGATGTCAAAATTTTATTTCAGTTTGTTGTAATGTTTTTCAATTCCGAGGCCTATAAAAGGACCTCTCCCCTCATTTGTAAAAATTGCCCCTTAACATTCTCCAACCCACACTTCTTGGTTGCTAGAGAATCTCTTCCCTTTCTTGTAATAAAATATCTACTTTGTGTGCAAAAATCTCTTGTAAGTTTTTATGTTTTACTAATATGAATAGTGAGTAGTTTACCCATAGGGACGAGATTCCCCTACTATTTAAAAATGTTATAGCTCTCTCATGGTCAAAAAATACAAAAATATTAAAAAATCGATAATCCGAAAACATTAAAAATGTTCGAAAATCAAATAAAAAATAAAAAATGATGATGAACGGTAGTAACATTCTACCCTTTCATCGTCTCAAAAATATGTTTCCGCTGTACAAATTATCGATTTCAATAATCTCTGATACTGTCTTGGGAATATTTTGTTTGCCGTTTCGGTGTTACTGGTCGGGAGACAAAATATGTGGGGTAATTCCCCCCAACGTGCAAGCAAAATGGTATCAGACCTTGAGTATTCTGAGTATTCTCTGTGGTCACAGTTTAATCTGATCTACCACATCAGAAAAGTGTTCTCGAGTTATTTATCTAATCAGTGTTCCTAAGTTTAATTTATGAAACAAGTTAAGAATATATTTTAAAATTCAAAAGAGTAAGATTGGTACTTTACTCCATATCCAACATAAGTCTTCGTTGATGAAGCAACCGGATTTACGAAGCAACCTTCTTACATAAGAATTTTGGAATAATATGCTTATCTCGTTAAATGATAAAAATTTGGTAACACTGTTCATTTTAATTAATTTTGTATGTTTTTATAAAGTTTTATTTTATAAGGACCAAAGTTAAATGTCTTTAAAAGTTACTGGATCCATATGCAATTAACAAAAAATGGCTACAGGAAGAGGGGCCTATTACCTTAATAAAAGTTGCAAAAGGGGCTATTTGCCTAAATGTCCCTCTTTAATCTCTTTTATACTCTTAGGCCATATAACGTAAGTGAGAAGGCAAAAGATGTGGGGTGGCAGAGTTGAGACAGATGCGATATAGAGAGCTGTTTTGTTCAGTCACTTTAATTTATTACTTCCACTGCCATTTCTCCTCTGCTCTCTGTACTTTCACAGTTTTCTTTTGACACACTCACACACTCATTCATACAAATAGTATGTGGTTTTTATTTATGTACGTTTATGTGTGCGTTTGAGCCTTGAGGTGGCATATATATATATATATAAAAATAAATGAAAAACCCATTTGTAGTTCTCAATTGTCATTGGTGTATTTTTGGTTTCTTCTTAATTATTTAATAGATTTGTTTTTTTTTCTTTTTCCCAAATAAGAGTGGTACGTATTTTGTATCTATATAACCTTGGTACGTCTTTCTCAACATGTATCATCACAGCATTATATTCGAAATTATCAGTCTATTCATTCTTGACTGTCTTATCTTTCTCTTCTTCATTGTCAATTGACCATTCCTTTATGAATTACATGGAACCATTTTGTGAGAATAATGCACGCCAGATCAAGATACTGCTCCGAGGCTTTCAAAAGTTGTCAAGGATAAAGAATCAAAAATAAGAATTTAGTCGGCCCTATCCTTGCTGAGCTTTTATAATAATCAATATATAATGATTATTATTACTATTAGTCTTTCTTTGTATGTTTAGTTTTTTTTTTTTTTTTTGATTAAGTTTACCGATTTATTTTCTTTTTCTTGACCTTGCAAGGCTTTTGCATTGTTGGGTTATTTTTTTTTTGAATTTTTGTTGTTTCGTTTCATTTTATATTTATTTTTATCCAGTTCAAACCTCCCATCTTTTTTGTTTTTGTCTATTCCTCCTGAGCTTTGGTTGTAACATTTAGGTGTTATATAAATCTGCTTTCTCATGCAGATTTTGTATTTGATTTTCTGTTGTAGCAAGTTGTAAGTTGTTCTACTTTTTGTTGTTCTTCTACTTTTTGTGTATTAGTAATTGATTATTTGCAAGTTGCAAAATTACTGCATTTTATTGTATTTAGGTTAAAGTATATTTTGGCTTAAATGCTGGGTACGTAGTACAAAGATTCTTGAATATTGTTATTTGATTGGTTAATTGCAGTGTAAGTTAATATTTTCACGTATTCATGAAATAATGCTTTAATTGCTTGTTCAATTGTGCACTCGGAATCAAATAAAACTATATTTGTAAAGCCTTTGTTTATCTGAAAAATGAACTTTATATATATGTCAGGTCCGGTTTAAGTGTAATTCATATAAATGTCAAATATGTTTAGCATTACTAATGTGATATAGGTAAACAGGCCATTTGATGAAATTACCCTCAATACTCAAGCATATTCACCAAAAAGTCCAGGTACCGTGTGTTTTTATTTCGGATCTGGGTTGACCCGAACCCAACCGACCTGGTTCTCACGAATGCTCAGTCATCGATGAGTCACACATGTCATGTTAGGATTGTGCCACGTGTCTTTCCTCCATCCATATAGCATGTTAACCACTGTAAATACTCCAACTAATAAATATTTCATGGTATGTGGTATATTACTCCAGCTACACATCCACGACCTAGTTCTAAAATTTTACACTAACTTAGCTTGATCGTTGAGGGGTAGAGGGGATCAATCTTAACTCGACCTTCCGACCTTAATGATCTCAACGCATTACAACAAAAAGTAATGTTAGTGACAAAATTGGAAGTGACAATGGTAAAATTGTCACTAAATATATATAATGAGTGACAATAATTTTTGTTTTGCCACAAAAAAAATTTTTAGTGACAAAAATTTTATTTAAAATTGTCATTATTGACAATTAGCGACACATGTATAGTGACAATACAAAAAGAGTGACAACTATAATTGTTGTCACTAAGTTATCACTAAAGGTATGTCACTAATTGTCAATAGTGACAACAAATTCCTTGTCACTAAGTAACAAGAGTGACAATTTCTATATAAATCTTGTCACTATTAAACATGTAAAACCTATTCTTGTGACAAAACCAAAAATCTTGTTACTAAAAATTTACAATTAGTGACAAATTTTACATTGTCACTTGACATTTTGGCATTAATGTGTTATTATTTTGTAGTGACGCTCCAGTATAGGAGCGTCGAGGTCGTGTTTGAACCTTGCTCCACAATGAAAAGGGTCGAGACCCATGTGAGATCCAAATCATTATGTTATATTGGTTACAAGAAAAAATAATTTACATGTCAGGCCCAACCACATTGGAATCGAAATTCCCTTGCATTAGCTAGCTAGCTATATTAGCAAGTTCACTATTTAATCAATTTCTTACCCTCATATATATGAACGTTCAATTTTCAGTATATATAAGCTTTAAAAGTTGTCTTGTGTCGTTATGAGACTTAGAAATAGACAAGAAGATGATAAAGTTCATTTAAGATGTAGTAAATTTCCTCCATGTACTGAAGTAATTAAGTCAGGTACATTTGGTATCACACTAGAAAAATTTATAATGTGTTTTTACAACTCCAATCTTCTTTTTTTAATTTTATATTCTATACAACAAATACATGACATGCATAAAATATTCCAACCTATATATTTTATGCATGCAAATTATAGACTTGATCGTGTATTTGCAAGTTGAATAAAAAATGAATACGAATTATAACTTAATATAAGATTCAAAGTGTTATTTGTAAACATGATTTTTCTTGTGAAATAGACATTTGAAATGAACTTAAGCTTTTGAAACTTTAAACCAAAAAAAAAAAAAAAACTTAAGTGAATTAATGATTAAAATGCAACTAATCTTGAATATAATATCAACGTGATTATCATGATTCACGCCATTCAATATTTTAAGAGTAAAATGTATGGTTACTCCAAAAGATAATCAATGTGTTACATGCCTTGTTTCCTTGGATGACCATGTTTGGTGTCTGACTATGGAGTAGAAGATATAAATTGTAAAGATTAATGAAGTTGTACGTTTTCCAATTTCAAGAATAATTTGAGAAAATTTGTAATATGGTAAACACAAAATTTTAAAGAAAAAAATAATGAGATCGAATATTGGACACAATGTTACCCTAAGGCCTCATTTGGTTGGGGATTGGGTTAGTATGTGATTAAAGTGTCAAAAAATTTGAAACCATAGGGAATGTCAACCAAATTTTTGGATCCTTGTTTGGTTACTTTTTTCGATCCAGTTGAATAAAGTTGTGTAGATGTTTGGTTGGTGGGTTTATGTTGGTTGGTTTATGAGTTAAATACAATTTACCCCCATATAATATTTTTAACCCTAAAATAGCCTTATTTAAGATAACCTTTCAACTACCCCACTACCCCACCACAAACGCTGGTACACGCCCTTTCCCCACCATTTTCTCACATCCTTCCAAAATCAGTCAAGGCCTTCTCTTCTCTTCATTACCAAAACCCTCCAAAACAGGAAAAAATTAAATTTAATTGGTCATTGCCTTTCCCTTTTCGGTTATTATATGTTTGACGCCATTCATTTGTGTTAATTTTTTTTTTTTTTTTTACAGAAAACGTCATTTGGACCCCCTTCACAGGTAAGTACAATGATTTCAACCGAAATCCTTCAAACTTTTGTCCAAATTTTGTTGAGTGATATCTCACGTTAAATCGTATTGTTGCATATTAGAATTATTGGAAATTATCTTGTAGGATTTTTCAGTTTCACATCTCAACTGCGAAAATTGTGTTGAAATTTGTGGGTTTGTTTAATGTAGTGGACTTTGTCCAAAATTTTAGTACATGACTTGACGATTTACATGTGTTCTTATGTGTTGTTTATTACGTTGATTTTCTGTCTACTGATATGCAGCTTGAGTTACTGATGTTTTGAGTTACTGATCTGTTCAACTTGATATGCACTTAACTATTGAGTACATGGCTTTTATTTCTCGTAGTTTTGAATTTTTTTGAATTGTGATTTTATCATTACACAAATGAAGTTTGATTTTGTCCTAGTTTAGAATGTCTGGAATTGTGATTATGAGTGCATGGCTTCTTCTTTCGTGTTTTATGTAATAATAGACCTTTTTTGGGTTATCTATTTAATTTTGAAACTAAATTTAGGAGATAAGATGCCAAGTGCTAGAAAGAAAAAGTTGATATGGATGAAGGGTCTCTTCGTTCCCGAAAGGGAGGAAAAAATGAGATCTTTTGCAATCGTTTATAATAATGTACTGTAAAGTTTGATATATAATTTGTTTGATCATAGATTTAAATTTTTATATAAATTTCCATTTTATTTTCAGACGATTCCTGCTTCATTTCTTCAATGTGCTCATTTGACCGTTCAATCCCGTTTAACCATAAAAACTGTCCTAGATAGTTTTAGTTTTGGGGTTGAACGTGTTAATGGTATGTTGGTGTTGGAGCGTGTAGAGTGGTAGCAATTTCGAACAATGCATAGCTTGTCTACTGGTAATTTCACCCATTTTCATCATCAAGGTGTCATGGTGTTTCATGCAACCGTAATGATTCCTAGCGGGTCATCCAAAAAGTATGAGTTTGCCCCAGTGACTAGTAGTGACCGTATGTCTTGTAATAATTTAAACAATTGTATTTAATATATTACACCAGCATTATTCTGTTTCCTCAGTTGTGTCCAAGTTATTTATGTTAATTTACCACAAACACTTTGATTAGATTCAAGTACTGATGAAGATGATGAAGAAGTTAGTGAAACTGACGACTCGATTGAGGAGAATGAAGATATGGAAGAAGATGACAATGAGAAAGATGTGGGTGAAGAAGAAAAAGGGTTCTAGGTTACGGTTTCTCAAAGTGGGGGCTGTGATTATGCCCATAAAAGACTAGCTGCATTGGTTAGTGTAGTTGTATATATTTTTTTAATCTAATAAGTACCATCCTAATACATTTTATGTGATAACACCGTCTATCATTGTTCAAGTGCATCCCTGCACATGTATGGAAGGCTTCCGGGCTTGATTCAAAGAGTGAAGCGAAGTAGAAACCCGTTTGGAAAGGGACCTCAGTGGTGGTGCAACTGAAGTGGAAAGACAAAATTGAAGTAGATGGTCAGGGGACGTGTTGGTTCAAAGACAGCTGGGTTGACTTCGTCATCAAAAATAACAATAAATGGGCAACGATTGACTTTTGTTATAACTAGTGGATCCGGTGACAAAGTTAAAATGGAAGTTACAAAATTGAGGAGGGCTTGAGGTGGTGTATAACTTGAGGAGGTATATGATTGACATTTTTGGTAATTGGATTTTGGACTATGGTTTTTATTAGATGTTATTAGCTGTGGATATATGTGATGGTGGACAAAATTGAAAACTGCTATTTTGGTTACTTGTTAATTTTGTTCTAGTGATGTTTTGAAACACGAGAATGGGCATGAGTACGGTATTGAAGCTTCTTGTGGATATATAGTTTGTATATGTTGTTGTCATTTGATAAACTGAAGATTGTTTGGGTATATATCAAATTTGAAGCCGTAATTATATAGTACAATGTTTATCAATTGTTTATATATTTACATTGGTATACATTGGACGAATGGTACATGTTACCAAATTATAACCACATAATATGAATTAATATACAATAAAATGGGATAAGAGTGATAATTTAATGGCAAAATAAGTGACTAGTTTCATAAAACGTGAAATCAAACATGACCCCTAAATTTTTTTTTGGTAGCCTTATACATCCACGCAACACAAGCAACTCTGAAAAAAATCATTAAAATCCTACCAATTGATTTGTACTTGTCCAATTCAGTTTGTAAGGCATGAATTTGTACATCATCGGTTGGCTTCTTCATCAATAATGCATTGTTCGATGTTAATTTCTTTATGATTTCATGCATCTTCTTGTTGTTCATCTTCAGTGTGTCATTAACGGCTTGGATTACTTTAATTTTTTCATCCCTTTCATCAAGTCTTGTTAGAAGTGTTCGCCCAATCTCCATCCCTCTGTCGCAAACTTCTGGTTCTATCCAATCGAACACATCATGCCCACTAGGTTTCTGTAATCACAATTGACCGAAATTTTAAATTACTAACGAATTTAAAAGTTTATAACATTTCAATAAGACTAACAAAAATTAATTCATTAACGTTCCAATTTACGCGACCAACAAATTTTCTTCTGGGATTTTTTTTGGTCCATGCTGTTCGGATTTGTGGAACTTTATCACACCCGCATTTAGCTATGTCGTTTGGGTCAATACGAATATTTGAACGTTGACTAGAGTATATTGACGATTGTGAAGATGAACCGCAACTTGACAGGTCTTGATATGGATGATTTGTGAGCAATTTTGTCTCAAATCTTCGTTTTATAGGAACCGAGCTGAAATATACATAGATCCTTTTTGTATGAAAAGAATGTTATGCAAAGTGGACAATTGAAATAACAAACAATGCATTTCATAGACACATGATGAGGGTATTTTAGTCCCATTTTTCAACGGTTACGCAACAGTAAAAAATCAACATGTATATCACTTCTAAATTTTGATTTTTTATTCGGCCAAGTTCCTAACACAAAAGATTGGATGGTAAACTTAGCGTAGTAAATTAAATTGTTATATATATATATATACACCCATATATAAACATTTAAATATATTCGCTACAACAAAAAGTAAGAAGCCGACAAATGTGATGAAGAGTTAATAACGATATATAATTTATTGTGTTACGACTTATAACTATTTATAAATACACACACACACATAACACTATATATATATATATATATCTAAATAGTGAATTTTGAACTTGATACATGCAAATATGATGAAAAGTTAATAAAAATATTATGAAAAGATACAAGGCTTACACAAAGCATGCTCAGTATTTTACAACACATATAGAACTCTTGTTTTGAATGACAATACATACCTAGCTTTGTTTGGTATTTGACAACACATACACACCACCTTTCTTCTCCACACTTGATTGCATGGATGAAAAAAAATATTCTTTAAAGAACCTTGCATGTATAATTAATAACACTATGAAATATTTTATCACAGTGTATGACAAGTTGCTTTTAAAACTTTTTAAGTCATGTATTACATTTTTGTTTTGTTTAAAGCCATGAGTTCACGTGATAACATAACCCTATTTGATTCCAAATTAAAGACTACTTATAGTTGGAATTGATCGATCAAAAGTTGATAGGCAATAGATTCTTATACAAGCGATATTTTGGGGAATGATGGGGTATAATGAATTTTTAAAAAAGTAAGACCATTATAAAAGGATGCATAAGGTAGATGCATGAAAAATTACACGTACTAAACACAAGCCAAAAATTGCTCATCTTATTCGCATACTAACAAAACTTTTCTGCATTGGATATGGAAAGTCTTTTACAAGCCAAAATTTTGTACTCAAATGGGTGGCAATACGAACACAATAGGTGTTTCATTTCTGCTATTTTCGAGGGGTGTGATAGCTAACACTTGAGCTTGGATACTAAGAACAATTCAATTATTCGATTTGGTTTGTGAGAGCTTAAGAAAAAATTTGGATGTACACTCACTTTTGCAATGTGCGAAACAAGGTTCCGTTTCTTATTCGAGCGATACACTACGTTCAAGCAAATAACGTAACATCCAGGGGTTAGATGAGACCAACAAAAAATCTCATTTTCGTAAGAAGTCATGCAAGTTTTTTCAAAAGTGCTAACTAATTTTCTATGTTACGTAATAAATTCATTTTGGCGTAATTGTTTTCTCCAATTTTTTCAAACCTACATAAATATGTATGTACGAAAATCCATTGGTGAGGGAATATGAATGGGATGGTGAGCCGGCCATGGTCTAGTTGAATGCCATATTTGGTCCTACTATAATAAATGTATCAAGTGATTCTTCTCGATCCTATGGTGATGCATTGCAACCAATGGGTCCAAACGAAACTATGATCGTGGAAGATAGCGATGATGCCGATGAAATTTCAATTAAAATAGAAAAGCAACGGCCGAAAAAAGGTAAGGGGAGACTTGATTAGTACTCATCGAGCCAAGGATCTTCCCCATTTCAGCCACCACGCTTTGGATATGCGACACCAATCCGTTTCCAATACCGCAATACAATTTGTAGATTAAAGAAATCGAGGATGATGACAACCTAACTGAAACTGCGTCTTCTACCGATAGAATCATGTCAAACATCGAAAAAATTGCAATTCCTGAGACTGCGGAATGATCGTTTTACATGTACCAATATTTATGTATGTTTGGTTCATTTCGAATAATTTTATTATCTTATCATATTCTTTTTTTAGGTTGTAATATAGCCAATTCGCGGCTATAACCCCTTTTCCAATTATAATATATATAAGGGGATTTTTAGGTTGGCGTACGTAAGGTGTTGAGTGTCATTTGCATGAATGACATGATATTTTTTCCAGTTGCATGCATGCGTACGCAAAACAGAAATCTCTCACTCGGCAGGTGCCAATGCGCTGACCAAAGCAACCAACGATGTCGGATTTGCCCTCCTGCGAGAAGCCAAAAAGTTGGTCCATGTACACTTCTTCCTGTAGATCCCCATTATGGTCCTAATCAGAGATGGGTCCATTGTCTTTCAATGAAAGATTTGAATATATCAATCGGCCCCTACCTCGCTGAAATGCGAAGATTCCAGAAAAGATCTCTAACTGTCCTAAGGTAGCGAAATTCCTTTCGTTTAGTACGAAATCACACTTCGCGGTGCTTCCATCCTGAATCCAATAGTCAAGATAGACCGATTAAAGACGGTGGACAGACATTGGAAAAACAATACCAGTAATACCAGTTATATAAATTAAACACAAGCCACAAATTACATAAACACACAAATTAGAAAAACATACGGTTCTTGTACTTCACAATACAAGCAATTGGATACAAAAGTTAAGCATACGACAAGTTACTTGAGTTTATTCCAACTCATACTTAAAGGCGAAACAAATTAGATAATACAAATAGCCCGGATCGAGAACCGTACGGGTTGCCTCATCGGTTTGAACTTGTACGTTATTGGTCCAACTCGGGTCGTCCACGCTGCCTGCTCCTAAATCGTCGTCGAAAACCTCGGACAATTTATCCCAATACTTTTCCCTGCATAGCTGGTACTTTGTCGCATTCGGGTATTGCTATCATGAAAAAACATGTAAACAATTGTCAATAAGTTTAATGCTTAAATATTACAAAGAAAAGACAATTGGCATGTAAGTTAAACAACATTATATAATAGCATGGATTTGGATTAACAAAAAAATTAGTTTGTTAATATTACGGTAATCAAAACATCCCATTTTTGCTTTGGTGCTGTTATCCAATTCTTCGTCCTATTCCGTTTAAAATCTGAGTCAGAGAAAATGACACTGAAGATTTTGCAGCGCCGACATAACATGTAAACGATTTAGCACAGAAGTTTCAAGGAATCCGCCAAACGTAACTCAACGTTCATCCTATACTGCAAGCCAACTAACCACATTATTTTTCAGCCTTCCACCACTTATCTTATTACGTTCACGAGTGGCGTGGAGCAATTCAATGAAAAACTTCTCCTATTCCAAAGACCACCGATCGGCGTCTAGGAATTGGCCGTCCATCTTAAAGAAATCGAATAAATTGCAACTTTAATATAAATGTAACTAATGCCATACGAAAATGGTGATATATATATATATGGTCAAAATCGAATACATAACCTCTCTTAGATAAGATCTCAGTACAAATATACACCATTGGATCAATTAAATCCAACAGTCCAAAAAATAAGGAATAAACAGGCGGTAAAAATTGAAAAATAAAGATTAGGGGTATAATAGACAAAATGACAAGATTATACAACATCCACTTACCTAATATAACAGAAAATCCCCTACAATCTCTCCAAATCTGATACCCACGAAAATCTTCACTTCAATCTCTCAATCTCAGGCCACGATTAACGCAATCAATTTATAGAATCGTATTAACCTCCAATTTCGGTCGATTATCACCAAAAAATTTCTGAAATTCTGAAAATTTCTGGAAAATCGAGATTGAAAAAACCAAAATCTGAAATATTGAACTTCTGGAATTTGCAAGAGTCGCTGCTCGAAGACGACCGAAAAATAGCCATGAATATGACAGATTTTCGCGAACTGAAAATTCAATCGCGAAATATCAATCTCCTCTTACTGTATATTTGTGTATTAGCTATTGTATAATGTATTAATTAGCTATTGTATAATGTTTATATTAGCTATTGTATTCACTGTATAATGGGTTATATGATTCTGTATATTGTCTTATATTTTACTGTATATTGTGTTATAATATGCTGTATAATGGTTTATAAGATTGTAATTGTATGATGAATAAACACACACTGTATAATGGTTTGTATGATACTGTATAATATGTTATAACATACTACATAATGGTTTGAAAATCACTAATTGTATATCATTAATCACACACTGTATATCACCATTGTATTTACTGTATAATGGTTTATAAGCTACTGTATAATGATTTATAACCTACTGTGATGTCACTAAAATACCACACTGTATATCACCATTCATGTACTGTATTTTGCTTTAAAAAATAATAAAAAGATATATATTTTAAATTTTCGAGAGGCAAAAACTGTTTTTGGAATTTGGCCTCAAGCTCTACATCAATCTCAAAGGAAACGTTATTTTAAAAACAACTCAGATACTTATCATAAGTATGCTGAGCACCACCCTCTCGGGCCCAAATTCCATCGTTTTAATAGGTTTTTTCGTGTTTTTATGTTTTTAGTCGGATTTTTATTTTTATTTATTTCCATTATTTCCAAACTTTACCTTGTTTGTATTTACTGTATATTTGTTTATTAACTATAATATAATGGATTAATTAGCTATTGTATTCACTGTATAATGACTTATATAATACTGTATATTGATTAATATGATATTGTATACTGTGTTATAATATACCGTATAATGATTTATAAGATTGTAACTGTATAGTTATAAACACACACTATTTCTGCCATCAAAACGTAATCAAACGCTATTGTAATGAATGAATATATACTCAATTGAAGACGATGCTGTCTTGTTTAGGAATATCTCTTGAATTGATGTTGAAAAATCGCTAATTCCGATTGAAATTGCCGATGACGCGTCGATTAAATAAGACTTGAATACTATCTCAAATCGCCGAGGATGAAACGAATATATATATGATATCTGATACCAGCTGAGAAAGACGATGTTGATTTCATAAGAACTTCCAGGAATATGAATCTGATAATTTCTGTATTTGTTTGAGCAATCCTTTCTTCTGAAATTGGATTTATTAATTAAAATGGAAAGATGATTCTGTTACCGTAATATATGGGATTTGATTTTGATCTGCATGTTAATTGCATGGGTTTGTTATGACTATTGCCTAAAATGCCCTTTTCATCATTAAATTAAATATTATATCAGAAAACATGGGCATAATTATGGACCTTGGGATCAATTGATTTAAATGGCCTAGATTGAGTCTTATATCTTATCTAACTCATAGGGATGTATTTGATCCATACCCTATATATATATATATACACACACTACTTATTGGCCCTGATATTGATTTGTTTGAAGCATTAAAATAAAAAGGAAAATATTACATTTATTTGGTCAACAACCACCATTGTAACTCCCAACCCCCAAAAATTAATGACATTGAATATGTCAGTTGAATCCAATGCAACTTGGCCAAAAATTTTGACCACTTCTTGCATTAAAATTTGGTTACAAGAGTACTGAATGGTAACCGATTTTAATTTTTGTCATTTTGGTTGGTAGAAGAATTGCAACTCCAAACTACTTTATTAAATGCACTTTTATAAATGAATTTAAAATAAAAACATAAAAATCAGTTTTAGTAAATGAAATTCCTACTATATATATGAAGCAAAGTTATATACAATCTTAAAAACATCTTTCTTCATTTTATTCTAATTTTGTACCAAACATTTCTACCAATCTTGAAAATCAAATTTCTACCAACTGTTTCATATATGACAATCGAAAATTGGAGAAAGCACGTTCATCGAGTCATTTTACTTAATGAAGGGCAGGGCTGAATAGAGTGATGATTGTCAATGATACCATCTTTATGTAATTGATCATCACTGCATGCAGCTCCGCTCTCCATAAAGTGATTTCTACAGCTTTATTCTATCATACCTTCCTCATTTGTGTGAATATTCGTAAATGTTTAAACAATTTTTCGAGAAACAAAAAATTGTTTAATAGTATATTTGCATGGTAATGCATTGTCCGAATTATTTGTCTGTAGGTGATGTTTTGCCCTTTCAACATTTAATTGGTCATCTAGTCTTACCAATATATTCAACTACCAACCAATTTAATAAATGTAACTTTAAAAAAAGAAATGGCAGATTCATCCTATATATAAACCATGCATTGTTGTCTACACTCTACACTTGTGAACATATTAGAAAAAAAATTCCTATTTCGTTTTCATACCATAATTTTTTACGTATAGTATGATAAAAGATGAAGACCCGGTTTACAGAGGACGAAGCTGCGTATGTGTATCAGAATTTAAATTTCGCCACTCTATACTGCTTTGTCAATATTTTGCTTAAGACTACTCATGTCAAATTTCGATTTCAGTTCAACACTCAAAATTTCCTAAAATCGATTTGTAGTTTATACTTGTCAATATTTTGCCAAAAAATACTCCAGTCAAATTCTATTTTTCAGTTTATAGTATATCCATATTAAAAATTCATGTGTACAATTTGTAGTATATACATGTAAAAATTGTTGTTCTGTAGACAAATGATAAGAACAAGCCAAACCATAAACAATCTTGTACTAATAACTCTACAAAGATAGTTAAAACAAAAATCAGATCACCATTTTAATAACCATACAAAACCGACCCAAAGTGAAGTTAATCACATCTCACTGACAATGTTTGAGCACCTAACTATTAAGGTAAAAAAGCATACACAATTACCCTATTGTATTGTATCATAACATCTCCAATCTACACCAAACAGTCAAATGTTTTTGTGTATGTTTGCCAAAACATTCCATCAACACACATCATATTTCTCTAACCAACATCAATCTCACTTGTCCAACTTTAGCCTCCTGGGGGAGACTAAAAAACATAGCTAGCCCTTGCGTGTTCTTTACAATCAAGTTTATTGCCACGAGCTTGTCATCTAATGTTAAATCTGGTATTTCATTCACAATAGGATAATAGACTCGCATTTACGAGTCAACTCATGCTTGTGCCCTATTTTAACAATAATGTCACCAAGTCGTGAATCCGTTTAATCTGTGGAATTATTTAGACCTTCCATAATTAGACCTACAATTCTTTTGGGCAGTTTGCGTTTGCCCTTGCTAGCTGGTTTGGTTGTAGTGCTACTACCGGATTCACAAACTGGAGATGTGGCAACTTCCTTAGCTAACAGAGTGTACGATGTATCAATGTCTTCCAAGTTTGTTACGGGAGGAGATTGGGGTTGGGTTTCAGTATGCATTACACTAACAAAAGGATCATTAAAGTCTTCGGCTTTATTGCCATTCGTCCGGTCTTTCCCAAATATTTCACACCAAGAGTCGTAATAAGGCCATGACTTGTATCTCATCGCACGGACCGTAGGTTCAGCCTACATCAAAGCCAACTTTATTAATTACCATTATCTAGTAATTCACTATTATGATGAATATCAAAAGTGACAATACATATATACATGCATAGGGAAATAATATATATTGTTTGCCATACCTTACAGGCAGCCTCTCATTGCTCATCACTATCTGTTTCAATCATCTTTTTTGTCGAGTTCCACCCAACTCTGGAAGACCCAAAAATAACATATAACTTGTTATATTGCTTCTTCCATGCATGTAGTCTTGAACTAATGTGTGGCTGAGCACGAAGATCAATAGTCGGAAACACCTTCATTATCTTGTCTTGTAGCACATTTAAATAATCCACACGGAACTCATTATCAGCCTTCCAACTAGTAGTTAAAATTTCCTTGAGTGCATGAATCAACAGATCTTTCTCCGTTCTAGTCCACATTCTCCTACACGCAACAGACTTCCTGTCCCTACAACTTGTTCTGAAACTCTCAGTAGCAACCATTTGTAGAATCTGCCAATGATGGAGAAAAATAGAGTTCCCAAAAAACCTTAAATTCAACCTCAACAAATGCATTTAGAATTTATAAGCATATGATAAATTCAAACAAGGTACACATTCTTAAATAAAATCATATAAGAGCAATATACACATACAATCAATTTCTAACGTCAAAAACACGAAAAAAGTACAATAAAGCATAAACATATCAATATCAGTTTGCACAACCCACAAAATTATTAAAAAAGTACATCATCATCCATTTGTGAAAATGCATATTCCTCTTTTTCAAACTAAAATCGATGACCAACGGCCACCATGCCATTTATTGAACATTTCATTTGCAAGATTATCATGCTACACACCCCATTCATTCGATGGGTCCATTGTAGCAACATATTCTACCTCGGCCGGATGATCATCATTAGACAATTCATGATGATCCTCATGGATTTGTGCCTCCGCCGGGTCTACCTCCATCTCATGACGAATGAAGTTGTGAAGTAGTGTACAATCTAAGATCATTCGGTTTTGAGTGCTTAATGGGTAAAATGTCGTACTCCTAGAACTGTCCATCTCCATTTCATTATACCCCATGTACGTTCAATAACATTGCGAGCTTTGGAATACCGCTAGTTAAATAGTTCTTTTTGATTTTGTGGAGCACGACAACCTTCAGCTCATTCATCCAAATGGTACCTTATACCTCTGTACGGAGCTAGAAACCCCTGAAAATTTATGTAACCATTGTCATACAAGTAGTATTGTCCTATATAAAAAATATAAACATGGATTTAAGATTAATTGAATATCAACTATATACAAATTCTGGCCATATAGAAAAACGAATATGAGCATTTGTTAATCTTAAACATTTAACTCACCGGTAGGAACTTAAAGTCCATTAGCCCTACTTACGGCGTGCCGCAACACTCTACCATCTTGGCAATATGTAAACAAAGTTTATATTGGGGTCAACCACTCCCAAAACGTTGACACTAATTCCAACTTTACGATTGCAATATCGGGGTTTGTGAACAAGGGGTGTTAGTACATTAATGTAGGTCCTGACCAATGCACTTAAATATCCCTGGTATTTGGGCAGCAGAAATCAATGTAATGAGTATGTAATTTATTAACATTTTAATAGAAATATTGTGTGAAAAAATACATCACGTGCTATAAACATTTCCACATTAAAATTTTTCCATCTAGCCATGGTGCATCACTTATTCATTGGTTTAGGTGTCACAGTTCAAATTGGAACAAATTTCAGCAAATATACGAGTACCATGTTGAATTATACACTTACAGTGTGTCCCGATCGGACGTGGTTAAACTTCACTATCACATTCTTCTAGTGGTGTGCCAAGACAAACAAAAAGAAACAAATCTTTTCTTCTACTCTAACATACTTTGAATTAGACAACCCACCAACATTATGTAACAGGTAACATAATCTAGCAAATGTACTCATGTCCATTCTCAAGTTGTTAAGACAATCTGTTTTGTTGTTAGCCGTTAGTCGGAAACACACAAAACTTGATCTGGTATTCGTTGTGCCATTACATACCTAACTATACATTACCTTCTTGAACGACAACCTAATCTTTCATCACTCAACAAGGCAATTATTATATTAAAAAGTACTTTGGTTCATGAAATAATCTCCTCAACAACCAACATCACTTCTAAGTTATTTTGTCTTACTCGATACATTATTCAAGTTGCATTTATTGAAATAGCAAACTGGTCAAGTTCGAAACATAAGGGCACATTTTCATTATATACTGCACCACTTACTAAAACTTAAATAAAATAAATTCCAAAACTAATAACAACTTAAATGTAATAAATCAGTGAGTAATTATCAGCTATAAAGCACATCAAATTGCGTAGTTATATCTGAAGAAAATATCACATTTATTCAACCATTCATATCAATTACAAACAACACATTCGGTCCTTACAAATACATACACCCCAACTAAAATCATATGAAACATCTAATTAAAGTGGTAACACAATGGTAGTTCCTCAAATGACATTTTTGAGAATGTGAAAATATACACACAGGAAATATAAAATTTTCACAAAATGCAACAAAACACAACAAAAAGAACCAACGGCAGCTCCAACAATTAAGAAATGTAAAGATATTAACGTTTTGGTTAAAATACTCTAAACCCTAATTTCTACACAATTACCAAAACGTATAGTACAACCGTGGAAACACGAAAAATATGCAATGAAATCGCTATATAAGCAACATACTCAACCGATATGGGTTGGGTTTGAACAAAAAAATGACGACGAGCTCGATTCCCAAATTTTCTTCAATGACTGCCAAGGTCGAAATAAGAGAGAGAGAAATGGAGCTGTAATTTGAGCTAAAGGAGAGAGAGTGATGTGTAAAATAAAAATATAAAAGTAAGAAAGTGTAGTTGGGTATATATAGTAGAGGGTAAAGTAGTCAATACACATGTTGATATGTTTAACCAAAAGAAGGTGATAGTCTCAACTAGATAGGTGAATTAAAATAGCATGAATACAAGGGTCACAAAATCGGGCCTTGGGTTACGGGGAGTATCCTAGCCAGCCAACCGAACACCAATATACATGTGTTAAAATACGCCAATCAATGTAAACACCCCAACCAAATGACCACTAAGTCAACAACACACCTATAATTCAACAAGGATCACAAAATAGGTCTGAAAATGGTCAAAATCAGAAAATTATGACACTTGGTAACAAAATATCTCAACACACTAGCAAATATATGTGGTAAAATAATAGGTTCAAATCATAACGACAGGAATTAATTACTAAAGTGAAAAATATTAAAAATTGAAAACAATGGAAAAGATCCAAATGAGGGTGAAAATAATGCAACTTCGCGTCGAATATAGGCCCCTCGTGAAAATAGTGAAGAGCGGTTATATTACTCTTGAAAAGGCAAGCATGCATGTACATATATATGTGGCTCGTGTGCTAATTAAATCCTGTTATGACCATTTAAAATTTCACTGTTAAACCACACAACCACTTTATTTTTGTTTGGACCCGTGTGGACGCAAACTTTTCCAAGATGCATCGGTTTGTTCTTTTCTATACGGGCTTGTGCCCTTTTCATGCATGAATATATAATTATAAAAATAAATGAATAAAGAGTTCAGATATTCAATTGATTGCAAATATGCCATGGAAATAACACATAAGCTATGATAGTTTATGCGGGTGGAGATTAAATTTTATTTCCATGATCCCGAAAATATCCTAAATATTTAGAGAGTACTTTAGGGAAATAGTGCTATAATGTAAATCTTCTTGAGAATATTATTAATGATAGAATCAAATATATAGACAATACAAGAGATTAATGATAAAGGAAATAATAAATAACATTCCTATTCTAATATAAAATCTAACACTCCCTCGCAGTCGAAATGGTAGGTTCAGGAACATTGAGACTGGTACAAAATTCAAAGAATAGGGAAGAAGACAATCCCTTGGTGAAAATATCAGCAAAGAATAGGGAAGAAGACAACACACGAACATCACCAAAAGCAACTTTTTCTCGTACAAAATGTAAATCTAGTTTACATGTTTGGTCTGTTGATGCTGTACTGGGTTAGAACAGAGATAAATAGAGCTTATGTTGTCACAAAAAAAAGTAGCAGTACTAAGAGGACAGTGAAGTTTGAGAGGAAGATTTCGAATCCAAGAAGCTTCAGCAACTTTATTGGAGACACCACGGTACTCAACTTCAGCACTTGAATGAGAAACCACATGTTGACGTTTAGAGGACCAGGAAATAAGATTATTACCTAAAAAGACACAATAACATGAAGTAGAATGACGAATATCGAGACAACCAGCCCAGTCAGCATTAGAATAGGCAATGAGTTGAGCATACGACGAGGGACGAATAGAAAGGCCCTGAGAAACCGTGCCTTGAACATACCGAAGAACTCTTTCATGAGCAGTCATGTGATGATCGCGAGGGTCATGCATAAAAAGACAAATCTATTGAACCGCGAAGGAGAGATCAGGTCGAGTAAAGGTGAGATACTAGAGAGCACCAACACGACTACGATAGAGAGTTTTATCAGAAAAAAAGAGGAGAAAAAGACAAAGAAAGCTTGGCTTGAGAATTAGCTAGCGTCGAGACAGGTTTGCAGTTAGTCATATTAGCACGAGTAAGAATTTCCATGGCAAATTTTTCTTGAGAGAGAAAAAGACCAGAAACGAGCGAGAGATGGAAATACCGAGAAAATAATAAAGAGGACCTAAATTTGTCATAGCAAACTCAGAGGAGAGAAGAGAAGTAAGCTTAGATAAAAGGGAAGGAGATGAGGCTATCAGCACGATATCATCAATGTAAAGAAGAAGAAAAGCAGTAGAGGGACCTTGATGAAAAATAAAAAGAGAACCATCCGATTTACTACCGACGAATCCGAGAGAAGATAAGTAAGAAGCAAAACGGTGATGCCACGCACGAGGATCCTGTTTTAGGCCATAAAGAGCCTTTTTAAGAAGACAGACATGGTCGGGATAAGAAGAATTAGTGTAGCCCGGGGGTTGTTTCATGTAAACAGTTTCAGAAAGATGACCGTGGAGAAAAGCAATCTTGACATCAAGTTGATGTAAAGACCAAGAGAACGAGACGACAGTGCTAAGAACGGTACGAATGGTGGCAGGTTTGACAACTAGACTAAAAGTATCCTCATAATCGATTCCCGGTTGTTGAGTAAAGACTTGAGCTATGAGATGACCTTTGTAGCGCTTAAGTGACCCATCTAAATGATACTTATGACGAAAGATCCATTTAGGGCCAACAAGATTGACATCGGGAGGACACATAATGAGATCCCAAGTACCATTGGAGTGAAGAGCGGAAAGTTTTTTTTCCATGGCAAGTTTCCAATTAGAATCCCATTGAGATTGTGTGTATGAGCGAGGAAGAGGGGATATAGAAGAGTCGGCTAAGAGATTAAAAAGGGAACAAGATTTAATGATGATTGATTGTGAGCAGGTGACCATGGAGTGAGTAGAAATGGAAATCGGGTGAGAAGATGGGATGATCAGTTTGGTGGTAGATGTGGCAGACGATGGGGCAGATGACGTGGATGGAGAGGTGGAGGTGATTGATGACGTGGCAGATGATGGAGGTGGGAAACCGAGAGGAAGCCCGATAATGCGGCGCGCGGTCGTTGGAGTTGCAACAGAGGTGAGGTGATGGAGAAGAGGAGAAGTATCATCATTGGGAGGGAGAAAAGAATACGAGGCATAGGTGTCGGGTTGAGAAAAAGATGAATAAGGAAAAACAAATTCATCAAACATGATATGACGAGAGATGATTATTTTATTTTTGTGAAGATCAAGACAGCGAAAACCTTCATGATTAGAAGGGTAGCCGAGAAAGAGGCAAGCTGAGGAACGAGGAGCAAGTTTATGTGGGGAAATAACGGAGAGGTTGGGATAGCAGAGACAGCCGAAGACACGGAGATGGTCATACGAGGGAAATGAACCATATAGAATTTCAAAGGGAGTTTTATAGGAGAGAGTCGTAGTGGGAAAAATATTTAGAAGATGGGCGCCATGTGTAGAGCTTCAACCCAGAAGGATGGGGAAAGAGTGTCTTGGAAGAGAAGGGTTTGAATAATATTATTTACAGTTTGAATTGTTCTTTCTGCTTTGCCATTTTGTTGAGAAGTGTGAGGGCAACAAGTGTGAGGGCAAGAGAAACGAAATTGAATGCCATTATTTTGAAAAAGAAATGTTAAGTAAGTTATTGTCAAATTCACCACTATGATCATATTGAAAAGATTTGATTTTAATTTGAAATTGAGTGGTAACAAACGTAAAAAAATTAACAAAAACCTTATATGCATCAGATTTATTTTTTAAAGGAAAAACTCAGAGAAAGTGGGAGAAATTATCTAAAAATAAAATATAGTACTTAAAACCATTAATACTAGAAATGGGAGATGCCCAAAGATCCGAGTGGACTACATCAAATAAACAAGAACTAATAGACGAAGAGCTAGAAAAAGGTAAACGTTTGTGTTTGCCAAGCTGACACGCATGGCATAAAGATTTAGAAAAATTATCATTACATTTAGAAAAAATAGATATGTTAGGGTGATCGAGGCGACGATGCTAAGTTGTAGACGAGGAGACGACGAGAGCAAGAGATGATACAAAAGCAGATGAAGATGCAGAAAAAGGGTAGAGATCGCCATAGCTGTTGCTCCGGAAAAGAAGATCACAATTCCTAAGATCCTTTACAGAAAAACCATAGGGGTCAAACTCAATAGAACAGGAATTATCACGAGTAAATTGACGAACGAAAATAAGATTTTTAACTAAAGAAAGAGACACAAGGACATTATGGAGGTGAAGAGAACGAGGGTTAGACGGAAGAGTGAAATTACCACTAAAAGATATGGGTAGTACAACACCGTCACCAATAGTAATATAATTAGAAATATTATTTGGTGCGATATTAAAAAGTTTACCTGGATTATGTGTCATGTGGGAGCTTGCCCTGGTGTCCAAATACCATTGATCAACCAGCTAAGTAAGGGACATAGTCTGAAAGATTGAAGATAAATCTGTGGGTTGATGTGCGGGTTGCTGGACAGCAGAGTAGGCATGTGAAGTGGGCGAAGAGGGGGGAGACCCAAGTAATCCTGGCGCGTTGCTGGGTGCGGGAGTGAACTGGCTGGTGGACTGGACGGGTGAGGCAGGCCCTGCTGGTGTAGTGGGCCATGGAGGAGGGGCCCAGTTCTGTGGTGGTGGCGGACTAGCAGACGGATTGGGCTGTGGAGTGAAGGCCCAGTTCTCCTGCTGGTTGGAGTAGTTTGACATGCCACTGTAGAAGAAATTTTGGGGCGGTTGAGTGGAGCCCATAGGACGTGGGCTTGGAGTTGGATACTGGGCCTGCTGTGAAAAACTTATTGGAGAAGAAAAATTAGAATTATTTTGGCCCAAATACTGGCTGTTGTTGAAGCCACGACCACGGCCTTGACCTCTTGCAGTACCCCTACCACGATTTCAATTATTATTCCGATACCCGTTTCGATTTGCATAAGAGTTGGGTGTTTGGGAAAGGAGGGCGGTGCCGGAGTCAGGTGTAGTATAGCGAGATTCACGAGATTCATGAAGTAAAAGTAAGTTTCGAATTTCAAAGAAAGAGGGGAGGGGTGTTTTTGTAGTGATAATGGTAACAAGAGGGAGATAGGATTCCAGAAGACCATGTAATAATTGAAGTATAAAATCTTGATCATTAATGGGACTATCAAGATCAGAGAGACTATCAGCGAGGAATTTCATCTCTTGGCAATATTGAATTATTGTAAGCACACCTTTTTGGAAATTTTGAAAAGGAACATTAATTTGAAGATATCTAGAGGGTTTATTGTTATGAAAATTTTCCTCGACGGCAAACCAGATATCATGAGATGTGGCATATTCTAAATCCAATTTTTTTTGAGAAGTTTGAGATCCATGGTGGAATAAAACCATCTTTTAATTTTGGAATCAATGGAAAATCAATTTTCATCCTGATCATCAATTGGTTGAGATTGACCTGTGATGTGATTAAAAAACAGAGTAGCTATGGCATAAATCTATAAATATACCCCGCCATAATTTACAGTTCGAATCAACATCCGAAAGTTTAAAACCGAAAGAGGTTTGGACATTGCCAGCAGCAAGAGAGGGTTGAAGTGGGGCCAATTTGGGTGGGGTAGGAGTAGTAGTGTCAGAAGTTTCTTCAGGGTCAGACACGGTGGAAATCAAAATCGCATCACGTAACTAGAATAATAACGAAAAAAAGGTAAAGATAACGATAGAAAATTGTACTGTAGTGTGGACGAAAGGAGGCGATCCAACACTTGAGAAGAAAACTTGTAGCAGACCAAGAACCACAGCACTAAAAATTACGCAGTAGAGGAGGCGTAATTAGTGTTGTTGAAGGCTAATGTAGTGAGAGATTTTGCGTTGAGGAGAAACAATGACTTGAAGGGAGATAAGGAGAAGCGGGGGGCGGTGGCGCTGGCGGCGGAGATGGAGGGGTGTATATAGGCCTAGGATGCTAGGGTTAGGCTGATCTATTATATATATTATAGCAAAGCGGTCCGTTGACCACAATACTAATTTTGACTCAAATCCTAGTTTTTTGGAATTTTGAATTTTTTTTAATATAATGAAAAATTCTAATTGGTTGTTTAAATTCTTGACTCAAATCCTAGTTTTTTGGAATTTTGAATTTTTTTTAATATAATGAAAAATTCTAATTGGTTGTTTAAATTCTTGAAGATTGATTAATATCTTAAATCATCCAATCAACACTAATTGATACTTTTCTATTACATGGTTTACAATCAGATCTTGCATCTCACACAGCTCTAAAAATCTCTCTCTAAACACTAGCCTTCTTTTGTCTTCTATTTTTCTTCGCAAGCGATGACTTGGTGAAACAGTCGTCTACTTCAGCACTGTTACCACCATCGTCGGCGGATTGGGTTGGATCATCCTTCTTCAAATTGTACATCACATTTTCAAATTTGACGAGACAGATATGGATCTAAAGAGACAGAGACAGATCTGAAGGGATGAAGACCGGTGATTCTTAAGTTTTTAATTTTATATAGCGTTTTAGATGTTTTATTTAGTATTTTATTTTCTCTCTCGTATGAGAGTTTGCTTTCTTTCTCGAATGAGAGTTTCATCTCTCCTTGAATAGGAGTTGCACAAGAATTTTCTTGTGTTCGTTTGTGAGTTTTTAATATTTGTTATCTTCAAGAACTTGATAGTTGGTGTTTTAGATGTTCTTACTACATCGTTTGAGTCGATATGAATTGCATTATTTAAGGCGTTGCAAACTTTCGATTGAATGATATATAATACCGATTTTTCTTATAAAAAAAAATTACATGGCTTACAACCGAAATGAAGAACAACTTTCATTCCAATATTTAAATTATGAACTGCAATGAAAATAGAAAAACAAAACTTATTCTCATTTTTAATTCCTAGGCTCCTAGCAATAGCATATCTATAAAGAATGGTCAAATTTTACTCCCAAACTCCGCTGGCGCCTATGGTAAGAACAACTATATTTTACTCTTAATTTAATTCATGTTTATAACTGAAGAAGGAAAGGGGCAAATCTCGGCCTACAATTAGCACTATTTACTAAATTATTGATTTCAAATATGAAAAGCGAAAGAGAAATAAATTTTTAAGTAAGAACAAAGCTTTGATTCATGATCTTGGGAATACTATTTATCATAACTAAATCAGCAACAAGTTGAGCGAAGAAGACGAAATTCCTCGAAGGTATAAATTTATTTTTACTATCTATCTTCTGTAATTCGATTAGTTTTATTTTCATTGCTTGGATTATTGACACCGAGCTCATCTTCTTTTCCTTTTTTGATGTATTGTTTATGTTCATCCTGCCATATATTCAAAGGTACGTGTAAATCGTTCTTCTCATTCAAGTTTAATTTTCATTTTTTTATATATCTAATTTTAAATTTTATTGTGAATATAGTATATTAAAAATCGACCAATAATTTGGTAATCTCGAATATAAACTTACCAAATTCATTGAGGGGTATGTAACTATTTTACATCCATACATGATTTTCCCATAATTTAACAATTTTACATTAATACATGATTTTTTCATAATTTATTCTCACCTATTGTATTTCTCTTTGGTATTTAGGCTTGGAAATTCAGGAGCTCGTCTTTCTGGTGTTGCTAAGTAATCATTCTTATCACTTAATATAATTTGCTTTGTTCTAAAAATTATTATAAGGAAAATATATAATATTAAGCATTTAGGATGTCTATATTTTCATACAATTTTAGAAAATTATCGTTAATTCCACAATGCACAAATTGACTCAAATTATAACTTTTTCTAATTCAGAGATTTCTAAATACAATTTAAAATTTCTATTTGCTATTAAAAATCGAAATTATTTTCAGTAATGGAGGGGTAATATGCCGTAAGGGAAGGCAGGGCGGGGGGTGATTTTATGATTTTACCATGCTTCCTTTGCTAAACTTGAGGACAATTTTTTTTTTTAAAAAACTTATTATTTTTTAGTATTACACTTAAGCCCACAGTTTCATGTTTCTTTTTGACGGTGGCGGCAGTAGAGGGCGAAGTAAGTTGGTGGTAGAGAGCGGAGGGTGGTTTTATGATTGTATCATGCTTCTTAGCTAAAACTTGATGATTTTTTTCCGAAAACATCCCTATAATTTTATAGTATTATACTTAGATCCATCATCTCATGTTTACTTTTTGATTGTGGTTGCGGTTGTGTGGCTGTAGCCTGTAGACTGCGCAATAAGGTTGTGGTAGAGATTTTTTTAGAAATTTTCTACGTCTATTAAGATATTATACTTTCTTATGGAACTCATTTAACAACATTAGAAAAGAATATGGTAATTTGGAGCACCATATTTATTCAAAATTCCACTTTCTCTGAAAATACGTTATATTTTTTAAATTCAAACTGTGTTAGATATTATTTAAATTTTTTTCTATGTGAGCTTTATGATGGTATGTAACTTTACTTTTGCATGATCATTTGACTTACGTTCTAATGCTTTTGAATTTTGAATTTTTTAATTAGAAGAAAAATTGTCATTGGTTGATACAATTTTTATAAACTGAAAATGTTAGAACTGATTTCAAAAAAAATAAATTAATACATAGAAAAATGCACAATGGGAAAATACATCTTTAATTTAGAATCCTTTAGTTCAACCATATATGAGGGAAACACTGTCAAAATTGATTTGGCGAATTTCATTAGTATTTTTTTTTACGAGAAAACGATGTGTATTAGGCTAAATCAGCCAAAACCAAGTTCGAAACATCCTCAGGAATATTAGAGGTATTCCCGGCAATAGACATACGAGCACCCCACGCTAAACAATGCGCAACACAATTACCAGTTCTACGAATAAAAGAAAAGCATACAAAATCAAACAACTCAGAAATAGAATGAATATCAGATACTATTGAACCCACAAAAGATAAATCCTCTGATGGTGAATTAATTTTCTGGACGAGGGATAGACAATCTCCCTTAAGAGTCACATTACGCCATCCATTCAAAGAAGTCAACTGAAGCCCCTCCACACATGCCAAAGCTTCTGCCACTTCGGCTGTAGCATGATAAGAAAGGAGTTTTCTTTGCCAATGTAAGCATGCTCCATCAGAATCTCTAGCAATAACACCAAGGCCAATACTTTTTGGTTCAGAAAAAGTAGCCCCATCAACGTTAATTTTGATCCATCCCGAGGCCGGTGGAGACCAATGCATCACCATGGTGTCAATAATCTGAGCACCATGATTCGGTTCGACTTGGTGGTTAGTCATGTGGAAAGATCGAATCATGGCTATCAAGGATTCCATGTGGATGTTATTATTCTCCATCACCTTTTCGTTTCGGTGGTACCAAAGAAACCACATGGCCGTAAGAAAAAGCTAATATTGCTCATGTTCAAGATTTCCATGACAATAACGTACCCACAACTCAATCGTGTCACTATTCCGCGAGATGATATGATGTGGTAATCCCAATAAAGCTCAGAGCTGCCTAGAGAAGGTGCAAGACCGAAGTACATGTTGTAAATCTTTCCTCTCCAATTCACAACGTTGGCAGCCAGCAAAAACTTCAACCCGACGATGTAGCAATTGGATGTGGTTGGCAAAGCATTCTTACATGCTTTCCATGCGAACACACGGATTTTAGGTGAAACGCCAGCTTTCCATATAAACTGCCACGATAAAGAGGGTGGCTTCGGATTACTTGACGACGCGACCCCTCGTTTTTCAATGTCTTTTGCTAGATGATAGGCACTCCTTACCGCAAAGAAACCCGAGCTTGAGAAATTCCAAGCGAGCCTATCTCGATTGTTACTTGACTCGAGAGGGATCGTCTTGATGATGGACGCTTCCGTTGGACAGAACACCCTATCAATGAGATCGGAATCCCACCACCCCGTATTTGGATTGATGAGAGAATTCACTTTCGCATTCATAGGTAATAATCTGTTCCGTGTAGTTGGCTTAAAACCAGAAGTATTAGGTAGCCATGGGTCAAACCAAATTGCAATATCCTCGCCATTGCCTACCCTCCATCTACTTCCCTGCTTGACAATATATCTCGCATCAAGAATACTTCTCCACGTGTATGATGGTGTCGTCCCCAACTGAGCAGAAAGAAAATCAGTGTCAGGAAAATACCGAGATTTGAGCACCCGACTTAGAAGATTATTAGGGTGCTGAATTATTCTCCAACCTTGTTTAGCTAGCATAGCTAAATTGAAAGCTTTTAGTTCACGAAATCCAAGACACCCCTCTTTCTTACTCTAACAAAGTTTATTCCAAGCTAACCAATGAATCTTCTTGCTCTCCCGATTATTCCACCAAAAATTAGACATGGCAGATTCCATTTCTTGTAAAAGAGACTCAGGTAGATGGAAACATCCCATGGTGTATGTGGGGATAGATTGAACTACCGCCTTCAGAAGAATTTCTTTCCCTGCCTGAGAAAGGAACTTTGAACTCCACCCCTCAATCTTCGCATGAATTATATTCCTCACCGATGCAAATATCTCCATTTTTGACTTCCCTACTACAGCTGGTAATCCCAAATATTTATCATGTTTATCCGTCAATGTAACTCCAAGAATAGTCGATAGCCCCTTTCCAATCTCTTCGGAAACATTCTTACTCACTACCATGGACGATTTTTGTAGATTGATTTCTTGTCCCGAGGCAAGAGCATACTTATGAAGGATATCCTTAATCACCCACATTGATTGAGCATCGGCCCCCGTAAAAATTAGTGTGTCATCTGCAAAAAGTAGATGAGAAATTACTGGTGCTCCCCGACAAATACTAACTCCTCTAAGTTCACCTTTTTGCTCCTCCGCCTGTAATAGACAACTAAAAACTTTTGCGCATAAAAAGAAAAGACAAGGCGATAACGGGTCACCCTGCCGGATACTTCGCTGCGGAGCTAGGTATCCAAACTGAGACCCGTAAGCATGAAAGAATAAGTTACTAATCGCACACACATCATAATAAGATCGATAAAACTTCGATCAAAACCAAATCTTACCAACACCCTCTCCAGAAAGATCCATTCCACTCTGTCGTATGCTTTGCTCATATCGAGTTTAAGAGCTGCAAAACCATCCTTACCAAAATTCTTGGTTTTCAAAAAATGATTAATCTCATAGGCAATCAGGACATTATCAGTGATCAGTCGACCAGGAATAAAGGCAGATTGTGATTCAGAGATTATATCATTTAAGAAAGGCTTTAGTCTGTTTGCAATGCATTTGGAGATAATCTTATACACTACATTACACAAACTAATAGGACGAAAGTGAGAAACAGATTCTGGTTTATCAATCTTTGGAATAAGCACGATATGAGTATAGTTAAATTTGGGCACAAGAGGTCGATTGTCAAGAGAATTAAGGACACAAGACGAAATATCTGTACCAACCACATGCCAGAAATGCTGGAAGAATATAGGAGACATACCGTCTGGCCTAGGTGATTTGAGTGGATGCATTTGATTCAAAGCAATTTTAACCTCCGATAAAGTGTACGGTCTACAGAGAATTCTGTTCATAGCATCTGTGACACGTGGTTGAACTGATTCCATAACCTCTTCAAGAATAGCAGATGACGGCTCTATTGAAGAAAAAATCTGCTGGAAGTAGTCGGATATCACTGTATGAATCTCTTTTTCTTTATTACACCACACGCCCTGCTTGTTTTTTAGTTTTGAAATCGAATTACTTTTCAGCCGACTCGACGCATGGGAATGAAAAAAGCTAGTATTACTACCCCCCTCTTTCATCCAAAGAACGCGAGTACGCTGTCTCCATACAGTTCCTCACACGAACGGAGCTCGTCGAGCTCTTTTCGTGCTTCGAATTCGGCATGTTTCGATTCAGCTGTAACCACACCTTTTCGTAAATCTTTAATTAAAGTTTCAAGTTCAGAAATCCTTTTTTTTATTATGATTCACAGAGGATTTATCCCAATTTAGAAGACCTATACGACAATTTTTAATCATCAGCCGAACATTCTCATCTACCTCATTGTGACAACTGGGATCCCATGCAGACTTAACAATATCCTCACATTCACTCTTTCGGAGTCAAACTGGTTCAAACCTAAACCTCTTTTTTTTCTTTGGCCGAGAAGATACAATAGCTGGGGCTGTACTGATGAGAATGGGATTGTGATCCGAGTGCAATACTTCAAGATGGAAAACACCGGCGTTGGGGAACAAATCACACCATTTCGAATTAGCACGCCCTCTATCAAGACGGGCACGAACCATTTCGTTATTATTTTAGGTAGAAAAAAGTCACCATGAAAAAGGGAAGTACTTTTTCTTTCATCCCTCATAATTCTTCTACTTTTATGTGTGGAAATAAAGATTTTAGCTTGGAGGCATTTGCCATTATTTGTGAAAATGAGTAAATGACTCCGCTTGATTCTTGAAAAGAAAAATATTAAGCGTTATAGTACTTTATGCTTTATGTTTTGATCATTCTCATTTTTCTTTTTCTTTTCCTTTTCCTCACCAAAATCCAAGAACCACATGAGCCTAAGTATTTTCTAATATAATTTGTAGTTGTCTTATTAAAAATTTATACTCCATCCGTCCCAAAAAACACGTCCCGTTTGACCTTTTTTTAGAAATTATCAAAAATCTATTGTTTCCCTAAATACCCTTTCCATAGAACAAAAGACCACCAATAATAGTACTTTCTAAAACATACCATGATTGGAATTTAATTATATGACTATTGTCTATTATCCATGTATAGAACTATTTTCCTTAAATACGATTGCAGTTTTATAGAAAGATTAATTAATTATATATTTCTCAATTAAAGAGAGGGTAATATAGTCAAATTAGAGAATAAATATATACATTTATAGCAAGGGATAATCATTTTGGAACACACAAAAGTTAGTGGGCATTTTTATTGGGACGGTGGGAGTACACAATAGTATGGTTCTTCGATTAAAATTTTCTAAGTATTTTATAACCTTCTTTAATTAATAGCAAAGCACAATAGTATGGTTATTTTTTCAAAAATTTGCCGAAGACCCATAGGAATTAGAGGCTAATCTAGGAAGTTCATATATGTTGACCTGTTACATGTTTTCTTGCTTTTTTCCATTTTTTTGTTTGATTTGATCCTAATGTGCTTTCTTTTTATTGTTTTCGCAGCAGATGTTTTCTAGAGTAATATTGAAGAGCACCCGCATATATATTGGCCACTCTATTACCCTATTCTTTTTCCTCTTTTACTTTTTCATTACTAGTTAATCAATTATTTCTTACTATAAATGTTTTAATTGTAATTTTTTAATTGATAAATTGAACAAGTTACCATTTTAACTTTGACTTTTCAAATATATGATATTGGACCAATTACGATGTTTTAAAGCTAATATTTAATATTAGAACAAATATTTATTATTAATCTAATATCTTTCTAGATAAGTTCTGAGAATATAATATAAAAAAATTCAGTTGGTCTTTCTTTAATGAGTATTTATTTATTACTCAGGTACTTAGTTTTATTTTCCAATAACAGAGTCGAGTCAATTTATAAGCTGGCAAGACTATAACAAATGAGAGAATTATATGTTAAGCTTCAAATCATGCATTAGCTAAAACTTTGGTTTGCGTGAATATGGAATATTAATGAATAAGTACTGAAGTACATATACATAGTAGTTGTTTGAATGTTGGAGAAGGATCTCCTATTTATAGGCCATTAGCGTATGGTAGGCGAACCACTAGGAGATCTTCAACACATTCCACTAGGACAACATCCTCGCATTCCAATAGAGGATCATCCTCCTCTGCAACAAATGTAGAGCATGGATGTCTAAATATAATAAATCCAATACATTTTTTAGAGAGATTATATTATCTACGTACTGTTGTAAATAATTTTGTGATTTGTGTTTATAGAACAATAAAATAATCTCCATAATATATACAATGTAATTATCATAATTTCATTATATAAAAATATAAATCAAACCGCATAAAATTCGGTAAATATGACATATGACGCAGGAGCAATGGAGAGTCACGACGATGTCGCTGTTCTAAAGTCATGATTGCCTCCCTATGTGCACGTTCTGACGGCTGATCACGACTTCAGGATAAAACCCATTAGCTCACAGCGGTGTCTTATCTCGGGTGCACGTCCTTGAGGAGACTAGGAACCCGTCCACCATCACGCTGCCAAAACACTAACACTCTTGTGGGAGTAAAATGAAAATCATCTTAAGAACTCATAATCTCACTTGTATCACTTGCGTCAATACAAAGGACTATGACCTCTTTATATAGGAGAATAATATTTGACCGTTATAAAATATTAATAGGCCACTAACAAAACTATAAAATCATCATAATCACATTATAAATAGCCCATTAATGATGAAATTAAGGTAGTCAAATATCTCATAAATAAGATTTAATGAGGTCATTAGTCTAAAATAAATATAAATTAAAATGGCATATTATGATAAAAATAAAATGTTGGAAATAAATAATAATTTAAAGAAATTTTAAAGATTATTTCCAACAATCCCCCACAAGATTTAAAATTTCTTAAATTCAATAAATAAATAAATATGGTGGCAATTTATACCATGCAATCGGTGCAGATGTCTTCCGGGCTTGAACCTACACTTAGTAATAGCAATATTCGTTTGAGGGAGCCATAATGGACTTCGCCTTGAATGAGGTCCCTTTAGCCAAACTTCAATCACCACACACACAGTATTGACTTTAGGGCATGGTTATAGCGGGTTAGCGCGTTATCTGGCCATGCGCACTGATTCTGATTCTCGTGAGGTCTCTAGGGTTAGCCCAAACCCATAGCCCCGGCCATCAAGGCGACTCTCACTTAGGTGAAACCTCCAAGGGTACGTGTGACCTCTACCTTGAGTCAAAACCCAACCTAACATCACACTTTTTTTTTTTTAATAGCACTTCACCTTAGGGATGGGAAGGAGGCATCTCTAGATACTCTCCTCAAAATAATGTGCTTTATATTTGAGTCACGCGTTGCAAGTTGTTTCTACCCATTGAACCTCCTTCATGGGATCGCCAATCACAGAGGTTGGGTTACTCCCGGGGTGACTCCCTTATGGGCTTTGCTCATCCCCCTCGATGATGAGGATATAGCCTCTCGTTACGCTAGTCCTCGAGGCAATTCCATCTCATGGAATAAAATTTTATTATGCCTCAATTCCATCTCATGGAATAAATATATATATGCGTGGCAATTTTCCATCACATGGAATATTATAATGTCTCTCATTTTATTGTTCAGCTTCTTGATTTCTCGATGCCTGCACAGCTTCTCAAATCGCATATACACAAGAGATTATAATACAAACATATAAATGCTCTTTTAATATTAGAAATCACCATAACAATTTGAATTTTCTTTCTTGAAGATCCTAACGTTCCTCTCTGGACCATTAGCATTGTTTACAATTCTTTTCTTTCTTTACTCAAACACAAGGACATATTTCATGTAATTTGACTTGCAGAAAACAATTTACCTCATAATATTTTTATACAATTGAATAAAACCCCCACACTTCTCTGTATTTGAATGAGGAACTTTTCAAATTTCATACTTAGAACACTTTCCATTCTCTTGTACATAGTAAACTTTCATAGAAATATAAAATCAATATGCAGGAGAGCTTTTCAAAGTTTTTAGCTGATTTTCTTCTTCTTTATATAACGTAACATCGCATCGAATTATGAACAGAAAGAACTCACATTGACGTACTAACAAGGTCTAAGAATCTCATACCAATAATTTCTGGATAATCATCTCATATTAATCTTCTCCAATTAAAGTGATTCACAAAAGTGTGCATATATATTATGAGCAATAATATTGTTTCCAAACACATATTCTGTGAATATTACGCATTACTCAGAAACATAAATAGACAAATCTCAGATCAATTGCAACAGACTAGGTCTTAAATATATATTAATTTGAACGAAAAAATGTCTCTGTAGCCCCATATGTATATTACACTTTCAAGGAGTAAATTATACATGTATGTTTCATTTTAAAATATTATCCAAGTTCCACAAAATTCATCTCATCAGCTATATAAACTTTAGGAAGTTTTCACACATGTACCTCAAAACATATAACTCCTAGTATATTTTCAAGATCACGATTCTAATTAAAATCCTTTAGTCATTCTTTCTTCTTACTCAAAGAAATCAGGTGACAATTTCTTGCAAACAAGTATGTTGCTCTTTCTTCCTTTTGTTTTTCATATAAAATTCGCTCTAATTTTCCAAAATATTTTCTCATAGTAATAAACCACTCTTCAATTATTTTGATGTCTAATATTTGACATAAATCTGTCATGGACTCATAGTTATAATTTTAACTAGCCGTTAAAAGGAAATATCCGTTGTAATATCAAGTTAATAATTTATTTAGGAATAACAAATTTACATGCTAATGCATTATTAGTTTTATACCAACTAAATTGAAGTAAAATGGCTTAACATTATAAGGGAGTTCCACGTGCATGCTTATATAATATTTCACGCTCTATTCATGTATATCACATATTCATATCAGACATATCTTGTCAGATGATCGTTCCTTCCACTAACGCGATTCAAATTTTCTTTTATAGTTATTGTAATTCTTTTACCCTTT
Organism: Buddleja alternifolia; assembly: GCA_019426215.1. Classification (NCBI taxonomy): domain Eukaryota; kingdom Viridiplantae; phylum Streptophyta; class Magnoliopsida; order Lamiales; family Scrophulariaceae; genus Buddleja; species Buddleja alternifolia. The sequence goes on along the minus strand of CM033401.1, from coordinate 12,086,428 downwards.
CAGCTTCTGGAATAAATGCAGTCAGATTCTAAAATCGAAGGCATCAACTTCCAATTAGTAATAGAGAGCGTACCTTATCATTTGATTAAAGTTAAGTAAGCATACCATTTTTCTTGATCACCTGCTTCAGACCTTCAGAACACAACTTTCTCTGGCATCCGGATTAATATTGTCAGCACGTGATTCGTGTAAAACTCAGGGAGTAGTTCACATGCAAGTCCACAAAATAACGAGTTACATTTTTCTGATAATCTATAATATCTAAACACAAATTACAATCGCAACTTTAGATTGTTGTAAATAATTTTGTGATTTGTGTTTATAGAACAATAAAATAATCTCAACAATATATACAATGTAATTATCATAATTTCATAATATAAAAATATAAATCAAACCGCATAAAACTCGGTAAATATGACGTTGGAGCAATGGAGAGTCACGACGATGTCGCTGTTCTAAATTCACGGTTGCCTCCCTACGTGCACACGTTCTGACGGCTGATCACGACTCCAGGATAAAACCCATTACCTCACAGTGGTGTCTCATCTCGGGCGCACATCCTCGAGGAGACTATGAACCAGTCCACCATCACGTTGCCAAAACACTAACACTCTTGTGGGAGTAAAATGAAAATCATCTTAAGAACTCATAATCTCACTTGTATTACTTGTGCCAATATAAAGGACTATAACCTCTTTATATAGGAGAATAATATTTGACCGTTATAAAATATTAATAGGCCACTAACAAAACTATAAAATCATCATAATCACATTATAAATAGCCCACTAGTGATGAAATTAAAGTAGTCAAATATCTCATAAATAAGGTTTAATGAGGTCATTAGTCTAAAATAAATATAAATTAAAATGGCACATTATGATAAAAATAAAATGTTGGAAATAAATAATAATTTAAAGAAATTTTAAAGATTATTTCCAACAATCCCCCACAAGATTTAAAATTTCTTAAATTCAATAAATAAATAAATATGGTGGCAACTTATACCATGCAATCGGTGCAGGTGTCTTCCGGGTTTGAACCTACACTTCGTGATAACAATATTCGTTTGAGGGAGCCATAATGGACTTGGCCTTGAATTAGGTCCCTTTAGCCAAACTTCAATCACCACACACACAGTATTGACTTTAGAACATGGTTATAGCGGGTTAGCGCGTTATCTGGCCATGCGCACTGATCCTGATTCTCGTGAGGTCTCTAGGGTTCGCCCAAACCCATAGCCCCGACCATCAAGGCAGCTCCCATTTAGGTGAAACCTCCAAGGGTACGTGTGACCTCTACCCTGCGAATTTTCGCCTTGGTCTCATTAAGGGTCAAAACCCAACCTAACACGTACATGAATAGTAAATAACATTATTATATTTATCTTATTCTTACCTCACTATTGTAATAAATTCTTGATCAAATAATGAACAAATTATAAAAAATTATTTTCATAAGTCATATGATTAATATATTTAATCATGACATTTTTTTCCGAGAACAAGAATTGCCAAGCTATTCTTTAATAAGCGTGATTATATTGTCTAATAATTTAATAAATGTAAGCATTTTAGGTCTTCATACAATATATAATTGCATAAATTATGACTTTACAATATTTAAACTCATTCTCAGGAAATTTTGTTCAAAAAATGAGAATGTTGCTATGTTATAACATAATCTTAATTATAACCAATAACTATTCCTTATTAGCTTTATTAATTAGTAATTATGATGTACCAAGAGGTTGGTAAAACGGTCGTGCATAACACGGGTTACATACTAGTACTATGTTATAATGTAAATCTCCTTGAAAATATTATTAATGATGGAACCATATATATAGACAATACAAGAGAATAATAATAAAGAAAATAATAAATAACATTTCTATTTTAATATAAACTCTAACAAATAGTACCCTCTAATATGGTTTCTATTAGATCAACAGTTTGAGAAGGTTCAATTGATCGAAATGAACTCAAGAAACTAGTCTAACCAAAGTTAATATCAGATTCCATATGATCACCCACCTGGCGAAATTAAAAATAGTCAATTTTGCCAAATCGAAGAGTTACCGTAAGGAGAAAAATAGGTAAATATGATTAGTTAATGATATTGGTTAAATTAACTCCCACCCTTGATTGAATTAATGATGAGAAACTTGTATTATTTCAGATTGATGTATAGCCTAGATGGTATTAAAATTGAAACTCGAAATTAATGTTAAAAAGTTTTAGGCTCCGTTTGTTTGTTAGTGTTTAATTTAAATTTGGAATATGATAACAGGTGATCAAATTTTCGGTTATTAAATTACATAGTAGTGTTTTGTTAAGTTTAGAAAATTGGACAAAGATATCATTTTAAAATATTTAGTTCGCGCACATTTCGTTAAAAAATGATATTCAAATTGATGACTTTCATTAAACTAGTTTTATTTTTCAATCAAGTTATTTGTCTACAATGTGTCACCTTAGTTTGTAATTTTTTTTTTACTTTTTATATACTAACTATAATTTTGCACTCGTATTTAATATTTAATTATTAAATATTAAACTAGTTTTATTTTTCAATCAAGTTATTTGTCTACAATGTGTCACCTAAGTTTGTAATTTTTATTTTACTTTTTATATACTAACTATAATTTTATGCTCGTATTTAACATTTAATTATTAAATATTAATATAATAATTTAGTTTGACCAGAACACGTCAAAACAATTAATGTGTCCAAAGTGTCTCATTATTTTGGAGCATCTACCACCAGTACTGTTTTGAAGATTTTATGAAAATCTATAAAATTGTGAAGCACAAACAAGAAGAATTTCTTTAAAATAAAAAATAGTTTCGGAAGCAGAGAATATGTATTTTCATTAAGGGTCCGTTTATAAAATATGTATTAAATCTAGTTTCCGAGAAAAGATATATACCCTGTAAAATACGTATTCCGTAATTTAGATGTATCTTTTCTTATAGTTTAGGGGATAAAGTGTAGTTTATCCCTTTTTTTTTTTTTAAGATGTACCTAATTCTTTTATTGGAAATAATAACTTGACTAGTTTATTTGAGGAGACTGCATGATGTGGAAGCTGAGACTTGAAAGAGTAGATTTATTTTTAATTTGCGATTTCCAACTCCCATGAAATGTGAAAAGCGTTGGCTTTAATGTTTCCAATATCATAAAATCGTTTTACTTGGGAATAAAGTTAAAAACCAAGGCCCAAACAAGGTTTAGAGTGAATAATTACTTAAATATAAATTATTAAATTCATATGTGGGATTCATACTCTCAGTCGCTGCACGTCAAAGAAGAATCTTACATATATATCCAAATCTTGAATCAACACTTAAATAGTGGTTTATTAATATAGAAATTAAAAATAATTTACAAAACAAAACAAAACAAATTATTCTCCTTAATCCAAACTTCAAACAAGTTACACGAAAAGATCCTCAGTTAATTTTGACATTTAGGGCCACAAAAAGAAGTGAACATACATACATCTAACAATGTCAGGGAACTTACTGATGTTTCTTATACAAATATTTGCAAATTCCATATATATACACAAAATAAATTTTCACAGACGATCATTGGATCCTTCACAAAAAATCAATTGCAATAAATTACCAACTTCTCAATCTCTCTCCCCTTTTTATTTTTTTGTTCAAAAATAAAAATACCACACACATACAAGTCGATAAGTCTGTGTCGTGGGACTAATTCTATCAATCATAAGCAGCTGCTTCCAGTTCCTACAGATTGATTAAAAGAACACAACCATCTCTTCCCCTCACTCTGAGACGTCGACCGCCTCAAACTCGACCTCGAAGAACATCTAACCAAACGGTTCCTTAAGCTCCCGTCAATACTTCTTGGAACCAGACAAGGACTAGTATCTGGCGCTCCCATGCACAATCCCGGGCTTAGTTTAACTGAAGGAAACCCCTGACAGCTCAGTGACCGAAAAGAAGAACCGAGAGGCGAGTGGAAATCGGGCTTGCAAAATGGCGTTTCTAAAGAGCCCGATTCTTGAGCCTCGGTTGAACAAGTGCAGAAGGGCAGGGACAAACTTGTCCTTCCAAGTTCTTTGCTTATCGGCCTTGTGCTCGCGAGTTTGATGAAAGAAACTATCCCGTGACGGCATAAGGGACAAGCAATTGAACCGGGGGGGCCGTGAGAGGCGGTGGATGTGCTATTTGTGGAACAAAGATAGAGGGCGCAATGAGTGCAGAACTCGTGGAAACAACCTGTATTATGTGTAGTTTCAAGTGTGAGAAAATCTATTTCATAGCTAAGGCCGCGTTTGGATTGGGTGATCCGGAGCTGAGGATTTCAAATTTATGAAAACAAATCTACTGAACCTGTCTGGTACTTTCAAGTTAAAACGGTTTTTATATCCTATAATGCATTTTGAATTGTTTCTCACTCGTCAGGTGGATTTCAAATTCTCCGTGTATCGGGGGTCATTTCAAATTCTTAGCTCCAGATCATTTGCTCAAATCCAAACTCAACCTAAGAATGTATTTGGATTGAAGTATTCGAGAAAGCAATGCATCTCGAATTCATTAACAAATCCATTGAGCTTGTTTGAATGATTTCAAGTTACAATGAATTTTAACTCCCCATCATTATGATGAATTTCAAATGACTCCATTTTGAAATACTTCCCCGAAATCCGTTCCTCAAATCTAAATCGATCAATTCACACACAATCTAAGAGTTCTAACATCAAATTCTGATAATAATTCATATGGAAACACAAAGAATGGCAATTTTAGTGGGTCTCCTTATTCATGGCTTCTTCCTTTAAAAGATTGGTCGCTTATAGCCACTAGTTAAGACAAATCTATAGTTAACTTTAAATTTTGTTGGATCAATTTAAATTTCCATGTTCTTTAAAAAAGTATTTGGAGAATTGAAAGAAGTGAAAAAAGACGGTGTACGATTTGTCTAGCAAATCGGAATAAGTATACCTTCTGCAGCAACTGTACACTTTCTTTCCAAGCAAACGACACATGGATCTAAACACGCAGAGGCCATATCGCTGCTTCTCCATCCACATTCTCTGAAAATATCACAAAACAAGGATACATTCTTCAACTAATGGAAACACATTGTAATTTTATATGGTTCTGTTTAAAGAGATAAAATAACAAGGAGTACTAACTATAGATTTCTAATTTATACAAGGAATAATTACATGCAACCCCCTCACTTATTGGGTAATTACCACGAGTCCCTGAGGTTTTGCAAATTACCAAAGATACCCCCTGATCCTGATAACTCGAAAAACAAAAGTTGAAATTGTAATATGTTTTATATGACATTGGGTGAAAACGTAATAGGGGTTAGGGTCTCAAGCAGGGGAGTCTATGCAATTTACTCTATATACAAATTCATAAACAGTTTGTATGGTTTATATAGGACAGGGTAATGAATTAGTGTGACTTCTGCTCACCTAGCAATATCAACAAGGCTCCTGAGAGGAAGACATAAAAATGGTGACGGACTGAGTCTCGGTTGGTCAACTGGTCGTTGACTTAAAACTTCCTCAAGCCAATCTCTATGCCATGAACGAGCAACCATCAAAGGAGTCCATCTTCGAACATGCAGAGTAGAATAGTAAGTCGAGGGGAAAAAATGCTTAACAGAAAGTTAGAAACAGAATAAAACTCCATAAAAAGAGAATTTCTTAAGTTCTCGATGTATGAAAAATTGAGAAAGAGGATTTCACTAGCCAGGAAAGACTCAAATATGATTTCTGAACGATCAACCAAACTTCGACAATTAAGATTATGTTTTCAATTGGCCAAATGATTGATTTTTGCAATCATGATAACTATGACACTATGTTGGAGTTATTAAGAGCAGCTTATGACCACCAGTCTGAGAAGAGAAACATAATTTACTCTTGCATCATGAATGAAACTATTACAAGATGAAATAAAATTATTACAATCGAATAAGTTAAATAAACTCAAGAGATGACAGTCAAGAGATTTCTCAAGAGAATTTATTAAAAAAAAAAAAAACGAACAATTGCTTCATTTGAATCAAGACAAATATTGCTTCCATGTTCATATCTAGTCTAATTTTTTCCCAGTACATTTTCTATTTACTCCATGAACAACAACAACATTGTATTGCAGACAAATGTGAGTTAACTGAAGTTAAGCTCATATTACAAACAAAATCATTAAAAGAGATACTGTATTATCATATAGTTTTGGTTGATTGTACCTCCAATTACAAAAAAAAAAAAAAAAAAAAACCCGTGATGCGAGCCTGAATATTTTCATGTAAAGCAACTCAATAAAATTACAAAAACCATACCCGTTTGCGTTTTCTGTGGTTAGACTAGAACCCTTGGCAATCAAAAGCTGGAAATAGACAAATGAAAAAATATTACTCCCATTTGTATGGATATTGATATTCGTTCGTCACCAAATAAACTTACCTGACAACACTGTGCATTACCACCACAAGCAGCATAATGGAGTGGCGTGCTTCCAGCACCTGTAGGAAAACATTTAAAACATGTAACTAAGTTTCAGCCTCATAACATATTGATAAGCTGCACTTAAACAAATGAACATAACCGAAAACAAGAATTACAAGCAATCAAACAAAATGAACAAATTCTCGGAATCAGAAACTATCGTTCACAAGTGTGATAAATTGCACTTAAACAGATATTTAAAAATATATAACAATGGCAAAAGTGCTAATGGACAATATATGAATGCAAAAAGAACGAAAAAAATCCAACACACCTATTAAATCAATAGTAGTCCCATCTTCAACCGTTATCTGAGATACTGAAGCCCCTAAATCCAGAAGGAGATGAACAGCTTCGACATGCCCATTGAGTGCAGCCATATGAAGGGCTGTGACTCCACCATCAGCAGGTCTATTGATTTCTTCATAGAGCGCACTAAAAACCCAAAAAACAAAAAATAAAAATAAAATCAAAAGAAGAAAGAAAATCAAATAAAAAATAAAATAACATCACATAACTGCATATGATAAAAGTCATTTAAGTCAAAAAGAAAATTTTGACATGAAATACCCTTCATCAAACTCTGAAACAGTTTCATCACTTCTTGATCTGTTCTTTAAAATATTGCATAAATTGGGTATGCTTGGAATGTGATCAGCAAGGAGAAGACGAATGCATCGAGAATGGCCATTTAATGCAGCTAAGTGGAGTGCAGTGCCTCCATTGAGATAATCAGCTCTGTGAATCTAAACAACAAAACAATGACAAATTTATGTCGTACACTTAATTTCAATTCAACTTATCCTTATTAAAGAAATAGTATATGAAACCATAAGACGTCGTACATTGGCTTTAAAAAGTATGAGAGTCTGAACAACCTCCCAATGACCATATTGACAAGCTTGCATCAGGGCAGTCTGTCACAAAATGGACAATAAAACCCTTTAACGTTCCTACTAAAATACCGCAATGACTATTACCATGAATCATCTTTTGGTTCTAGTATTAAAAGAACTGAATTTACAATTGATGATATAAATAAGAGCCAAAAATCAATACCTGCCCGCGATAGTTCCTGAGATTAATATCAACTCCAGACTCGAGCAAGAGCGAAACAATCTAAAGATGACATTATACAAACATCATCAAAAGATTATTACACTTTATCTGATATTTCCAGATAAATCACATAAACTGTGATATATATACCTCATGATGACCTTGAGCTGCAGAATAGTGCAAAGGCGAATTACGAACGCCAAACGTGGAATATCTCGCGAGGCGAGGATTATAGTCCAACAATGCCTTGGCTTCTTGAAGATCACCATCTCTTGCTGCAGAGACCAAACGCTCCCCCGACGCAGAACATCCAAAAGAATTACCCACAAGACTCAAAAATCTCATTTTTTCACCCTATCTCTATAATCCCCTCAAAACATGAAATCAACAATCAAAATCAGCACTAAGAGAAAACTATAAAAACACACATATACCGTTTCTCATCATAGGAATCTCACCAATTTACCAACTCTTTACACACATTTACCATGTTTTCTACCTAAACAACAACTACCTTTAAACCAATCTTGACCTGTACATACATCTATAAACATTAAAATGTTGCAACTGTAGGAATGTCACAGCACCCAATGCTTATACACCTATTTGCAATTGCAACTTAATCATCATTGATATATGGCAAGAAATAAACAATTCTATCTTGAAAGAGACCAAGCTCAAAAATGAATAAAAATTCAGCCTTTACAACCAATTGATAGAAATTGAGAAACATTCAAACACCCCACTTCTCATTTTCCCCTCAATATATCAATATTCTGCAATTCCCCCGAAAAAATAAAGAAATTACTCAAAACCCACCTCCAAAATTTGCCCCAAAATCAAACCCAGATTCCAAATTTTTCCGGGAGATCCAGAACAATAATTACAACAAAAATACCAACCCTCACATGTTTGATGAAATGTCAAGCCCAAATTCCACCACCCCACAGAACTCAACAAAAATGGGGTATTTTTCTAATTTTTTCCCCCTTTTTCCTCTTCTTCTTTTTGTAACCGCCAATAACAAATATTAATGACAGACAATCATCCCCCAAGAATCCCTCTGCATTCCTTTCTCTCTCTAAATAAAGTATCTTAAAATAAGCTTTCAATGAGGTGTAATGCTTAATATTCGGCTTAATTAAATAATATACTGATAGACATTTTTATCTGCTAGTTATATTGTCATTATGTTACAAGTGTTTTTGGCGTTGTAAATGTTTCAGCTGTGATTGAAAGAAAAGGAGATAAAATGGGACGAGACACCGATTTTTGCGGCAAACTCAAACAACAAGGATTCATGATTGGCACTTGTTATTATTCTCATTATTGCCAGTCAAATTTGGTAGTTGGGTTGTTATTATTCTCCTCTCTCTCTCTCATCTCTCTCTCTCATCTCTTGTCAATTTGTTTCATGCTCTCCAGACAAAATTTTATGAAAACATTTTGCTCTTTTTGGTCTATTTGGATTTTTGTTCTATATATTACGGAAAATTCTTTAGTGCACCGAATTTTTCATACACCAAGTGATTTATATTGTGCTACATCAGTAGGTGGCACAATACATGTCACTTCGTGTTCAGGACCCTATGTACCCAAGAATTTTCCATGCATTACTTCCTAGTCCCTATCCTAGTTAGTTAAAAATTGGGCTGTTAGAAATTGCTCATTTAATACGTACGAGGTGTATTGTAAAATTTTGCCGAAAGTTATGGAGAAAAAACCGGCTAAAAAATATAAAAATGGAAACTAAACGAATTTCTTGAACGTATGAATATAAATAAATTATTTGGGAGTAAAAATAGAAACACTTATTTTTATATGAGTTTATAAGATATATTTCTTGTACTCGTTTTTAATTATAAAAATAGTGTTTTATTTGAGTCGGTAGTTGAAATAATTAATATCTTGAAAATTATTAGCATTTGTAGTTTTTAATAGCATAATACTCAGTTAGTTCTTATATAAATTAATTATAATTTTCAAGTTTTAAATAAAAAATAATAATTTATTTTTGTCAAAATTAAAGTATTATTCGTCAAATATAATATATGATACGTAAAATACGTATACTGTAAGGTTCAACTCAAAAGTACGAGTAATATTCATTGCGTTCAGAATATAAACGAGAAACGGATGTATTTTTCAAAGATATATACATACGGATATTATACGTATATAATATGAGTTTTGACGAACTAATATCCTGTATACATCAACATTTCAATTGCTTGCTACGTTACATTTATTATAAGTTGTAATATATTTTTTTAACTAATAGTAAGAAAGGTTGACAATAATTTGTTTGACTTTTTGAATCAGTCTATTATATTTGAGTTATCCAAAAGTGAAAGTGTGATAGTCTGTACTTCTTTGTAACTAGAGAATATGCATTGCATCTAAAGATCCATCTAAAAAGTAACTTTATGTTTATGGGAGTCATGTGTACGCACGGACGCCACATGCTAAGAGTACATATGTGTTGGCATTCTCAAGTTAGCTAGGAAACGCTCGGGTGGCTTTAGGAAGTTTGTTTCTTAATTATTCGTGTAAGATGAAATTTACTAAGAAGTTTCTTACTTAATTATTTGTATATGATGGAATTTACGTGATTTTTTTAAATATAATATAAATGATTGTCATTATTTTAGAATTTTGTATTGTTGGAGCTTCTAAAATGACTCATGACCGCAGAGTATTGCTTCACTTAAAGTTTGATAGAAAATATAGATAACATATGTATCTTAATTCTTACATGAGATTAAATCTTCCTTTGAACATCTGAATTAATCAAATTAATATGATGATATGGGCGAAATATGTAATATGACCAGAGCCAAAAAATATGTTCCAATTTCTTTTGAAAAACGTAATTAAATGGGTTGGAGTAAACCACTTAATTAACATCGGAGAGTGAGTTATAATAGGCTAATTCCACCTTAATTGGGTCCTATAAAGAACATGATAATGGCAAAACAGGATTGGATGCAAATAGGTTGAATTTGAGTATATAATTAAGGATATGAATTACACCCTTCGGAAGCCCCAACGATAAAATACGCAAGGACAAAGCATAAATAGCTTTGTATTAGGGTTTTGAGTCGGTCATACATATAAGACATTTTTCACTATGTATTCTATTTTTCTTGAAGAGAAAATAATAATAACAATTCCTAACTTGAATGTTGGAGGTGCAACACTTTGCAAAAGATTTCCCTTCCATTCCATTTTTAGGTATGCGAGAGTTTGAAGTTGAGTTAGATTCTTATTGAGGACCCAATATGCATCACATATTCAATGGTATTTTTAGGACTTTTTCAACACTCAAAGAAGTGTCTTAAGTTACCTAATAGGGTAGAAAGACAAATGAAGTGTTCTTACACAGTTTGTGCCTTTACAATGACTATTTAAGATGAAAATAATTGAGGCAAGAGTTTCACTCTTTGTTCTTAAGACAATATTGTTTCCCACTAGTGCTTGTGGTTAAGGACAACGTCTCTCTAAGGTATAAACGAATATCTCAAAATAACAGCATTACAAATTTCAAAATTAAATTGAAAGTCAAGGTCATGAATTTTTTTTCTTCCTTCTCTCTCGGCGTACTGTAGCCTCATGCTAACATACCCTACTGGCCATGGCCAAGAGGAAGAAGGGGCTTGCAAAAACCACCAACGAGAATGTGACTACCCCTACACCAACCCCTCCCGTTCAGAAACTTGTAGAGACTAGTGAAAAGTCACAAGTGCAGAGATCCCTTGAGTTACGGACTGAAACCCTAAGTGATGAAACGGAGGAATTGGGACAAAATTCACTTGGAAGTCTGGAGGAGATACTTAAATGCGCTCAAATGGCTGATGTACAGACAGATCAGGGCGAGGAGCTTGTGCAAACACTTGCTCAGTGTATATGGAAACTGAAAGGCAAAGGAGGGGAACCAAACCCCTCAAAAGATGCGCGGGATGTAGAGGTTGCGAATGGAGTGGAAAAACCTCAAGGAAATGTCTGGGATAATTTTGATATCACCAAATTGAGAGGGGCTAGGTGTAAGCTCAACTACTTGGAGCCTGAATCCAGAGATGGGCTGAACATAGGACGAATTGAACCAGGTGATATTCAAACGGAGATTGACTACTGGAATTCTGCTGTGGTGTGTTACATCCTTGGGGCAAATCCACCTTATCCAGTAATCAATGGCTTCAGTAATCAATGGCTTCATTAGGAGAATAAGGTGTAAGTTGGGCATTGACAAGATACTTATGAAATAAAATGGCTTATTTTTTGTGCGATTTCATGCTGTTGAGAGTAGGGAAACTGTCATGCAACAAGGTATTGTGCATTTTGATGGGAAACCCTTGATAATTGCCCCTGGACTGAAAATTATGACTATAGGAAGAGCACCATTGAGAAAATCCCTATTTGGATTAGGTTGGGACAACTAGATATCAAATATTGGAGCTGCCAATCATTAAGTAAAATAGCAAGTTTAGTGGGCACCCCTATTATTGTTGATCAAATGACCATGCAGAAAGAGAGGATCCAGTTTGCTAGATTACTGGTAGAAGTGGACACTAAGAATATGCCAGATCAAGTATATTTTGCAACTGAGAAGGGCATTGTCTTGGAACAAAAAGTGACTTATAAATGGAAGCCAGTAGTATGTGAGCATTGCAAGGGGTATGGACATGAAATTTTACAATGCAAAAAGAGGAAGGGGAAACAAGTTTGGTTGCCAAAGAAGGTTCAGGTCAATACTGAAAAATCAAAGGGAACTGACAGTGTGGAAATGAATGCCACAAATCCAGAGAGAGGACATAATCCAACCCCTGTAGAACAGCAGGAGAATGCATGGATAACTATTAATAGAAGTGGACACAAAATCAGAGATGGGGTACACATGGCAAGAAATACAGACAAGGCTTCAACAAGCAACAGTACCCAAGGGTTTCAAGTAGAGCCAGGGTTAGTTATCATCACAGATACTAACCATGGGGAGCATAGGAGTATGGAACATTAGAGGGTTGAATAGCCCTGATAGGCAGAGAGAATTGAAAGCTCTCTATAATAAACATGGTCTGGGGTTGGTAGGTATCCTAGAGCATAAAATAAAAAGACAAAAATATGATCAAGTGTATAATAGTATTGCACAAGGGTGGGGCAATGTTACAAATCTTTCTGATAGTCCTAGAGGAAGGATTTGGATAATATGGAGAAGAGAATACTATGAAATTACAGTGATTAAGTCTACTCCACAACTTATTCACTGTAAAGGCTTTAATAAAATAACAAAAAAGTTCTTTATGTTTTCTGTGGTTTATGCTTTCAATCATATTCATGAAAGGAAAGCATTGTGGGAGGATCTAAAATTGGAACAGGCTAGAATACATATACCTTGGCTACTATTGGGAGATTTCAATACAGTACTTAAACCTACTAATCGAGTTGGAGGGCCCCTAATAACAGTCACTGAGATAGCTGATTTTCAGGAATGTCTTGATGTATGTGAGCTGGAAGAAATGAGGTGGAAGGCGCATGCATGCCTTCACCTGGAATAATTGTCATGAACCTAGGAGGAGAATTTTTTCAAAAATTGACAGAGTTCTTGTAAATCATAACTGGTACTTGGAATATCCTACAATAGATCAACAGATGGGGATGATTAGACCTTTTAGCAGGGAAGAGATCAAAAATGCTTTGTTTAGCATAGACAGTAATAAAAGCCCTGGGCCAGATGGTTTTGGCAGTGACTTTTTTAAAAAAGCTTAGGATATTGTTGGAAATGGGGTGACAGAAGCAGTGCTGGATTTTTTTCCACAGGGGCACCTATTGAAATAGATTAACAGTACCCTCCTAACCCTTGTGCCAAAGGTGGAGAATCCTACTCAGGCCAGTGAGTATAGACCAATTGCATGTTGCAATACCTTGTATAAATGCATATCAAAGCTACTAACTAGCAGGCTAGCAGAAGTGTTACCTAGTTTGGTGGATGAGAACCAAGGTGCTTTTGTGAAAGATATGTTTATTATAGACAATGTTTTGATAAGTCAAGAGCTTATAAGATTGTACAATAGGAAATCTGTTTCTCCTGGGTGCTTAATGAAAATAGACCTAAGGAAAGCCTATGATTTTATAGAATGGGACTTTCTACAGGAGATGTTGGAGGGGTACAGGTTTCCTCAGAAATTCAGCAAGTGGGTGCTGGAGTGTGTGAAAACAGTGAGTTACTCCTTGGTACTTATGGTGCAGTGCATGGGTTCTTTAAAGGACAAAGGGGGATAAGGCATGGCGATCCTATCTCACCCTTGCTTTTTGTCCTTGTTATGGAGTATCTGACTAGGAGCCTGAGAATTGCAGCTATACACAATGGATTCAGATTCCATCCTGCTTGTAAGCATCTCAAACTCACTAACATATGCTTTGCAGATGATCTAATGATCTTTTGCAAAACTTCTACTCAATCAGTCACAATACTTTGGGATCAGTTTCAAAGTTCTCTACTGTATCTGGCCTTTATGCTAATCAAAGGAAATCTAACTTGTATGTGAGAGGGGTGTCTCAAAAGATTAAAAAAGAACTGATGCAAGTCACTGAATTTGGAGAGGGGGAGTTTCCTATTAGATATTTGGGGGTGCCAATATCACCCACCAAATGGTCTAAAATGGATTGTCAGAGCTTAGTGGATAAAATTGCTGTTAGACTCACTTGATGGGCATCCAGGAACCTATCTTATGCAGGTAAAACCCAACTCATCAATTTTGTTCTGTTGTCACTCTATGTGTATTGGTCCTCCATTTTCTTGTTACCCCAAGCTGTGATTAAACAAATAGAACAGAAGTGCAAAATATTTTTGTGGGGAAATAAGGAAAATCATGCTAAAATGGCTCTTGTTAATTGGGATAGTATCTGTACAAAGAAAAAATATGGTGGTTTAAATGTGAAAAATTGTAAGTTATGGAATATTGCTGCTATTGGTAAACAAGTGTGGGCTTTATCCAAGAAGAAAGACACATTGTGGGTAAAATGGATAGGAAGTGTCTAAAATGGATAGGAAGTGTCTATCTAAAGTCCACTGATTTTTGGGACTATAATCCTCCTGTGGATAGTAGCTGGGCGTGGAGGAAAATAAACATTGTTAAAGAAAAATTAAAGGATGGTTATAACCAGAATAGATAGATTTTGACAAAAACAAGGGTGTACTCTATTAAAAGTGCCTATGAATGGCTTCAAGGCACTAGGGCAGAGTTTCTGGGGGCTGAAATAGCATGGAATAGAATCAATATCCCAAAACAATCTTTCATAGCATGGTTGGCTTTACATAGAAAAATGTTAACCAGAGAAAGGTTGGGTAAGTTCATTATGCTTACTGATTGTTCCTGTTTGCTGTGTCATGATGCTATAGAAGCTGTTGAGCATCTTTATTTTGGCTGTGGTTGGTCTAACGCATTGATACAGTATCTTATGAATTGGTTGAATGTGAGGGGTTGTCCTGTTTATTTTGGGAGATGGTTAAGATGGCTAAAATTTGCTTTCAAGAGCTGGAAATTCAAACAGAAGATCCTCATAGCAGGTGTGTTGGCTGCAATGTATAGAATATGGGAAGAAAGAAACAGGAGATTGTTTACTCAACAAGCAAGACCATGGAATGTTGTGGTTGAGATTGTGAAGAGAGAGCTATGTATAAGGATAACAGGTTACAAAGCACAAAAGTTAACTAACAGAGATAGGACATACTTGGAAGAAATTCTACAAAGTTAGATAGAAATTTAATTTCTTGAATTTTTGTCTTTTGCACACACAAGCCTACTGCCATGTGTAATGCTGTGTGTTGAAAGTTGTAAATGATGCATGTAGGTAATAAAGTTTCTTACTTTACACCAAAAAAAAAATATCTCAAAATTGACTAACAAAATAATGTTAAGAACTCTCTCTTTGACAAAAGAGCTCAAAATCTATTGATAAGAGAGCTTAAGAGCAATAGGAGGAAAGAATGCTAAAATGAATGAAAATTTTGAAACTAAGAGAGGCTACTTCTAATCTATGATGCATGGATACTTCTAAAATTAAAGTCGTGCAGTATAGTATTCGTATCGGATACGATACTCGTTAGATACTTGTTCGATACATATTGGATACTTATTTGACGTATCCAATAATTAAAATAAATAAAAAAGATTGGACACCGTATCCGATACTTCCGAATGTCGTATCTCATACAGATTTTGAAGTATTTGATACACATTGGGTATCTTGCGAAGTATTTTTTGAATATTATATAATATTTTTTATGTTAAAATAGGAATATAATAATGACTTTTATCGTATGTTAAAGAGTTAAACAAATAAAAAAAACTTAAAAGAGGAAAACTACTTTGGTTTCACTTCTTAAATATATGTTTTTTCTTCTCTTACCTCACGTGATATCTATCATTTATACTTTATCACCGAAGATTTTGGATAAGAATGTAGTTGTTGGTACTGATGGAATAACGTTCGTACACTGGAAATGATAAAGTTTTTTGGTTACCTTCAAAGATTTTTCAACTTATAAACAATAAAATGGTGTCAGTATTGCAGTTTTATTTATGTTAGTAAATATATTGACTAAAATTTATTTTTAAATATTATATATATATATATATATGCGTATCCCCAACATATCGTACCCTATAATTTTGAAATTTATCGTATCTTGTATCTGTATCGTACTGTACTCGTATCCCCGTATCTGTATCCGTACATCATAGCTTCTAATAGATGAAAAGCTGGGTACTTACAGAAGCACCTAGTTGGAACAAGTGTCACTCAACAATTGGACACTTTTGTATGATTGAGTAGGTCTCCTGTCGCTACTAGGCACATATGTACAATCACGACTATTGATTATACATATCCTTAATTATCCTGCAACATTTCTCTCATCCAACGATACCGCTTGTCGAATGCTTATTGGGAGTTAAATTTATTTTGTCTAAAAAATATAGGGTAAAATATACCTTGTACCCCTTAACTATTCACTTTGTATCATTTAGATTCCTAAACTATCAAATGTAACAAAATAGTCCCTAAATTATCAAACGTAACAAAATAGTTCCTCGACTTAAGGACGTGTTCGGCTAATTTTTTAAATTGATAAATAGTATAATACGAATGTTATTTTTAAATATTTTTATATAATTTATTTTATTTTTAATATGGTAATTATTTAAAATATACTTTTAATTTTTTTACGAAGAGTAAAAACCTTAAAATGTAAAGTTAAAATCATAATTAGTATCAATTAACGATATGAAGTTTCTATATAAATAATTTTTTAGATAAAACTACTATTGATTCTTTTGTGCTCTAGAAAGTTAAGGACATTTAAATCCATAAATTTATTAACCCTAAATGTTAGATTTTTTTGGAAAGGAAAGTTGGTGAAATGAGTTATTTGGATTATAAAATATTATAAAAGATTTGTTTGGGCATAAAGTTTATTTTAAAGAGCTTTAAGTAAATTTCAATAAGAAATTAGTAGAAAATCGGTATACTATTTTCTGCACAAAAGTGCGTAGAAATGGTAACCAATTGGTTAAAAAATAACAAAATTATAAGTACACAAAAGACTCATTTTGTTTAAAGCACGTGAGGGTAAAATAGGATTTTTTTTTCAATGGCTACATTGCAAATATCAAATTCAATACCACGTCAGCAATATGTCACAGCAAATCAAACACGTCTATCAAATCGATGGACTATTTTATTACGTTTGATAATTTAGGAACCATTTTATTATATTTGATAGTTTAGGCACCTGAATGAGACAAAATGAATATATAGTTTAGGGGTACAAAATGTATTTTACCCAAAGATATATACAAGACCCAAACTTGATCCACAACCCAAGTTGGGTGTGTGATCAATCTGTCTAATCGGTCCAATCTATAAAACTTTGGTGCCCGAGTGCCCACATGATTCACCCAAATTGAGGGGCAATACTATGGTGGATCGAGATCATTGGTTCCGGTCCACAAATCACCATTGGATCCCCCACTAGGAGGGGGGCAATTACTAAATTACCCCCAATCTAATGGTGATTTGTGGATCGGGACCAATGGTCTCGGTCCACCATAAAATTTCACCAATTTGAGCTATATAGCGTGATGTCTCATTATTTTCATTTCTCACGTGGCATAGTAAATATTTAGTCTATTCACTTTCTTACATATCGCATCAAAAAAAAAAAAAAGTAGTCTTACATATTGCAACTCCATATATATATATATATATATATATATTCTATTTTAGTGATTCACTTTAACTATTAATTTATCATTTATCCGAAATTAAGTTTGAATAATTAAATAC
Source organism: Buddleja alternifolia (assembly GCA_019426215.1). Lineage (NCBI taxonomy): Eukaryota > Viridiplantae > Streptophyta > Magnoliopsida > Lamiales > Scrophulariaceae > Buddleja > Buddleja alternifolia. The sequence goes on along the minus strand of CM033401.1, from coordinate 12,068,517 downwards.
ACAAAATTTATTTATTTTCAAAATAGAATGAACTTGACCAGACAAAATTCAATAGATGATTTGTACACCTACATAAAAAAATCGTCATTACCACCATAGTTTGCAAAACCAATTTCCCACACTATCCATGCTTGTTTTCAAAATCTTGGTAAGTTGTCAAATCAAATTCAACATTTCAATGAATATAATAATGTATTGTTTATATCTTAAAGAAAAACAAGAATTGATATACTTCTCCATGATATAATAATTGGAATAATTCGTGCGAGTCTCGATGGAGTGAATGCTACTAAAAATAGGAGTAGAAGTGAAAATTTTCATTGCCAATTCCTTCATATATTATCTCTTTTTATTTATTTATAGAATTGAACTTTTACTACGATTTTACTTTCTGAAAAAATATCAACTTTTAGGAGAAGAATCAAGTACTTGTTATGAGTTTGGGAAACTAGATTGAAAAAATATCAACTTTTCTCATCGACGTGAAACCATTAAGTACCATCATTATGGATAGAAGATCCCCTCTGAGCTGAATTTGACATCTTGATCAATTCCATTTGTTAGTCAGGTTTCTTAGTTCTTACCAAGTCATATCAAAGGACTCCTCGTGAGTATTTATTTGTACAAACTGGTTAACAAATTGGGCCTGGGGGTAGGACCTTGTTGTTGGACCAATAATCTGACAAAGGAAAACGTTAAATGGGCTCTAGGACATATGAAAATTAGCATTTCAGATTTTTCTTTCAATATTATGCTTTATTTTGTATATATATAACACTTACATACTAAGTGTGTAGAATTAATGCCACATTTATATTTAAAAATACTTTATTCATTTCACGAGTATACAAAAAGCAGAATACAAGATGCAAAATTATTTCGCAATAAAATTAAAAATCAAAAAACCTTTGAGCGTTAAATGGTCCTGAATATTATCATTTACTACCAGGGACGGAGCCAAGGGGGCTGGAGGGTGCGGTCGCCCCCCGCTATTAAATTTTGAAAAATTATTTTTTCACCTTTGCAAAATTTTTGATATTTGAATTTGGCCCCCTCCCCCCCCCCCCTAAAAACTCAAAATTCTGGCTATAACGAAAGAGATATAAGAGTATAAAGTATGTCAAAATTTGTAATTGAACCTAGTTTCTTATTATATTTTCCTACACAAATATAGCGTACCGTACCGCGGGGCTCCTTCGACTATCTGTCAAAAAGAAAGTGTATACCTATATCACAACAATCTCGCCCCCTCATTAAAATTTCTGGCTCCGTCTCTGTTTACTACTATATACTGCTCAGCTCAAGTGTAGTAGCAACAATTCTCAGTGTGCCATCACTGCGTTGATATATAAATAGTCAATTCAATAAACATATATATATAACCCATCATTGCAATGTACGTTATAGTGAAATAAATACTCACATATCCCATGGGACTCGAACTCGATAAATACGGTTTTCATGTGAAAAGTTTTCTGACTTTTCGATCATATTCATTATCAACTATAAAAAAATAAGAATACGTTGATATCTTTTGTTGTCTAAAAACTTACTCGAATCTCACTTAATTCAATCATTTCACTCGTGTGGAAAAATGAATTAATTATTTCGATCATGTCTGCAGGTGTTTGGTTCTCTATATAATCTTTCTTAAAAGTAGATTCTTGTAAGGTCTGAGCAATTTGGTCAAAAAGCTCACATGAAATCATTCAATCATATTTATTAACATATATATATATATAGTTGTTATTGAAGTTATCGAGATTGCAAATTAATGTTTGACAGATCTTCAGATTCTAAAGGAAATGAGGTTAGGTTGGAAAGGTGGGGAATTGGAGTTGGGGACACTGAAAAAACAACTTGCATGCACATGCACATGGAAGGCTTTCACATTCTTGGTCATATATATAAATAAAATATTAAGTATTAATTGAATATAGTTATAAAAAGTAATGGAGGGTTGTTTATCATGATGTTTTACTATTAATTTTGAGTAACTTTTTGACAATATAACGAAAAGAGTCAAGGGTTGTTAATGGCCGGTTATAAGTGATTGCTTTTAGAGACTATAATCGTGGGGAGAGATAGAGATAAAAAAAAAAACAGAAATTAATAACGTATGTGAAATATAGTCTCTTTTAATACATTATGAAAATTATTGTCGTGCATATCACTAGGTGGCAACTATTAACGTTAATAACAAGGAATTTGATGTGCTCAAAACAAATTTCAATAAAATCTTTATGTTCATTGTATCTTTAAACCCACATTTTTTAATGACTAAAAGAAGTGAGATTGGATAGTCCATTGATTGCCTATTCTCAATAGAAGTGGAAATACTGATTCCTCATTCAACAATGAGGAATAATTATTCTCACTTAAGTAGGAAAAATTAGGAATCATGATTAAAAAGGAATATTACTCTTCTCACAAATAAGATCATGAATTATGACTAAAAATACAAACATATGTATATATATATATATGTGTGTGTGTGTAATATGTGTATATAGTACATATATGTATTTATGGAAAATATGATCAATTTATGATATTTCTATAATATGTTTCATTATATATAATTGAATATTTGGATATACCTATATATTATAAATATATCTTTATATACATATAAATATAATATTTCATATTTGTAGTATCGCATACACATATGTTTATAGATACAATATATATATAAGATTTACACAAGTAATTCATGTCATTATCAAATATAACATATTGTATTCATAGTTACATATAATATATCTGTATAAGTTTTGTAATATATATATTAAAGAGTATATATTCATATTGTATTCATAAGTATAAATATATATATATATATATATAAAATGTGTTAATAAATAAATTATGTAACCATATTTATCGGGTGTATTTGCGAAATACTATATGTAATATATATATATATATATATATATATATGTTAGTGCATGTATCATTTTTCTAATAATAATCTTTATGTTAAATTATGCACAAATAGCAGTCGATATAAAAATACTTTAATATTTTATTCATTTCTGTGATCTCCTATTAAAATTAAACAATAATCATGTTATTAATAACTATAAATAGATTTTTACATTTAAATATGCTACAATCTATTTTTTGTGTAGTGTAATTACAAATATGATAATCATAACAAATATAATTCAATTTCAATTTACTTGTGTGCTTAAGTGAACCAAATAAATGAATGAAAAACAATAGACAAAATATATTTGAATCCATGTATGTAGTCAAACAATGGCAGATGATTCCAAGTGGATTCCCTGTCCACCCGGATAAAACTTTCCTGAAATGTGCAATAATTGTACCAAACATGTCCTTAACCTTAAGTGTCTTGCTAGGGCTACATCAAGACAAATTCAACGAGAATAAAAGTCTACATTTATGAGACTCATAAGTCCATTTTTCAACCAACAAATACTTATTAGGTAGAAAGTAAATCGAAAACTCCTTATTCCATCTTAATTATGTTTTATATATTCAAGTCTTCATAAAATTTTCTCTAAGAATTATCGTCATTTGAGTGTCAAAAAAGTTTAAGTTGAGAAAATTTTTGCCCCATTAACTTGTGTTACGTTATAGGTGCACCCACTTATTATCTTAAAAGATCATTTCAGAAGGAAGCGCATCCAACACCCGAAGGAGAAAATGACGTTTTATGTCCCAACTAGGCATCAGAACTTCTCCAAGGCATCTTGAGGCTTGAACACAAGTTAGTTAATCTATATTACAACATTTTAACTTAATTAAGTAACCTATTGGTAGCGATCGTGTTGGGTTCATATCCTAGCTACTCATTTTGATTGGTAGAATTCTAGCAAAAACACACATAAAAACAAAAGAGAAAGCTGGAAATTCGCATGGATGTTCTACTTATTTTATAATTTATTTCGTATTTCATTTTATAATGCATTGGCTAAATATATATTAAAAAAAATATTATGTCCTGTTAATATATATCTGTTCTGTGGAATACAAGATAAAACACTAAATGAAAATAAAATTTCTCAATCATTATACGGAAGTTGCATTGATAGTTCATAACCAATCAAGATTATTAGTGTCGTGAAGATAAGCGGATTTCAATAGACGAACCCACATTTCAATTGAAAAACGAATTCCAAATTTTCATATGGAACAAAATGTAGTAATATAATCCATCCAATATTGATAAGAAAATGAAAGTACATCAAGTTGCCCCGCCAAATTATTCTGGCATAGTCTACTAGTTATCAGATCTTCCACGCAAGTTATGACAATGAAACAATATTTTGGAATTGTATAATCTATTTTCTCCTCGATTTTTCCTTGTTCCCTACTTTGATCATGACATTCCACTTGGATAAAAGACATATTACTTCCTTGTGTTATGAAAAAAGGGGTTATTGCCCTCTGTGTTACAAAAATAGGCTGATTACCCCCGTGCTTTCAGAAATAAGGCAAAATTCACCCAACCTCATTAAAATGTCTAATATGCCCTTATGCATATACCAATGAATTTTAAATAATTTATTTTACAAAATCACCCAACTTTATTCTATCGTTTGTAATGATTTAAAGCAATAGTTATTAAGTAAATATACTTAACATTTATATTTACTAATATATCATGATGTTGTAAAATATATAAAATTTAAAAATATTGATTTCTGTACATATTCTTAAATTATAAATGTTATAACTTATATCATAAAATATGATAATAATGTAACATAAAAAAATTATGATGTTCAATATACTTATGGTGTATAATGACTATTTAAAGTTTTCCTTTACAAATATTTAGCATATGCCTGTCATAGAAGATAATTTTTTTTTAATTTAAAGTTTACATTTTTTTTAATGATTTACACTATTTTGAGTAAAACAATGCAAAATATTAACAAAACCAATGATATATATCAAAATTATTTAGGGGTAAAACCAGTAACCCATCCAAACTTTTTTTCGTTTTTACACTTTTTTATATAAATTATTTTTCTTTACACTTTCTTATCTGAACTACATTGGTTTTTACACTTGCCTATAAAAAATGTTATTTTTTGGCACTTTCATATCTAAAATACATAAGATTCTACAAATTTTATACTTTTGGCATTTCGACGGAATATTCGTTGGAATTCCATTACATATATTGCATATGACTCTTTTAAGGGTAAAAATGACCTTTTATGGCACTTATGGTTCACTAGTTTATCTATTTTAAGTTGTAATGATATTTTGAATAGTACAATCAAAAATAGTGAAACTACAACAAAATATCGTTTCAATTGGTAAAATATCATTTTTAACCTTAAAAGGGTCACATGTTGTACTTGTAGTGGAATCCCAGAGGAATATTCTGCTGGAAAATGCTAAAATATAAAATATTATAAAAAATCAGTGTAGTTTAGATAAGAAAGTGTAAAGAAAAAAAGTTTATATGAAAAAGTGCAAAAACGCGAAAAATTTGGATTATATTCTACTATGTGAGCAGAAGTACATTATATTTTATAATTTTAGAAACTTTAAAGGAAAAAATAAATAAAGAGGTATCTCATAATAAATATATTAAGGGTATATTTATCTTTTTTGATTGAATAAATGAGTTTGAATGTTATTTGCCCTTTTTTTAATAACACAAGGGGTAATCAACCATTTTTAGCAACACATGGGGTAGTGGTGCTTCTTTTAAGAAGGGATAATTGCATAAAACCCCCTATGTTATTTTAAAAATGCTAAAAACCCCACTGTGTTAACGAAATAGGCTAATCACCCCCTGTATTCCTAAAAAGTGTGCAAAAAAGCCAAATTTTGTTAAAATGATAGAAGAAAATATGTGTTTTTTGGGTGAATTAACACTATCAACCTTTTATAAAGTATGAAAAGTATATAAATGACAAATGAGCATGTCAATAAAGGTGAAAAACATGAAAAGCTTGATCGTTTTTAATGGAATTTGGTTTTTTTGCACACTTTTTAAGAACACAAGGGGGTGATTAGCTTATTTTGTTAACACATGATGTTTTTTAGCATTTTCAAAATAAAACAGGGAGGTTTTATGCAATTACCCCTTTTAAGAATACAAGAGAGTAATATCCCTGTAAAACACGAAACCTGCACTCATCCCCCCTTGTACTGAAAATATAGCCTGAAATGCCCCTATGATTTTTAAAACCCTGCATAAAATCCCCAATCCGTTAGAAATTCACAGAAGCTAGCATTCACGCCCAATATATTTGAAGCAGGTTTGGGTGATTTTGAAAATAAAAAATAACATAAGAGCATTTTAGACTATTTCTTTAACACATGGAGATGTGTGTAAGTTTCGTATTTCACGAAAATATGATAGGCAATTATCCCTATCTAATATGCCTTTTGCCTCATTCCACTTAGATGGTGTGGCAAAAAAAGGGCTCATTATAACCTCTAAAGTACTCAAATGCAAAAAAAACCTCCCTGAAAAATAAACGAGCAGTTCACTTCCTTAAGAAAAATAAAATAAAACACACTGCCTCCCGGGACGTATTTTGCCGCTAAAACTCGCATCTTAATTTTGTCTCCTCAAATTGTAATTCAGAATCCCCTCTTGTTTCTGTTTTGGGTGTGTAAACTTTGGTGGATTATTGATTTTGGTTTAATGCAATTTTATTTTCTTATCAAAAAAAAAGACTCTGCTCTCAGTGCCACTGTTTATATACTGTTTATGTCTATATATACATATATTGTGTATATATAATAAGTTCAATTGTAAGTTTATAATTATAAAAGTATATATAAAGTATGAAAATTTAAAATTATAAGTATATAAGATGATAATTAAATCAGGATCATTAGCTTTATTTAGATCTATTGGTTGAATAGATTTGATTAAGTACATATATATGTATTTGATCTCAACTGTTAATCTTTATCAATTATAATTAAATCAGGATCATTAGCTTTATTCAGATCTATTGGTTGAATAGATTTGATTAAGTACATATATATGTATTTGATCTCAACTGTTAATCTTTATCAATTATATCAAATAATTATTAGATAAGGACAAAATGGTCTTAGTAAGCCAAAATACCATAACCACTTGCAAATCACGAGTGCCATGTGTGGGGGACTAATTTAATTGCTTTATTTACTTATTTTCACAGAGAAGGTAAATTGCCTTTTTATTTTTACGCGGACCTTTTTGGTATTTTGAATATTTCACAAGAGGCCGTAAATTGCAAATTAGCTCTCCAGTAAAAGAATGAGGGTTTTGTTCTTTTATTTTTCTTTTTGTCCAGTGAAAAATGATTCTACTTGGGCTATTACTCTTTCATGAAGAATGAGCTCAAAGCTTGAATTTTTTTCTTAATAACTCAAATGAGTTATAAATGAATGAGCTGATTTGATACAAGTATGAAGTCATTTTTTGATTTGGGACGAGCAAAAGAAGAATCAGCTCTTTTTTAGTGAATGGTTATGATACATGTAATAAATATTAAACTTAACAATTAATAATTAATTAACAATTATTACAATTAGCTAATAACTACTTTAGAAGTAGAGAAAGATCCACACATTGCCAGTGTGAGCAGAACTCAAGACCTTTAATATTTTGGGCTCAACTTTGTCAGTAGAGCTATTCTTCATCGACAAAGAAGAATGAGCTCGTGGATGCAAATATAAATAGAAATGAGCTCGTGGATGCAATGATGAAAATATCTTTCGAACTTGGATGAGCTAAAGTGTAGTGAGCTAAAGATGAATAAGTTATTAATCTTTGATAAACTAAAGTGGAATGAGTTATTGATATTGGATAAGTTAAAGAAAAATGTGTATTAATAATATATATGGATCAGCTAAAGAGGATTGATATATTGATCCTAGATGAGTTGAAGATATATTTATGTTGGGAAAATTATTTTCTTAGTCCGTTAACTTGGCCTCCATTGCGTTTTAGTCCTTTAAGTCGACGCATTGTAAAATTGCTCCGTTATCTTCGGACTTTTTGTAATTTTAGTCATTTGTGCTTATAAAATTGATAAATTTAGTTCGTGACATAATCTCCACAAATAAATCAGGCTCAACGTGCTTTTGAAGTAAAATTCGACTTTCATATATAAATTCATACCTTTGCTTGACCGCTGTATCACCGGATATTCCAAATCTTCGTTTTTACAGGTTAGATCGTATTTCGAATACCATTTTGAGGGGGACTATGCCACAGACTAAATTTACCAATTTTATAAATACAAAAGGACTAAAGTTACAAAAAGTCCAAAAATAACGGATCAATTTTGCAATGCATCAACTTAAAGAACTAAAACGCAAGGGAGGCCAAGTTAACGGATTTAAAAAATAATTTTCCGTATTTATGTTGGATGTACTAAAGTTGAGTGAGCTATTGATACTGGAGCACTAAAGTAGAATGAGTTATTGGTCTTGAATAAACTAAAGAAGTATAGATCATTGATATTGATAAGATAAAGATGAATGAGTTGGATGAATTTAAGATGAATGAGCTATTGATATTAAACGAGCTAAATGGAAACGAGCAATTGACATGGAATGAGCTAAAGCGAAATGAGCTACATATTCTCTTTATTTCATCCGAACATAAAAATCTCTTTATACCTACATATTCCAACACTTAATACCACTTTCAAATGGCTCATTTTGGACACTCTTGTCTATTCAAAATTGATACGAATAATTAAATATTACTAATCTTAACCAAAAAAATCCATATACTTCTTATGAAACCCACTTAAATAATTAGTCAAACGTAAACTTTCTCCATATGTATTTTTTTTTAAATTCAAGACGAAGGGGAATACCCTAAATATTTAGCCCGACAAACCCGGGTTGATAGTCATAATCTTGAGCCATAAAAACTCTATCTAACTCCATAAAATGAGAGGCAGTTTGGATTTGAACCCAAGACCTCTCACATAAAATAAGAGGTGAATACCACTTGACCAACATGTCTTGGTAACTTTCTCCATATTTTGAAAACCAATTTCCAACATAAACCACCCTCTTCGCTCGTAATTATCTTAAATAATACATCATGACCATGGATTGGAATAGGCTTAATAACCTATGCTAGTCATGTTAAAATAGTGCATTGGGATTCAACTATTTATAGAGGATTTAATATGTAAGGCATGGAGACTTCTATTCACTGAGCATTGAGCCTCACGCACGAACCATTTCTTTGTCCTACGTAAACAGCTGCAACGTACATTTGGATCTTCAAAAACCACCTAAATTAAGGGCCGTCTTGGATCCATTACAAGAAAGACCAGAATAGATAGGACAAAAGCAAGAAGTCAAGAACAAGCTAGCTTTTACCTACCCATATAAATTTTATAAATACATCAATAGTCAACACCGGAGATCTCTCATGGTGTCTTATCTTTTATTAGTTCTTTTCAATTTTATTTTACAAAAGCTATAAAGGGTTTTGTGATATATTGTTTCTAGTTAGCTATTTTTTAATTTATTTTTTCAGATTTCACATCTTTAAGAATTTTAGTCATTTATGCATTAGTAATGAGAAGCGTCTATAGCTTGTGATATACATCAAAGTTCTTCTAATTATTCTGTCAAAAATGAAAAGTTCTTTTGATTGTTAGATCATATCACTAAAGAATGTTGTTACTAAATTTAAAAGACACTATAACAAAATTAACGACAAAATATGAAGTGGTGAGCATAGAATCATTATTGATTAAGTGATAAAACATGACAATTTATACCAACAACAATTTGGTACATTAAGTTACAATAAGGGTACATATAGGAAGAAAGCTGCACGTCTATTGTCATGGCATGAGTACATAAGTCGCTTATAATAAGTGTCACTAAAATTATAAGCTAGATATTGTTCGGGTCCCTGAATGTCGAGTACGTGGTTTAATTCAAGTCTATAGTTTTACATTTCGATATAACAAGTCTTTTTAGAATGTAGAGAGTTATGTTTTATGTGGATGCATTATTAGAGCTTAAAAAGCAATTATACTATTCAATTCATTCTAAATCATTAAAAATTTGTTCGAGCTCATATGTTTAACATAACAATTAAACTTGAGTTTATTTTCTTGTTCAATAAGGTTTGACTCTCTGTTGGAGCTCAACTTAATTAGTTAAAAAATGCAACAAGTTATTCAAGCTTGACTCGTTTAAATTTTGTTCATATTCGATTAACAATCAAATCAAACTCAAACATAATTTTGAAGTCTAATAAATATCGAAATAGACTTGAACAATACTGTGTTCGGCTCAATTTTATGCACTTAAGTACATCTCTATGTATTATGAATCGCCAATGATCGATTTATAATACTTGATCCAGCAGGTATTATGATTTATTTTCTAATATGTTAGTTATGGTGCAATGACCAAATTAGACTAAATGTCTGAGGTAGCTCTAGTAAAAAATAATTGTTGTGATTATATTATTTCTATTGGGATAGCCACTACGTAACTCAGTCTTTTTATAGTTTTTCGTTATGATAGATCTATACATATAAAGCTTAGAAGTACAGTGAACTTATGTGACGGGATTGTAAGCCTACTACAAATGATTGAACAGTCGGAAGTCAAGAGAGAAAACGAATGATGGAATTTATATATGTTGCATGTCACACTTCAAAGATCATAAATAAAGATTTGATGTGAGAACTAATGTGGCCGTGAAAGTAAACATTTTTAGCTGAACCGTGCGCCATCTTGTGATTTTTGCAGTATTTTCCTTTCTTGATACAAAGATTCTCGTCCCAAGCATTATGTATATTGAAAGTGACACACATGTATGGCATTCACATTCAAGCGTATATATGGAAAAGTTATATATACTTGCTACCCATATATAATAAAATACAATCTTTGAATTTTTAACTAAGCACATATGTGGATAGCTTAATTAAATTCAACTGTACCACATATAATAATTATTATATAACTCTTCAAATTTAGAAGTTCAAAATAAATTAGTTATCCATAAAATTTGAATTTAAATAATTTTTTGTTTTTTGTTTTTTTTTGTCATTCTATTTCTTTGGCTAATGATAGTTGTTAGTCATTTGTGTACAATTTTATTTTACTGAGTTCAAGAATCATGCATTATACTTTCTAAATTAAATTATAATATAATTTATACTCATATACATTTTTTGATGATATCGTCAAACTTGAATTAATTCTTTTAATTTTGCAGATTATAAATAAACAAATTATATTGTGATAAAGTTTGTTATTATTAATTTTTAAATAAATAGTATTTCGTGCTAAGGTACGAGGTTATAAATACTACTGTGTATATATTTTAAAATAGGAAAAGAAACACTAAAGGAAATAAAAGAAATTAATTAATCTAATAGACGTTTGATATTATTGTAACATCCCATGTAAAATACAAAGAAACTGCAAGGCAATAAATAACTGGTGGGTATATGGCATCAAATGTGTATTGATCTCTTGATCAAGCATTCGCCAAGCGTCATGCATTGTCGCCCATGAGTCTTGTTCATGGACCGTCTCATATAGCTCTTCCCAATCCTGAGCATTAATAATGGGCAACAAACATGACGTTCTCATTTGATTTGTCGTAACATGGATCTTGTACGATCTAATTAAATTAAATATATAGGAATAGAGAGTGAATTATATTTATCATATCTAGTGTTAAACGGTTCAGAGATGCAATTGTTATAACATTTATTTTATGATAATTAGTTGAGCTAAGTTAAACTCAATTTGTACTCATATTTTCTATCAGACTAATTTTATGTAACATGTAACTTGTACTTGATCATGTTAAAAGATTTAGAAATATGCCCAACAACTCACGATATAAATGTGCATGGTAGAGAGGAATTATATGTCAATTCCAATCATCATTCGTGTAACGTCAATTCAAATCATCATTCATCTAAGAGTACTTCATATTAATTACATAAATATGTGATACGTGTATATACAAATTATTATTATTATGTGAAGAGATAATTTTTAAAAAATTTCTTCGCAACACCTGTTTTTCTCTCTTCACTAGCCACTTGTGTATACACTTACCATACATTTATAGGTGTACTGATGAAGCTTAGATCTAGGCGAAGCTGAAGCCCCAAAGTATTAAAGGTCTTCGGTTCTACATTCATCTAAATCGTGTGAGATTTTCTCTATTTTCAAGTACTTGTTAGTTGATTGTAACAGTTGTTAGTTGGTTGTAATTGATTGCAATTTGATATTAATGACATGTATCATATAATTGTTTCGTTTAAAAGAAAAAAAGGAAAAATCTTTACATGTATTATAGAAAGTGTTATAAAGAATTGAAATTTATTGTGTATATACTGATGATTATCACATGGTGAGATAATTTTCAATTTCAACTCTTTCTGCACAACACATGTTTTTCTCTCTTTACTAACCACTTGTGTGTACACTTATCATACATTTATACGTGTGCCGATGAAGCTTAAATAATCTAGGCAAAACTAAAGCCCTAAGATATTAGAGGTCTTAGGTTATACTCTCACCGAAAGCGTGAGTTTTTTCTCTATTTTCATAGATTGTTAGTTGATTGTAATAGTTGTTAGTTGGTTGTAATTTATTACAATTTGATATTAATGACATATATTATATAACTGTTTCATTTAAAAGGAAAAAAGTAAAACATTTACATGTATAATAGAAAGTGTTATGAAGAATTGAAATTAATTTATATGTAGATGTATATGAAATGACTTGGTTTGACTCGAGCAAGGGTAAAAAAAGCTACAAGAACTTGTATAGATTTTCTTTGGGGGTAATTGCAATTTAAGTCCCTGTGAAATCCCGTACCTGCACAAAAACTCTCGTGAAATAAAAGTAGGCAATTTACTCCCTAAGTAAAAATTAATGATGCACACCGCCTCCCTCAACATTTTTAATCTACATTCATTGTTATAAAGACTAAAATGCCCTTACATTTTAAACATAATTACCCTATATTTTTATTTTCTTTTTTTATTACACATATTGAATTTTTTAATTCTACTTTTTCCTTTCATCTCCTTCCCCAACTCATCATTTTCCTAAAAGTCTAACCCTAATTTACCTTCATCATCACCTACAACATCCATTTCACCTTAGCCCCACCTCTATCAATCAACTCAACACCCAACTCGCCGTTGCTAAGAGCCACCATCGCCGTTACTACTGCTCTCACCGCTGTGCGGCGCCGTCCTCTGCTTACACTTCATCGCCGTCACTGCTCCCTAGCCACACTTCATCACCGTCGTCGCCTACTCTACCACCAATGTCGCGTTCGCCAGATCCGTCCGAATCAACCATTGCCCCTGCTCAAACACTCACTTTACAGAGCTGCCTTTACCATCGGCTTGTCGCCATCACAGCCGCTTGGTTCCCTTTCCACGTTCGACGCCACCATCGTTTGCTCTACCTCCCAAGCTGCCTTTGCCATCTGGTTCTGCTACTGCCGTCTGCACCTATGGTGTGTGTGTGTGTGTACACATATATAGATACAAATATAAAGATTTGTACATATGTAAATATAATAAGTTTATATGTATTAGTTTTATTATAAATTTAAAACCATAAAAATATATATTAATTATGAAAATTAAAAATAAAAAATATATATAAACTAAATATATATATATACGTATATATATAAGAGCATAAATCTGGGCCTTTGATCTCTATTAAAATGAATGGTTGATATTAATTTGATTAAATAAGATATCTCAATTTATTTAATATTATGAAAATATTTCGGGGCAACTCATTAATCGGGATAAGTCGACTTTTATCATGGGGAAGTCGGCTTCTAGGTCCCGTATTAAAAATGTCAGGACAATAATGGGTCTCAAGCAAGAACATCTTCCTTTTATTTATTTAGGAGCCCCTTTATATAAAGGATGGAGAAGAGGTTCGGTGTTTGAGAACATTATTAGCAAGATTGTTGCTAGAATTGAAGGATGGGAAAAATCAACCCTCACACAAGGAGGTAGACTCACACTTATTAAAATTGTGCTTTTTTCAATGCCAATGTACATCTTACAGATTCTTGAGCCTACCACAAATGCCATTCAACGCATTGAACGACTTTTTAATAGGTTCTTCTGGGGAACTACCATTAACTCAAAGAAAACTCGTTGGGCATCATGGAATAGAACTTGTTATCTATATGAAGAAGGAGGTCTCGGGACAAGAAATATTGGTGATATGGTGGATGCTTTTGGTTTAAAATTATGGTGGAAACTTAGAGAGGGTACGTCTATTTGGGCAAAATTTATGAAGGAAAGATATTGCGAGAAACCGCATCCAGTGGTGGCGCCAATTAGAGGTTCAGATTCAATGATTTGGAAGCGCCTGGGAAGAATTCGGGACAAGACTGAAGATCAGATAGGACTGAATTTGGTAAATGGCGCAATCTCGTTTTGGTTCGATAATTGGATTGGAGAGGGACCGTTGTATAAGATTAGTTCTGACCCACATAAATACATAATACTATGGAAAAGGTCTCGGATTACTAGAGTGAAGGGAAATGGGACATGGAAAAGTTACACCAAGTATTGAGCCCGGAGTTTGTGAATCGAATTGGCTTAATCCCGATTGATATAGCTTGGACGAATAAGGAAATATGGTGCTTATCCTTTTGTGGTATGTTCACTATCAAATCTGCATGGAGCTTTGTAAGACATGCTAATAATGTGAGGGACTTGTGGCGAGAGATTTGGAGTAAGATGATAAGGCCATCCATGTCCATTTAGCTTGGCGGGTGTTACACAATTGGATCCCTGTTGATAATAATATGCAAAAGAAAGGAATAAATTTGGCATCAAAGTGTGTATGTTGTCATAATAGTGAGAATGAGTCACTTACTCACGTATTTACCAATGGTGCAAGTCCTAAGAAGATTGGCTTATACTTTGCTAATTTGTGTAATTTTCAACTTCCAGAAATTAACATAGGAATGTGGTGGAAATCTTGGAGTATTGAAGTTGGGAATCATCATGTTAGGAAGCTTCTGCCCATTCTAATTACTTGGTTTATTTGGATGGAAATAAATAAAGCTAAACATGAGGATATTGGGTTTAAGGATGTTCGAATTCGGATGCGAGTGGAACACTATATTCGTCTCTTATATAGACATGGCTTGATACATTCGAAGAATTTAAGGGGTGATGAGACAATGGCAGTTCAATTGTGCCTTAAAATGGGAAGAGTAATGCAAATTAAATCAATTAGGGTTCAATGGTTGACTCCTTCACATGGTTGGGTTAAGCTAAACACGGATGGTGCACCTCGTGGAAACCCTGGAGAGGCGGGCTCGGGAGGTCTTATATGAGACCATAAAGGAGATATATTACTAGCATTTGCCGAATACCTAGAAGTGGCTACAAACAATTTCACTGAGCTTTATAGGGTGTGTAAGGGGATAGAATTGTGCTATGAAGAAGGATATAGACGAGTTTGGGTCGAGATTGATGCGCAAGTGGTGCTCCATTTGATACTTCGGCATACTCCCGGAAGCTGGACATTACAAAACCTTCTCCAAAAGAATGGATATACGGTTCACACATATCTTTCGGGAAGGGAACAATGTTGTAGATTATTTGGGAAATAAGGCTTGTGATGACAAATTCTCTACTCTTATGAGGGGTAATGAGGCGCCTCGTTATCTTCAGGCTTGTGCTAAGATGGATCTCCAATTTCCTAGTTTCAGGCTCAGATGGATTTAGTTTTGTGCAAAGAAATGCTCATTGGTGATGATGGATTATGCTATCCCGGCTGTTGTGAAAGTTGAGGCTAGGATGGATATATCCTTACTTAATTTTAGATTTACATGGAAGTAATATCTTTTATTTTCTTTCATTTTCTTCCTTATAATTTTCACATGCGTTTAATATTTGTGTTTGTGGTTGTACACAGATTGAGACGGAGTGTTGAGGGCTGGTACAAATCTGTGACAAGGCCAGATGGAATGTTTCATGGCAATTGCTTGCATGTATGCATGACTTTAACTAAATTAGTTTGCTTCTTGTGCAGGTTGACACTTATGGAAATGATGAGTTTATGGTTTGATGGCTATTACTGATTTTCTTTGTGTGTTCGGAAATTTTGCCTTTTTAGGCGTCTGCTTTGTTGTTTAGAGTTGTTATCTGTAGGTTCATTTTTGTTAAAATTACCGGTTAGACTATATGTTTTTTGATACCCACGAGCTGAGCGTAATGACCTTTGTCATTCTGAACCCTACCACACCCAAATGACAGCCCAAGGGGGTGTTAAACACCTGACTCTCCAAACCAATTGGTTAGAGATGATTGGCAATAACTCGCTACATGGGTCGTGTAGTCGGTTCACTGTTAACATTGCACGGGTTATAGGTCTTAACTCCTGGGGTAGAATAACAATAGTCTAATTTCGGGTGGTTAGTAGTTTGCTTGGAAGGTTGTTTTATCTGTTTTTTTTAGGCAAAGTATTACCTTGTGCTCTTTGGTTGTAAGATCGCTTTTAAGTTTAGTGCAAGTTTGTTTATTGGGAAAAAAAAATCGTTGATCTTTACCAATTAGATCCAATGGTTATTAGATGGAGGCAAAATGATCTTATCAAGGCAAAAATATCATTACCATTCTCTAAATGCGCGAGTAGCTCGCGTAGGGAGCTGAATTGCTTCATTAATTTTTACATAGGGAGTAAATTGCCTATTTTTTGTGCACTTACGAGATTTCATAGGGAGTTAAATTGCAACTACCCCAATCTTCTTGCAATACATCTAGGAATTAAATGAAAGAATGGAAATCATAATTATAACCCAATAAACCTTTTTTTTTGGTTGACGCCAAAGGACAACAACAATGTCGTACAATTTAGTGGTTAAGTTCCTATTCTTTTTACTTTGTACGGTATGAGTTCGAACCTCACTGAGATATTTAATTCGTGATTTCGAGTGGAGTATTATAGGCTGAAAGTGCTCGATTTAAATGTTTGGTCAAGATGGAAATGCAATGCTATTCCTATATGTGGGTTTGCGATCGATGATCAAATTGAATTATGTCTCAATTAGCTTTTGTTAAAGAAACAATTTGTGGCGATTAAGTTTGCTTTGTTAGCTCTCCCTCCCTCCTCTCTCTCAAAATCCTAACCATCCTTTTCTTTTCTTCTTCTCCGCCAATGATGGCTTGGTGACATAGTCACCTCCATCACTATTGATGTCACCTGTTAGGAACACAATGACTTAATGGTGAAATTAACTTGGAAAAATTAAAGAACACAAGGTAAAACTAAAGCAAAAGAGACATAATTTTTCTTGGTGGAAACCCAATCAAGAGGAAAAACCAAATCTCCAACTAGATCTTATTCAACTTTTCAAAATGATTCAATGATTACAAGTATAAGTTCTCCTATTTATAATAGTAGAGAATAATAAACCCTATCAAACTAGAAAATATAATCCTAATATAGTAATAGAGAGAGAAGAAGTCTAAGCACAATAAGAAACAAAAAGGGAGTCCAAAATTTGCCAAATCCGAAAACTGCCCGGATTCATGCACTGCCGAACACCGCGGCGTTACCTTAGAAACGCCTTTTCATCCCTTTTCAACCTTCTTTCCCCTTGCTTCGGTCCTCTTTTTGATTCGAATCCATTATTCCAACAATCTCCCACTTGGAGACTGATGAAAAATACTCAAACTTAACTTAAAAAAAAAAAAACTTTTCACTTCTCCCAAGTGAGAAATCCGATCTAGTTGAAATATTTAAAAACTCAATAGAGATCAATCGAAGCATTTCCATGCCCCATCAATTCGTTCGACTCCAGTGGCTCCCACCTAATGGACTCTTTTTTTTTTAACATGTACAATGCGATAGTGTTGTATGCCGGGCGAGCCATATGTTGGCTTGAATACTGGATCATAAACACTATGACAGTATTATCATTTATATTATATCAAAACTGTAGGAATGCTTCTTTATTGTCGACTACTCGGGGAGTATAGTTAAAGATCCCATGGATTACATATGGTTAGGGGAGCGGTCGGAATACCTATGGAATGCTTTCAAAGACCGTAATCCTAAAACATGTTCCAAGTTATAGAGGCAGTGAGACGTGAGATATCACTGGTCTCGCCAATACTTGTTCATGCATGTAACTCTCCCAACAGGTCTAGGTGTTCCATTGTCGATGACTAGTATGGCAATAAATGTATGAAGATTTATACTTTGGGTGAGTATGGAATTGAACGGCCCCGTAAGGATTTCTCGTCGGTGTTGTCGAATTTGGAGTCCTTGGATCTCATAGTGTGAGATAATCCTTAGACCTGAGATGTCATTGAAAAGGGTACTACCCACTATACTTTGATATGCAGGTGCACTCTAAGAGAGTCATACGACGTGTATCTTCTGTATAGTCTGGTAGTACATCGGAACAAGTGACAATAGTCAAGGGATCCATCCAGGGTCACTAGTACACAGTATATGTGTGCATATATATACTATACTATGAACTGTGTCATATAGTTACTGACTTTTCATATTAATATAAATTCAAATGAAAAAGTTTAACAAGAATAAAAATTTGATTTAAATGATTAATAAAATCAAGTGGAGGTTTAAAGTTTCAAAAAACTGAATGAACAGTGATGATTATTCGTCTTGTTTTGGTTTTCATTGCACACACATTGGTTCCATCCATCTTGGGTCCTTGTTTCCTTGTATAAGAACCAATTGGAAACCAACCCAACCCAACCCAAACCCAACCCATATTAAAGCCACACATCTAGACCCATCGCGGACCCGGTCCATTCTGAAATCGACCCACTTGGACCAGACCCAAACCCATAAGCCCAACACACCCATTTGACACCTCTAATATGTGTAAAGGAGTAATGTGATGCAATTAAGAGTACAATGATATAAAACGCGGTAGGATCAAAGTACAAGGATATAAATAAAGTTATACTATATTCTTTAAATTGATATATTATTACTTAAATTTAAAACAAAAGTAATATATAAGAATATACTTGATTAGGTATTTTGAAATCTATTTAGGATATTGAATTAAATTGATTTATGCAATCTATAACATACTTGATTATAAAATTATGAAATTATAGCTAATATTGTTTTATCTTTTTATTAATGAACCAGTTTAGCAAAGTGGGACTGGATATGCTAATTTCTTTATAAGTGTGAGATTTTGCTATTAGTTGCGTACATAATTGTCTGTGTTGCGTACGAAAATGGATAAAAGCTGGATGAACTTGCCAAGGACAAGTATCACGTATGGAGTCGGATTGCAGAAATTTCTTGATTTTACATTTAGAAATTCAAGTATCAAGGGATTTGATATTGTGTCCTTGCATAAAATGTAAGAATGGGATATGTAGAACAAAAGAGGTTGTCAAAGAACATCTAATTTGTGATGGTTTCATAAAAGGTTACACTCAGTGGTTGGCACATGGTGAACATGAATTTGTAAATACACCTTCAACAAAACCTCGTCGTACAATTAATGCATCAGGTGACATGCAAGGTTTGTTACATGATGTATTTGGGAGGCAAAATGATGATTATCCTATGGGTGATCCAGAAGAAGTTATTAAAGAAGGGCATAATACTGAGACTAAGAGGTTTTTCAAATAGATGATTCTCAGAAAGAGTTATATCCAAGTTGTAAAAAAATCTCAAAGCTTTCTTTTCTTATACGAATGCTTCCTATCAAGTGTCTTGGTAATTGGACTAACAAGTCATTTAACATGATGATTGATTTGTTGAACGAGGCTTTTCCGGAAGGGGTTCAATTACCAAAATCTTAGTATGATGCAAAGAAGATTTTAAAGGAATTAGGAATGAATTATGAGAAATATGACGCTTGTCAAAATGACTGCATGTTATATTGAGGGGCAGATGATTGGAGAGCTGAGTGTAAAACATGTCATCGACCTAGATGGATAAGTAAAACTGAGAGGAAAAATGTTGCTGTCAAATCTTTGTGAAATTTTCCTTTGAAGCTAATATTGCAACGGTTATTTATGTCATCAAAGACAGCATCCTTAATGAGATGGCATTCAGATGGTCGTTCTAAGGATGGTAACATGAGACATCCAGCTGATTCTCCAGCTTGACATACGTTTGATTACCACAATGCTGAATTTGCAGATGATCCTCGTAATGTAAGGCTAAGTTTAGCTTCAGATGAATTTAATCCATTCAGAACTATGAATGTGCAACATAGTACCTGGCCAGTAGTTCTAATGCCATATAACTTGCAACCTTGGATGTTCATGAAAAAAATCATATTTTATGTTATTGTTGCTTATTCCTGGTCCAAGTCAACCAGAAAATGACGTGGATGTGTATTTGCAACCTCCGATAGTAGAATTAAAGGAAATGTGGGACGTTGGAGTCAAAACATATGATGTAGCGAGCAAACAAAACTTTCAAATGCGAGTTGCATTGTTGTGGACAATTAGTGACCTTCCTGCAAATGCAGACTTGTCTAGCCATACTACTAAAGGATATTATGCTTGTCCTTTGTGCCATAAACTTGTGTCATCTATGCGATTGCACTTTTCCAAAAAAGAATGTTATATGGGTCATCGTTGTTTTCTACCCAATAACCATTCTTATCGAAAGGATTCTAACACATGTGATGGCACAAAAGAAGTAAGAAGGGCTCTTCCTCCATTAACAGGTTCCATGATAATTGATGAGTTGAAGGATTATGCTCCCATTAAATTTGGAAAATTAGTGACTAATAATCCAGAGTTACAGGATGGATGGAAAAAACAAAGTATATTTTTTCAGCTTCCTTGTTGGAAAGACAACTTGATTCGTCATAACCTTGATGTCATGCATATCGAGAAAAATGAATGTGATAGTCTTCTAGGCACCTTGTTAGGTCTACAAGGTAAATCAAAGGATCATCTTTGTGCACACATGGATATACAAGATATGAAAATTAAGCCAAGCCTTCACCCAAGGGAAGGCGAGTCTAATAAAACTTTCCTACCTGCTGCCTCATTTACAATGAATAAGAAAGAGAAAGAAATATTCTTCAAATTTTAAAGAGAGTAAAGGTTCCAGATGGTTACTCATCAAACATATCAAGATGTGTGAAGCTGAAACCACTAAAAATTTACAGGTTGAAAAGTCATGATAATCACATCTTAATGCAACAACTACTTCCACTAGCTTTGGGAAAGTCTTGCCGAAGTCAGTGCGATCTCCTTTGATTCGATTATGTGGATACTTTCGAGACTTGTGTTCTAAAGTTCTCCTACCTTCACATTTTCTTAGAATGGAAAAGGATATTCCAGAGATATTATGTCAACTGGAGAGGATTTTTCCTCCATCTTTTTTGACATAATAGTGCACTTATCTATTCATTTGGCCACTAAGGCTAGGATTGGAGGTCCCGCTCACTATCGTTGGGTGTATCCAATTGAAAGGTATGTGTAAGTTCAATGTGATTACAATTAGTCCTTTAAGCTTAAGCACATGGAAATTTGTTTTAATAAAAACTAAATTTTTATTTTTTAGGTACTTGTCAACTCTAAAATCGTAAGTATGAAATAGAAATTATCCTGAGGGTTCAATTGCAGAAGGATATTTAGTAGATGGATGCCTTACATTTTGTTTCTTATACTTGTCTGATGAAGTCAAAACAAGATTTAATCAAATTCGAAGAAATGACACTGTTAGTGAAAGTCCTAAAGAAAGAATTGATGTTTTCTCTGTGTCTGGACAACCAATTGGAAAGATAAATACTGTAAGATTGGATGATAAAACTTTATCACAGGCACATCGATATGTGTTGTTTAATTGCAAAGACATTGAGCAATATGTCATGTAAGTTCTCGAAATAAATGGTTTATGATATGTCTTAACCAATCATATTTATTCATATTATTTGACATTTATAGGGAGCACAAGACTATGGTTAATAGCTGAAATCCTTGTGCATCAGACATGAGATCCATCGTATCCATGCTGAAACGTTTGCATCTTGGTTTAAAGATCATGTAAGTTTTGAGTGAGATTATTATGAATATTAGATATGCTCAATTACTTGATAAATCATGGTTGGAAAAAAATTTAGTGGACATAGAGTTAATGGTTTTAGGTTTCATACACAAGATCGCGAGAAAAATAAAAAAACTCAAAATAGTGGAATCATGGTATCTGGCATCACATCTAGTTTTGCAAACAGGAGAGATAATCTTCCTATAGTGTCTAAGTTGAGTTATTATGGAGCTGTGAGGGGCATGATTGAGTTGGATTACTTGGGAGAAAAAAAAGTTGTGTTGTTTGATTGTGGTTGGGTTTCAAAAGGCAAAAGATTGAAGCAAGATGATGATGGATTCACTCTAACAAACTTCACAAATGTTAAGCGACATAACGAGCCTTTTATACTTGCATCTCAAGCAAAACAAGTATTCTATGTCGAAGATCCAGTAGAGAATACTTGGCGAGTTGTACTCAAAATAGTGGCCAGAGACCGTTATGATATGGAAGAAAGGAGTGAGCTTGACATGGAACAATGGGGCACAATTCATTCATCTCGAGAAAATGAAGAAGTTGTTTTGGTAACGGATGATGTTGTTGGAACCAAGGTCGACATGCCAATGGTGAAGATTTTGGAGTAGATACGAAAATGGAAAGAATCACAGATCTCACAAAGGAGAAGAGCTAGACTGAATACAAATTGACTTTTATCATGCTTTGAAAATTTTCCTTTTTTGTTTTTGTTAAATGTTTTTTGCTTTAGCATTATTAGTTAGAATTTTTTAACAATGTATTATTTGATACTGTCTTGATTTTAGAGTAACCCTTGTTTTTATTTATTTTAGTTTGGAGCAGTTTCTCAATTATTTAATAATTATTATTCTTAATTATGTCATTTAATTTATTATTCAACAGTGAGTTAGTTTTTCCGAAATTAAGATTAACCTATCTCCTATGAATTGTTTTTCTGTTTTTCCTAGGGATGGCTAGAACACGAAATTTTAGACGTACATATGGATTGCCTGATGTTAACAAGCAAGAGGTAGTGTTGGTGCATCATCAGGAAAGTCCTCGATCTGATGGAAGCTTACGTAAGCTTCTAATGTTAATACTTTCTTATATTTTTAGGATTGAGTTACTATTGTGAATTTATATGAATTTCTTCTATATGCGCGACGTCTTTCACCTAATGATAACCTTGTTATACGTTCTCGACAGATGAGCACACAAACAAAAATAAGACAAGAGGATGTACATTTTGCCCTACAGTTTGGGGCTTACCTCCTGCTGTCAAGTTGTCAATTAAATTAATCAAGCGTGGTCAGTCTATAGGTGATAATAACTCTCAGTTTACTACCTTTTTAGGTAATTTGGCCAAGATAGGTATGTATTGTCCAATTGACATTCTCGATTGGCTTAAAATGCCAAAATCCAACAAAAAAGAGTTGTTAGGAATTGTTCAGGTACTTTATCTATTATTTGGAATAAGTGTTTTGTTTGAGTGTAGCTTTTTAATATTAAAAGCATATACTTAAGTGCATATGGTTTTACTGCAGTCAAAGTTTATCGAGATTCATGGAATGGATGAGTGGATTTTGCAATCCATAGGTGAAAAATGGAGACATTGGAAGCAACGCTTGAAGGATAAGTACTTTAAACCCAACATGCCATTTGAATATTTAGTGAAAATACTAATGAAAGGGTGATTGAAGAGCAATGGAAATGACCTCTCACTTTCTGGTTATCAGAAGAAGGAAAGGTAGAATGATGTTTGATATTTTCATTATTTATTTACAATCATATTGTCTAAATATTGTTTTAATTTTTTTGTTTAGAAAGTAAGCATGCGAGGGAAGGAAGCTAGAAAGAGAAAAAAAATTGAATCACATCACAGGAAGAAGATCTTTTTCTCAAATACGTGAAGATGAGGTTAGGATGTGATAATTTGTTCAAAAATTAATAAAGTACAATGTGCCTCTACTAGTTTTCTTTGGTGATCGTTTTTGCATCTTTTTAGTAAATATGGGTAATGACTTGAACCTTATTAAAATATGATATTTTTGGGATGTGATTTTTTGATTGAGATTATGACATTTCTTGGGTCAAAGATTCACATCATTGACAATTAAACCTTTTTGAAATTCTTCAAATTAGGAGAAAAAGATAGGGCGCGAACCTACTTGGGCAGAAACATTTGGCTTATGCTTCATAGAGGAAAAAGAAGGAGAGGCTAGATAAGTAACGGTGAGTGCCACAAACTATTACATTGAGTTCTTAGTATTTCATATTATGATATTATTTGTCTGTCATTGTTGCTGCAGAAAACAATGTGGGGACTACCTAATGGACTTGATGAATCCCAAGATGTTGTGTTAAGTTTATCATACCTATATATTAGTTAGTTCACGCTTTTAGTTTTTTCCTTTACACGCTTTTGGGATAGATAGAATATGGATGCTGGGGACAAGTATATAAAGTCCTTTTCTCTGTATTTTATATTCATTCTTCTTCTTCTTTATGTAATAGAGTTGCTGTGA
Organism: Buddleja alternifolia; assembly: GCA_019426215.1. Lineage (NCBI taxonomy): Eukaryota > Viridiplantae > Streptophyta > Magnoliopsida > Lamiales > Scrophulariaceae > Buddleja > Buddleja alternifolia. The sequence goes on along the minus strand of CM033401.1, from coordinate 12,043,969 downwards.
GATCAATAACAACTTTTTCCTTTATATCAATTCTCTGTATTCATCTTCTTTACATGGCACCAGAGCCATGGATATTGCTCGCATAAATCATCCTTATCATATCGATTTATTTCAGGATGATTTGATCAATCTCAATCGATTCGTGACCTAATTTTTGGGGTTTTTTGGTTCGTCTGTCTTCCGCGTGCGATTCATCTTGATTTTTTCTTCAAATCATGACTAAAGATGATGCTGATGGTTCCAAATCCGATACACAAGCATCTTCGATGGCGTTGAGTGTTGATTTTCAAGATCCGATGTTCATACATCCATCGGACACGCCTAATTTGGATCTTGTGACTGAAATTCTCAAAGGATCAGAAAACTATAAGATTTGGAGTCGAGAAGTTATAGTTGCGTTGGAGGCGAAGAATAAGATCGGCTTCATCAATGGAACTTGCAAGCAACCAGAACAAGATTCATCTCTTCTGCCTACTTGGAGAAGGTGCAATGCTTTAGTCAAATCTTGGCTACACAGGTCGATTTCTCGAGATATTATTCATAGTGTTGTTTATATTGAATCTGCATGTCAAATCTGGAGTGATTTAAAGGAAAGATATGATAGGATTAATGGAGCTCGTTTATACTCTTTATATAAAGAGATTAATACCATAAGTCAGGGAACAACTACTGTAACTGAATATTACTCTAGACTTAGAAGGCTATGGGATGAGTATGAATCGTTAGTGCCTTCACCTGCTGTTATAATTTCAAAAGAATACACTGACTATTGCACACAGTTAAAGATGATGCAATTCCTTATGGGATTAAATGAGTGCTACAGTAATATAAGGTCTCAAATTCTCATGATGTCACCTCTTCCTACTCATAATCAAGTGTATTCTATGATCAATAATGAAGAGGCTCAGAGAGGAATTAGTGCTCAAAATTCTATTGATACTTCTACTGCTTTTATGATCAATTCTCAGAATAATAGACCTACTATTAAGTGTGAACATTGTGATATGCCTGGACATACAAAGGATAAATGCTTTAAGATAGTAGGATATCCTCCTAACTGGGGCAGGGGAGGTAGAAGAGGAGGTAGAAGAGGGGGTGGCAGGAGTAATATCAATTTTTATACTCCATCTAGTGCTAATTCTGTATCTATGCCACAAGAAAAGTCTCCTGCAGGGTTCTCTCAATCTGACACTACAGGTGCTGGAAATCACACTCAACCACAACACTTTACTGCACAACAATATCAAGAATTGTTGCAGATGATGCAGAGTTCAGTTAATGAGAGCAAGCAATCCAGCAAAGAAAATTCTGAGGCTAAAGCTAATCTGGCAGGTATCCTCTGCAATTTTTCTTCATCTGTGTCTAAGACTAAGATAGATACATGGATAGTAGATACAGGTGCTAATCAGCACATGATTGCCAATACTGAATTACTTAATCATAGTTTTAAACCTTGCATCAATTCTAACATAGTTAAGATGCCTACTGGGGAAGTTAGTTATGTGACACATACTGGATTTGTTGATATTGGTGCTGGAATATATTTGAAAGATGTGCTTTATGTGCCAGAGTTTAAGCATAATTTGCTATCTGTTTCTAAACTAACAGCAGATAATGATGTTTATGTTTCTGTCTATCCTGCTTTTTGTGTTATACAGGACATTTGGAATGGGAAGATCAGGGGGATTGGTAGGCTAAAGAATGGATTGTACTACCTAGATCCAATTCCCAATGATCCTTCAGTTCCTTCTTGTAATGATCATCATATTTCTGTTTGTAATAATGCTTCTAAACAAGCTGTAATTAGACAGGATAAAGCTAGACTTTGGCATAAAAGATTTGGCCACATGTCATTTAGTAGGTTTAAGTATATGCCAGAATTAGGCATTGACATTGATCATAATGATTTGTTTTGTGATGTTTGTCCTTTAGCTAAGCAATCCAGAAATCCTTTTCCTAAAAGGACTGATTCTACTTCTGGTATCTTTGACTTGATTCATATTGACATATGGGGACCTTATAAAAATCATACTTATAATCAAGAAGCATATTTTTTAACTATTGTGGATGATTTTTCTAGAGCCACTTGGGCTTTCTTGATGAAGTATAAATATGATGCTTACACTATTATCAAAAACTTCCTTATATATGTTGAAACTCAATTTTCTATGAAAGTCAAGATTGTTAGGACTGATAATGCCCTAGATTTTTTCAATACTGATTGTAAGCAATTGTTTAATTCTTTGGGAATTATTCATCAAAGTTCATGTGTTTATACCCCTCAACAAAATGGAATTGTTGAGAGGAAACACAGGCACATATTGAATGTGGCCAGGTCACTGAAATTCCACTCTAAGGTACCCATAAAATATTGGGGTGAGTGTGTTCTTGCAGCTGTTTATATCATAAATAGGACTCCTACACCTTTGTTAAATGGGAAAACCCCTTTTTTTGTTCTTTATGGTAAACAACCAGCGTATTCTCACTTAAAGGTGTTTGGGTGTCTTTGTTTTGCAAAAATCTTACCACAAGGTGATAAATTCCAATATAGGTCAAAGCCTTGTGTTCTTTTGGGGTATGCAGCAGCCCAGAAAGGGTATAAATTGTTGGATTTGCGTAATAAGCATATCTTTATCAGTAGAGATGTTATATTTTATGAGGACATTTTTTCTTTTTTCATGAACATTAATGATTCTAATAAACAGAGTGTTCCTATGCATGATGAAAGATTGTACTATGATGATTTAATGTTGCCCTATGTTTCTCAAAAATTACATGATGATCATACATCAGATGGTAGTACTGTTCCTCTATCTGATACTTCTGATTTGGATAATGTGGAACATAGAAGTGATCCAAGTAATTCTAATATGCATATGACAAATTTACCTATGGCAAGAAGATCTTCTAGAAATGTAAAACCACCTTATTGGTCAAAAGATTACATATCTCCCTTTATTTCTGATCCTGCTTCTACTAGTTTTGTTACTAATCACCCTTTATCTAATTATATCCAATATGATTCTGTTAGTTCTAAACATAGAGCTTTCCTTTCTGCCATTTCTAATGATTATATCCCTAATAACTTTCATGAGGCATGCAAGGATACCAAATGGCAGAAGGCCATGCAAACTGAAATTGATGCTTTAGAACTCAATAAAACTTGGGATATAGTTGATTTGCCTGCTAATAAAAAACCAATAGGATGTAGGTGGGTGTATAGTATCAAGCACAAATCAGATGGATCTATAGAAAGGTATAAAGCTAGGCTTGTTGCCAAAGGGTATACACAACTAGAAGGGATTGATTACACTGAAACATTCTCACCTGTAGCCAAACATGTTACAGTGAGACTTGTTATTTCTATAGCTGCTAAGTATAATTGGCCCCTTTGGCAAATGGATGTTACTAATGCTTTCTTGCAGGGAGATTTGAGTGAGGAAATTTATATGACTCTGCCTCAAGGTTTCAACATTCCTCATCAGTCTGGTAAGGTTCCAGTTTGTAAGTTAACAAAATCATTGTATGGGTTAAAGCAAGCTAGTAGGCAGTGGAATCATAAATTTACTCTTGCAATGAATGATCATGGTTTTACTCAATCAAAAAGTGACTACTCTCTGTTTAATAAATCAAGAGGGAGTAGTGTTGTTGTTTTGTTAGTTTATGTTGATGATATCATCATCACTGGTAATGATGTTGCTATGATCAATGAGTGTAAAGTGTATCTAAATAAGACTTTTCATATGAAAGACTTAGGAGCATTAAAATTTTTTCTTGGTATTGAGATAGCCAGATCACATAAGGGTATTGTCATGAATCAAAGGAAATATGTGCTAGAATTACTAAGTGACTCTGGTATGTTAGGGTGCAAGCCTGTTGGGATACCTATTGAACAAAATGTAAGATTTTCTAATATTGATAATAATCTGGAAGATCCTTTAATAGAAAATATAAGTGAATATCAAAAGATTGTGGGAAAACTGATCTACCTATGTATTACCCGGCCTGATATTAGTTATGCAGTGCAGGTTCTAAGTCAATTTATGCATGGGCCAAGAAAAACTCACTTTGATGCTATGTATAGGGTATTGAGGTATTTAAAGGGTAAGCCAGGGATAGGTTTGTTAATGTCTTCCAAGGCTAACTTTGATTTAAATGTGTTCTGTGATTCAGATTGGGCTTCTTGCCCGATGACAAGAAAGTCCTTAACAGGATTTGCAGTTAAGTTTGGAGATTGCCTAATCTCATGGAAAGTGAAGAAACAAAATAAAGTATCTAGGAGCTCTGCTGAAGCTGAATATAGAGCTCTAGGAACTGCAACATGTGAAGTTATGTGGCTGCTGAGTATTCTCAAGGATCTTAAGTTTGATATCAAGTTACCAGTGAACATCTATTCTGACAGTAAATCAGCATTACAGTTGGCAGCAAATCCAGTGTTCCATGAAAGGTCTAAACATATAGAGGTGGATTGCCATTTCATTAGAGAAAAGATTCAACAAGGGATAATTGCTACAAGGTTTATTCCGTCAAATGAGCAACCTACAGATGTTTTTACAAAGGCTTTGGGAAAAGAACAATTTCAATACCTTATTGGCAAGCTTGGAGTCCATGATCTCTATGGACATCAAGCTTGAGGGGGAGTGTTAAGTTTATCATACCTATATATTAGTTAGTTCACGCTTTTAGTTTTTTCCTTTACACGCTTTTGGGATAGATAGAATATGGATGCTGGGGACAAGTATATAAAGTCCTTTTCTCTGTATTTTATATTCATTCTTCTTCTTCTTTATGTAATAGAGTTGCTGTGAGATCAATAACAACTTTTTCCTTTATATCAATTCTCTGTATTCATCTTCTTTACATGTTGTCTCTAGGAACGATATTTTTTCTAAAGCTAATGGCCCAGAAAAAGCTGGACGACTTTGCACGTATGGGCATGGGGTCACACCTACAGACTTATTTGAGGAAATACCTTCTCGCAGAGCTTGTTTTCGAATGATTCAAACACTTAAGGAAAGGCTGGATACTGTCGAATTAAGAACTACCCAACAAAATATGAATGATATTAGCTCACCTGTCGATTCGGGTCTTCCATCATCTTGTTCAAATGAGCAAAGAATCCCAACTCTGGAAATAAATAATCACTACGAGTAAGTATGATCATTATAACTATGATGGATATGCTGATAATACATATTTTATAATAGTTATTAAGTTACAAGACAATTTCTACACTTGTTGAGGCCAAAACTTGGGTTCTTTAGCAAACCAGTTAGTGTCATTTTATGCTCATTTTTGTTCTCATTATATTTTAAATATGCAAACAGGTGGTACCATTTTGGTTTCTTTTTCTTTTTTATTCTCTTCTTTGTTATTTGACCTAAAACATGTTTTGCATTATCTTTTGGGTCTTAGGTTAATTTTTTCTGTTGCACTTTTGAGCATTGTGGATCGAAAAGAAATTGTAGCAAAGGGATTCTTGAAAAGTATGGAGCCCAGCAATCAAGTTGGTGGTCAAGTTTTAGGAAAAAACTATTGTGAAGTTCATGTAAACGTTGTTGTGAAGAGAGATGAGGAATTAATAAGACCGAATGATTCATTTGAAACAATGAGAGATGTGCTTGGCATGTCTATTTCCTGGCCAATATCATTAGTATGTTTTTTAGATTATGTTTGGCGTCTGGAAGATATGTTAATTTTGCCAAAAAACTTTGCTAACTCAATTTGTCTCTAATCCTTCTATCCTTTTTTTCCTTCTTTTTTGAATAACAGGTGGTTCGTGATGAAAGTTGAGACAATGAAGGTAGTTTATATATGATGTTTATTTTAATTCTTTTGCTTTTTGGATCAATTCTACATTTGTTTAGTAGTTTGGATAGGACTTTATGATATTTAGGTCGACTCTTTTAGATGGTAGTTTTTGAATTATTTTATTGGGATGGTGTTGAGACTAAATATGGTTTTTCTACGAAGAGTACTTTAGTTGAATGATTGATATGATTGGCAGTTTTGTTTATATTGTAGTAATTGTTTTTCTTAGAGTTTTTAATGACCTGTAAAAGTGTGGTTTGGAATTGATTTGGATAATTTTTTTGGTTTACCATTTTGTCACACTTCATTGCGTAACCTCAATTACCATTTAGTCACACTTCATTGTGTAGCCTTAATTACCCTTTTGTTACACTTTAAAATGTAGTCTTGTTTAATTGAGAACACGGTTTAATAACGTCAAAATGAGCTTATCATTACAGTTCTTTTGTGTAGCGAGATGTTGTGTTTGACTAATTTTTTACACTATTTTGTCACAGTTAAAAGTGTTACATAAAGTCGAAAAGCTTACACATATATGTGTGACCTATGGCATATAATTATTATACTCACAGGTGTAACAATAAGTTTAGAGAACGCCCAACTAGGTCACACAAATGAGAAATGTAACTTTTGTATAAGTGTGACAATAAGGTGCTTTTAGTTACACTTACGAGTGTCACTAAAACCAATTTTTGTTGTAGTGTCTCCAAGTCCTTATGTGTTAAGGGTGAGCGGCGGCGGCGACATAAAATAAAAAAGGTGGCGGCTCCAAGTTCTCATATTTTCAAGGGTGAGTGGTGGCGACAAAACATAAAAAGGCGGCAGCTCCAGGTCCTCGTTTTCTAAGGGTGAGTGGCGGCAACATAAATTAAATTAAAATAAAAAAACTAACTAAACTAGATAAGGGGCACCGGACGGGGATGGCGACCTGAGGATGGCGGAAGTGAGAGATCGAGATACTATGGCTCGAAGTCATGACTCTAATGCCATGTTAGATTAGAGAAAAACTTAGGGAATTTGTATTATTGAGTAACATATTTATAGAGTTACATAGAGTTGGTAAACAAGTAAACCCTAAGCTATAAACAAGGAAAGATAAATACAAGTAAAGATATTCTAAGATATAAAGATAAATACAAGAAAATATAAGATAAAGAAAGATCATATATGCTAATCTAGAAGATATATTATAATAATATGCACTTTTCATCATATCCTATGGCATTTTGTGCATTCGGCTACCTATGCATTGCATGATACGCGCATTTTGGTACAGAATTTAAGCCATACCTAAGGCACGTGACATACTTTCGGGAGGGAATAATCCAAATTATTCCTCCAAATGGACTTTCTTGTCACAATTTACAAATCTTAAGTACTCGAGCTGTCAAAGTTAATAGATTATGTACCATAATATTCCGGAGTCGACATAAGTTGGGGTAGAAAATACTTTTTACCCTAATCAGAAAGGTGTAATGAATACTCTCCACTACTTGATCCTTATACACGATTGCATGCATGTTAGCATTAAGCACAAATAAAATAAAATTAAAGAACGGTGGAGGTACTGGAGACATAAATAAACCTTCGCACATTGTACAATGATTTTTTAGATGATCATCAATAGCAATGAATGACTTTAATTTGGCAGTGAATATCAATTTCCTCAATTAACCATGCATGAAAGGTGAGGTACATTTATGCCACCATCTTTTTAATTTTCTTTTTAGCTTGTAAAGTACTGATTACTAAATTCTTTAAACATTAATTTTTTAACAATTATTAAAAATTAATCAACTGTAACAATTTTCTAATTGCTAAAACTAATGAAGTATATAAACACTGATCAACAGCATTGTTTTTTGTTAAAACTATGGAAAAATTAGGATAATAAGCGTTTCATTACAAATTAGCATAATAACATTTGACTTACCAACAAGCCTTTTCTCATAGTCTCTTTCAATTCCATTTTGACAATAAGTCGAGCTTAAGTAGCTTTTAGAAAAATTTAGGATCAAGTTCCAATTTGCTTTACAAATTCTGAGCTCGACTTGAGCTACTCAAATTTGTAGAAATTGGCTCTAACTCGAGGGCCATATAGTTTTTTTTTTTTTTTGATATTGACACTTCACAAATTACTATAAAATGTCAATTTTAATTATCGTATCGAGATATGACAATAATGCACATGTATCATAACAAATTATTATCAAGTTATAGATGTTTACTTCACTACTTTATATCAAAGTCGGTCAACTTAGAATATAATACAAACATTATCAACAAAACAAATTATGTAGGCAAAAAGCGAAAAAAATTATAATCGAAATCAACAAATAAAGCTGAATTTCCATTCGAGTTCATCTCATTTAGATTGCATGCATGTTAGCATTAAGCAATTAACTTCTAATTTTTTTCTAACTTCTAACAATATGTGCCCAAATCATTCTGGCCGCTATTAAAAAAAGAAACAATAATGTGAGAAGTTACTATCTTGTTAACATGTTTATATGGGAGATTATTAAAAGAAAAAAAAAACATGTTTATATGTGAACAAACAAAGTACACAATATTTTATATTTGTTTGGAAAACTATTTTTCTTTATAGTGCTTTACTTTTTATGATGCACTGTTTTATGCATAAACAATTTTATACATAAAAGCTTCTGTTTATATTATTATTATTGGGTACAAATGTACTATTATTTATAAAAAATAAAGAGGGAAATCCAATTTTAGTCCACAGTGGAAAAAAGAAAAATGGTGAAAAAAGACCTATGACGTTAAAAATTAAATTTGTTTATTAGATAATATATTTGTTTCATAAACTGCTAGCAACTGACTTCTTTTATAATTCAAAAAATCGTGTCATTCTATTAAACATAGAATAAAATTTTCAATAATAATTTATGAACCTTCGATATCAATTACTATAAAAAATTATCGAATTGGACTCGATTCATGTCAATTCACTTAAATTGAACTTGAACTCAGTGTTGAGCTTGAATATATATATATATATGTATAAAGGAAATATGATGCCTGAATTTTATACGAATAATGTCGTTTAATTATTTTATATAGCAATTATTCGTATACTTTTCAAATTACAATATTATCCTATAAAATTTAAAATATAAATACTTTGAAATAGTTAATATGTTTATTATAATATGGAACTATTGTGATATAATATAAGTACATTTTTTTTATTTTCTTATGTTATATTTTCAACACTCTTTTTATTAATTAACATTTAATAGTGATATATATAACATATACCAAATATTAGCAGTAGTTCCTTAAGTTTTACTTTTGTTCCACATTTGTCTCTAAAGTTTAAAATGCGCTATGATGATACCTCAGTTTCTAACATTATCTTACTTTAATCCATGAGATCACAAATCCGTTAGAAATTGACTGAAGATGATTTGTTTTCTTCTGATTTTGCCCTTACATGAGGGAATATTCAATCAATTCTTAACAGAATTTTGACCTAAGTACCGTATTGAGCCAGTTTTGAAAGCTGAATGATTATTCCAATGCATTTTAGATTTGAGGGACTAAAGTGGAACGAGGGACTAAAGTGGAACGAGTTGGAGACTATCAATAAACTTGGCCTATATAATGTGTTTGTGTGTATATATATATATTATTGCTTGAAAGGAGACATAGAAGAGAGAACCTTCTTAAATGTGGGTTTTTGTTTCAATTACTGACTGCACAAAAAGTTGCGTACAAATCCAAGAGGCCATTACCATACAAAAGTGCAAAAATTTGTCACTTCCAAGACTACAGGGGTCCCACTCCCACTAACACTCACATTGACCCCCAAAACCTTCAAAATATTTTTTTCACCTCTACCTATAGCTTTGACTTTCTGCTATGTAATTTGTCTTTACCACAAAAAGGGCCTTTCATACAATCAGATAACAAAAAGGAATAGAATAGAAGCTCCAAAACAAGAATTTGATGATCAAGATGGGAAAGCAAAACAGTTCACACTTATTACAATAAACAATATTAAAACTAATTAAGCAATATTATTAAATATATAATAATTTTTTACTGCTCAAGATTAGTTTTATTTAATTATATAGGAGACTTAAATGTGTATTGGGGTTAGTGAAATGGGGTTCTTCCAAGTCAACTCAGAAAGTGTTGAAATCTTAAATTATATCACCTGCTCTAATTACTTTTATTTATTTTATTTAAATATTAGATTTGAGTGCCATTTTCATGGCCAAATTTAGTCCCCCATAATAATGGTGACCTACTGCTATAATTTAATGCATCAAAATTCAAAATCTTCTCACCTTCTCTGAGATCACATTTACTTCTCTCCCCCTCCCCTGTAAATTTGACCTTGCAGGTTTCTTCCTCCAGTTGCAAAATGACCATTATGCCCCTCACTCTTTTATCAATTATATCTCACTACATCTAGTATAAAGATTGAATCTTTGCCACTCTTTCCTTCTTTTTCACAAAAATAAGAATTGGGTTTTTGCTGAAATGAAAGAAAAAAGCTTTCTCTCTCATCCCCAACACCCACATTTCATGTTTCTCTCACCTCTATATCACAAGCCCTGATTATATCTCTCTACATTTTAGTATATAAAGATTGAATCTTTGTGAATTTTTTCCATCTTTTTCACAAAACTATGAATTGGGTTCTGGCTGAAATGAAAGAAAAAAGCTTTCTCTCTCCTGCCCAACAGCCATACTTCATGTTTCTCTCTCCTCCACCTCCTCAACCTCAATCAAGTTCTGGTTTCAGTTTGAACAACAAGGTTAGCCCAAGCATACTTCTAATCATTATAATCCTTGCAATAATCTTCTTTATCTCTGGTTTACTTCATCTTCTTGTTAGATTCCTATTGAGGCCCTCAAATAGGGACCCTGATGAAATGGATAATGCAACTGCCCTTCAAGGGCAGTTGCAGCAGCTTTTTCACTTGCATGACTCAGGGGTAGATCAGTCATTTATAGACACCCTCCCTGTGTTCAATTACAAAGCCATTATAGGTGTGAAGGACCCTTTTGATTGTGCTGTTTGTTTGTGTGAATTTGAGGGTGAAGATAAGCTTAGATTGTTGCCCAAGTGTAGCCATGCCTTTCACATGGATTGTATTGACACTTGGCTATTGTCACACTCCACTTGCCCTCTTTGTAGAGCTAGTTTGCTGTCTGATTTCCCTGGTAATAGCAATTTCTCCCCTCTAGTGCTTGTTCTTGAGTCTGGCAGTCAGAGTTCTAGAGAGATTGTTTCAGAGAGAGAGAATTGTGAAGATTTTGTCACAGATCCAGGGCAAAATTCAGGTGAAATTCAAGAAAAAGAGGATGAGAATCAGAAGAAAATTGTGTTATCAGTGAAGCTTGGGAAATTTAAAAATGTTGATAATAATGGAGGTGAAGAAGGGAGTAATAATAATAATAGTAATAGTAATAGTGAAGAAAATAATGATAATAATGTTGATGCAAGAAGGTGTTTTTCAATGGGCTCATTTGCTTATGTAATGGATGAGAATACATCTTTACAAGTTCCAATTATTACTACAAAGAAACAATCTAGTAGCAAGAAACAACCTTTGACACCAGGTCATAGGTTAGCTATGTCTGAATGTGGATGTGATTCAACACGAGAGTTCAAATTCAATGGCTTGGAAGCTTGTAAAGTTCAAAGGGATGTTGAGAAGGGTATTTTTGGTAGGAGTAGTAAGAGGGAGAGTTTTTCGGTTTCGAAGATTTGGCTAAGGGGGAAGAAGGATAAGGCTAATGGAGCGGAAGTGGAGTCGTCGAGAAGGGCGTTTTCGTTTCGGTTTCCTGTGGGAGCCGATGAGGCGAAGGGGAAAAACGGTAGGAGGACGATTTCGGAGATCGACATGAGTAGGTGGGAGAATGGAAGGAGTGAAATTGGATTTGATGAGGAGATACAAAGTTGTAATAGTTTGGATTGTGAAATAAATCATACACCTTCTTTTGCTAGGAGGACTCTGTTGTGGATTATGGGGAAGCAGAATAAGGTTGTTCATCATCAATCTTCATTTTCTAGCAATGTTTAAGGTTATGTTTGTTTTTTTACATTTTTTGTTTAGTGTATACATTTTTGTAAAAGGCAAATTGGTTCATTAGTTGAGAGGTGGATAAAGAAAAAAAATTGATACATTTTGATATGAGTATGAAAAAAATTGAATTGAATTTTTTTTTTTTGTTCTTTTTTCGTAGTATTTTCTTAGGGACTTATCAATAAATTGTGTGTAATTTTTTCACTTTTCATTTTGTCTTGAAGTTTATAAGTAGATGGTTAGTCTCCTTTGTTCTTATGGGGTTATTGAAATGGAAAGGTAGTAATATATATACTAATATAAGTATAGTTAGAGTGAGGATTTAATATTTTTGATTTCATTATTTAGTGTGACAAACGAGCATCGGATAGGTTGAGGCAGCACAAATTTGATTTGGGATGGTTGAATTCCGTGATGCATATCAATCCCATTTCTAAAAACCAGTTGAATTTAAGAAATTCAAAAATCAGAAATTGATACAGGTGAGTTTGGGCTAACTGTTGTATAATTAATTATAAAAGAACTGATTTTTGTAAAATTTATTACAGATAACGCTTGAATTTTCAACTTTATCAAATAATATTTTCCAAAGCATGACAGTACAATCGAAATTATGTAAAAAAAGGTCAAACCAGACTAAGTTGTTATGGTGCTACTAATTGGTCATAGCTGTACAACGTGGAAAATGCTAACCAAAATTATTAAATTAGTCCTTTAAACACCAATATCTCGACTGTATGAGTTGTAGGAAAAATCAACTAACAAACTTGCCATGCTCGATGCATGTGAACATTTATAGCTGCATTCTAGCATCTCATTTCAAATTATTTATTACAAAATAGGTTAATAACTTTTATAGTCCCTCAAGATTCGTCTCCCAAATGATAAAAGTGTCATGTTTGTTTCCTCAAATATAAATTTCGGGATGATCTTTTCACTTGGTAGTAGATTATTGTAATTACAAAATATTCAAATTTCGTAGACGCTAATCAGAACATACAATTGTCGATCTGGTAAAAATTCCAATGATTGTAAGAATTGCTGGTGATGTGGTCGGGCGATTTGGGTTCAAGGGGTGCTGGTTGGAAGGGCGCTTGAAATATGGGGAAGAAGATAATTAAAACAAGAAATAAATAAAAATACTAATAGAGGAAAGAGAAAAAAAATTTAAATTGGTGAAAACTGGTAAATGAATAAAATAAAAATGACATAGATAAAAAGATAAAATTACCCCTGGTAAGTTGCATACTCAAGTCAAATGATGGTTTAACAAAAATTAAAACACGCCGGAATTTGTGTTTGAAGACCACAATGGAACAAATTTTTACTAGGGGATGAATGTGTCATTTTCATTACTTGAATGACGAATATGACACATTCCATGAACTTAGGGACTACAGAAGTTATTAACTGTAACAAACTTGTTTTTGTTTTTTGTACAATTCATGTCAACTTCATATTTTAAAAAGTATTTTAGCCACTTAGTCAATATACATTAAGTAGAATGCATGCAAAATAAACGTTATTTTGCTAAAAAAATATCCGAACGGCTAAGACCTGTCCCAGTTAGTTTTGAGCATTTATTTTTGGGTCTTATTCTCAGAAAAAGATATTAGTAAGTCGGTTCTCTTGCAAGTTTTCTTAATTTTGTGTGAATCCTTGAATTACAACATATATTTTTATTTTATATTAATGCTAACATATTTATATCAAATTATTTCCTAAGTCCTACATTGGAATTTGGATCCTTGTTTAAGTTTTAGTAGTAGCGTCCACATTTGGTCGGTAAAGTAAGCATTTAAGTTCAATGAAGAAATTAATTAGCTTAATTGAGAGTGGGCAATTCAATGATGGGCCGGCCCAGTCACAGCCGCCGGATCCCTCAATAGGGGGGTCATTTAGCAATTTCACCCCACCTTTAACTGATCCGACGACTGTAAATGGGCCAAGACCACCCAACCAAGAATTTACCTTAATTGAGTGAAAGCAAGTCATATTGAGTGTTTAGGTGTTGAATTGAAATGAAACCAGACCAACCACAATAATAACTGCTGATATATATATATTATTTTATTTTAATTTAAGAGGAAGGGGATACCTACAAATCTAGCTCGATAAACCCGAGTTAATAGTTATAATTTTGAATCATAAAAACTCTATCTAACTCCATAAAGGAGGGGAGAGCTACAATGTGTGGCAATCTAGATTCGAATTCAAGATCTCTCACATAAAGGGGAGGTGAATACCACTAGACCGATAAATTATATTATATATATATATATATATATATATATACGTGTCTGTTTCTTCATTATATAATTGTTTCAAACGATAAGGCTAATCTTAATGATAGATAGACGTTTAGATCATTCATCATTATTATCTTTCTTGATTGCTTAGCATTTATTTCTACCTTCCGTTCAACATGTGCGACTGTTGGATACGAAATTAGGGACATAATAACTCACAAGAGACGAAAAATATTATATATATCTAGACGACGTGTAAGAATTCATGATTTTATTACATGGTGAAAATACTTTTATACATCGGGTCTTGGACCTCATTTATGTACTTTATGGATGTGATTAATTCACATCACTTATTTTGTTTTTTGGAATTAAAAAATAAATGATGTGGATTAATCACATCCACAATATCCATAAATGGGGCCCAAGACCCGATTTATACAAAAATTTCCCGTCTATAACATTAACAAAATCATCAATTACAATATCAATCGAAGTTTAATTAAACAACTTAATTTCATGTCTTGCCAAACTTACACTCGCAGATCCAAGCGATGAAAGATCTTATAATTGCTAAAATTTAACAAAATCGTCAGTCACATAATTCGAAATTATTCAACTTAAACGCGTTTTTATTATATCATCCTAAACTTAAACTTTCTTACCCGGATGATGTAAGATCTTATCCAGATAACTTGTGATCTGGGTCAATTTGTAGGTCGACCTTTGTCATTAAGAGCTTCAAGGTCGGATACAATATGAGCTTTTATAATTGAAACTAAATTTTAGATTCGTATTTAAGTTGCCTACATACTTAATCAAATGATCAAGTTATAACATAATTCAAGTTTCTTCTAAAAGCGGTGATTAGATGACCTAAGCTCACTAATCTCACTGTTGAGGTCAGGTAGACCTAGAGCTCCCAGTTCAAATTTGTTATCCAACTTACAAAGAAGTACGAGCAACTACCTCCAAGAAAACAAAACAATTAGGAGCAACAAATAGTGAAGGTGTGAGCTTCAAGCTATGATGCACGGATACGGATACGAGAATATGAGTATTGTACGACACGGATACGAAATACCACAAACTTCAGAATTATAGGATACGATACATTGAGGATACATATATAATATAATATTTAAAAGTAAATTTGAGTCAGTATGTTCATTAACATAAATAAAAGTGCAATACTGACACATGTTCATAGTTTATATATACGTTCAAACAATTTCGAAATAACCATAATATTTCATCATTTGCGGTGGTGTAAGAATGTCAATTCATTGATACCAACATTTACCTTTTTATCCAAAATCTTTGGTAATAAAGTGTAATTGATAGATTTTACGTGGAGCAATAAAAGATAAAATATATTAAGAGGTGAAACTGAAACGGTTTTTTGCTTCTTTAAATTTTCTTATTGTTTGTTTAAGTTTAACATACGGTCAAAGTCATTATTATTTTTCTATTTTAACCTATAAAGTATTATATAATAATAAAAAAATGCTATGTCTGATATTCAAGGCATGTCAAATACTTCAAATTTTGTATGAGATACGACATTTGGATGTATCGGATATGGTATCCAGAATTTTCTTTTTTATTTAATTTTTTGATACGTAAAAAGGGTATCCGATATGTATTTGGGTGATATCTGCAGAGTATCGTATCCGATACGAGTACGACACTGCACGAGTCCAATTTTAGGAGTATACTTGCATCATAGGCTTCAAGGGTCGGGCTTGGGGTCGGAGTGTAAGGGGCATTTTAGTAAATGTGTTGGTAACTTACTGTTTCATGATAAAACAAATACGAATGAGGTGGATCCGATTATTCGTTCCGAGCCCCGTAATAACCTATCACTTGAGATTATCATTCAACCTCTGCGTTCGATACACTATTTGGTGGTTCAAGTCTTAAATTATATGCTGATTATTGTTTTCAAATGCAATAATAAGATGAAAGAAAAATTCAAGTCAAGATAAAAACTATCTATCAAATACTTAAATTTGAAAAAAGATAATTTTATACCTCCATGAGAATCTTTCGACCGGATGTTTACAAACACAAGCTTTCGGAAGAGAAAATTTGCCAACTCCTTGCTATGCTAAATTACTCCTAAATTAAGCTACAAACTATTCCTAAGACTAGAGCTAGTTCTAAGAAAATAAAAACGTAGAGTTGTGATTGTGATTGTCCGTCTTCTCTTCTCTCCTTGGCTTGTATATATTTCTGCTCTATGAACCCACATCCTCATCTTCGGGAACTGCTCACAACCCCCCTTTCAAAATCTTTTATTTTTGGCGCGTCTCCCTCTTGGACGGACTTTTCATTCTTTTGGGCTTGTTGCCAAATCTTCCACTTGACTTCATTGGGCCGAATCCCTGTTTCATAAAGCCTACGTTTTAATGGGTTATCTTCTTTTATTTTTTAACCTATTATTTTGTGCTTGTTAATACTGGGCAGCTTGGGCTTTTTAGTTCGAAAAGCCCAATTAATTTTTAAGTGTAAATAAATGCCCCCCTAATATACATGAACGTTTCAAGTTCATGTGTATTAAAAGACACGTTTGTTCTCTAATAAATGTGAACGCTTCGAGTTCGCTGGTATTTTAAGGAGTACGTCTTGTACTCCTCTACTTAGATAAAATATGGCCTGCAGATATGTAAAGTCTCAATTTCTTTCCTTTTTGAGGGGGAGTTAATACTGGAGGTTGAGTCAAATATTTTTTGATCGTTGTAAAAGCTTCTTCCTGCTTTCCTCCCTAAATGAACTCATCCTCGTCTTTTAGACGTAAGAGGGGTGAGAATGCTTCTGTTTTCCCCAGCCAAATTAGCTATAAATCTTCTTAAGAAATTGACTTGTCCTAAGAAACACTGTAATTCTTTTTTATTTCCTGGGGGTTTGACTTCCAAAATAGCTTTGTCTTTGTTTCGATCCACCTCGAAGCCTCGATTATGGATCAGAAATCCCAGTAAATTTCTAGCTTCTACGCCGAAAGCACACTTCAAAGGGTTCATTTTTAAATGAAAATGCCTCATTCGTTGGAATGCTTCGACTAATGATTTTAAATGTTCTTGATGCATTTGTGCCTTGACTACGATATCATCAATATACACTTCTAATGATTTACCAATAAGATCATGAAACATGTAATTCATGGTCCTTTGATATGTTGCCCCATCATTCTTCAAACCAAAAGACATGACTATCCATTTGAAAGTTCCTATAGAACCTGGACATCGAAATGTTGTTTTATTTTTGTCTACTTCGAAAATCTTTAATTGATAATATCCTGAGTATCCCATCAATAAATGATATCACTTTGTATCTAGCAGCCGCATCGATTAAAATATCTGCCATTGGCATCGGATATTCATCTTTTGGCGTAGCTTTGTTTAGGTCTCTAAAGTCGATACATACCGTACTTTTTACCATTCTTTTTAATTACCGGAACAATATTTGCTAGCCACTCGACATAACTAGCCGGTTTGATAAATTTAGCTTCAACTAACTGCTCAATTTCATCTTTGATTGCTCCCATTAAATCGGGTGATAATTGACGTGGTGCTTGTATTATTGGTTTAAAATCAGGTTTAATTGGTAATTCGTGTTGGGCTATGGCCATATTGTTTCCGGCATTTCGCGATGTGCCCAGGCAAAGGAATCTTTGAATTGATGCAATATTTCGATTAACTCCTCCTTTTCCTTTTGTTCCAATTTCGAACTTATGTAAGTTACTCTTGGATTTTCAATAGTTCCAAGATTAATTTCCTCGAAAGGATCTTTGATATCTTTTTTGATATCTTCATCTGGTTCTAAGATTCCCTATTCAATTGTTTCTTTCGAATTGTTATCCCGATGTTCGACTGAATTTAGGCTTGAACTCGCATTACATTGTTCGAAATGGTTATTGCAATAATCAAATAATTTTAAGTTAATTCTTTCGATAATTAACTTTCGAAACACATTGTTAATTACATCATTTCGTTCAGACTTGTCCATCACTTAACAACTGATTAAACTAAGCATTTCTAACATCACCCTAATTCGACTCAGGCTAACTTTGCACTTATCTCGATCATAGACTGATCTTCGACTTTGCTTGCTTCAGCACTTTTCTTTTCATCTTCCTGTCCCCCCCCCCCCCCCCCCCCTTTTCAATGACTGGGCATCCTAGATTCAAATTCCCTTCGTCTCCGAGCCTTTTGGCTTGGTACCTGGCATTCACAATTTAAGTAACGATAAAGTAAGAATTCTTTTCAGCCTTAACCACTTCGAACTTATGGTCATTCCAACAAATCAAAACCTGATGCAAAGTTGAAGGGATACAATAATTTTGATATATCCAATCTCTTCCTAACAATGCAATAAATGATGATGAATTCGTTTTCAGCACAAAGAATGCCGAATAAGAACTATGTGTTCCAATTTTTACTCGACAAGGCAGAACTCCTAAAACCGTAGTTGCTTGCCCCGAGAAACCATAAATTGCTACGTCAACAGCTACTAGATCTTTCGAACTTTTTCCTAATTTTATCAATGTTTTTTAGGGTAAAATATTAACAGTAGCCCCATTATCAATCAAAATCTTATTAATTGTGATGCCTTCAATTTCGGCTTCCACGAATAATGGTTTCATATGATTGTTGTTAATCTTTTCCTTTGAAAACAATAATTTCATCAATTGTTCATTCTCAATATCATCTTCGAATGATTCGTGACAGGTTATTTCAAAACAAAAAGGATTACCTTCTTCTGGGGCAGTCATCACCTCGAGCATATCTTCCTCCTCATCCTTCTCTTCATCAGCGGCAAATGCTGCTGGCAATATGGTCACCATATCAACGTCCTTGTCCTCTTTGAATCGTAAGGCCTCTTTCACAGATGCCTCCTTTGCTTTCCATTCAACTTCATTTATCGACTCCTCATGCAGTGCATCTCCTAATAGTATATCCAAATCATCCTCGGATTGGAAGTCACCGAGATTCTCATCGTCCTCAATTCTTACTCCTTAGCCTTTCAAACTAGTTTCCCTAATTTGATCACTTAGTTGATCCATGTCTCTTTCGAATTCACCATTCTGACCTGATTATTCTCCTACTTTCGCTTTCAACAATCCCTTACTCAAAGCCTCTTCTTCGATTTGAAGATTGGCTATCATTGCCTCTTGCTGCATTTCCATTGCCACTGCAGCTCGAGAATAAGCTACCTGTTGTGCGATAACCTTTGGGTGGTTATCCCTCTTTCTTTCAAAATGATCATTGCCTCTGCCTAGATGGTTAAAGGGCAAATCTCTTCTGGTTTGTGCAGACCTTCCAAAACCTCTTCATCCCCTTTCTCGAAAATGCCTATTGTAAGGCATTGGTCCAAGGAATTGGTTACTGGTGTCATGTCCCTGTCTTTTGTTCCAGTCTCGCTGATATGCTGGAATCCAATTCGTGTCATTCAGGGATGACCTGAAGCCTCACCAGTTCGAAGTGAAAGATATTTGAGCAGTTAGCACAAAGTGCTTTTTGCAATTTTACCAAATTCCCCACCACTTTAGGGGGTATCACTACCTTTGTCTCGAGTGCTTCCTTATAAGTCCTTTCATCACTCGTTCTAGCCCATGAGATTGGTTCGATTTCCGACTCTTTTTCCTTTAGCTTTCCATCTTGGTCAAAACCCAGGACTCTCTTTTGAATCCCTGACAAGATTATCGTCCCTCTTTCGAGCTGTTTTGCTACGAAATGTCGGAATATTTGACACTGGTCGGTGGTGTGCATAGTATTCATGTGCCATCTGCAAATGTTCTCGACTCCGTCATTTTTCACATTGGGGAAGATCAAGATTCCTTCGTCTATCAACCTATTGAACGTTTGATTCGCCAACTTAGCTTTCCTGGAAACCTACAGATCAACAGTTTCAAAATGGTCAAACCTCAACAGTATTTATTTCAAAATTTAAAACGGGAAATGGATCCTCATTAATATTCATTTTATGACTATCGGGGAAAATAATTTCCTTCGAGTCTAATTTTTCTTCTATGAAATTTCGGTACATAATACACTCATTAGTTTCGTGTGAGAAGGCATTATGCCATTTACAGTATGGCTTGCCTTTGATTTCTGCTTTTGATGGGACTCGATGTTTTCCTTTAAACCTAAGTTTTTTATTAGCCAATAACCAATCAAAAATTTGTTCTGTTTTCTGTATATCGAAGGTATATTTCTTTTCTTTTTTCGATTGTAAAGAACCAGTAGCCATACATTCTTTCTTTTCAAGGGCCCTACATTGGAAGGGAGGTCCTTTTTATGAACTCTGCTAAGTCGATTTCATAGGCATCTTCGAATGCCCATGGAACTCCTACTTCGAAAGTATTAAAGCCCTGATGTTTTCTTAAACTTTCTTCTTTTAATAGCTAAGCTTCTAAAATCAGGAAATACCATCCCATTGAACTTTATCCTATACTCGAAGGACATATTCTGCTAAGCTAATTGAACAAACTCAGACTCTGGGATATTTAAATGACACTTAACCCTAGCCTTTTTAAATCGTGTTAAGAATTCTTCTATCGACTCCCCAGTATTTTGCCTGACCTTTGCCAGATCACTCATTGATATTCCTGGGTTAGTTCGAGCAAAATGATTTTGGAATTGAAATTGCATTTCATCCCAAGTGTGTATCGAGTTAGGTGACAAATTAATATACCAATTAAAAGCTGACCCAGTTAAAGAACTAGGGAACAGTCTTAATTTGAGGGAATCTTGATTGGCTGCCTCTCAACATTGATAGGTAAAAATCTAGATAAATATTCTAACGCTGACACATTATCGTCCCCTGAAAACAATGTAAAATTTGGAATTTTATATGTTTGTGGGAAAGGAAAATTTCGATCTACCCAATTAGGGGCAAGGTTTTCCTGGAATTAAACGTTGGTTTCTTCGGAAACCCGGATCATACATTCTTTCAATAGCCAATTTAATTTGATTTTGAAAAAGGTCTTGGACTTGTTGTCCCATGTTATCCCCCATATAGATGTTGGGCATAGCTAGCCCTCCAACATATGGGATTTGAAAGTTATTAGGAATGAAAGGAAGGTTTTGATTTGTTTGGAAACCTGAAAAATTTTGGTTTCCTGCATTAAAAGGGATGTTCGTCACTCCCGGGTAATTTTGACCTTGTTGTTGGTTTTGTCCCCTGGCATACTGCCCTTGAGCAAAACTGACATTTGGTTTGAAATTTACAAAATTAACATTCGGGGTATATCCTGTTGGCATTTGTCCCTGACCGCTTGGCAGTATAGGAAAATTAGGCCTCACAGATTGAGAATTAAACTGATTTGAATTTACATTCTGTAAATTAGGATGTGAAGTCGGGTTACAATTCGAGTTTACGTTTTGTTGACTCATATTATTCTGTTCTTCGAGAGGTAAAGGATTTGAAGTCTGATCGACTTCGAATTTGTTGTTTCGAGGGCGAGCCTCTCGAGGGTAACCTAATGGGATCTCATTCGGGTTAATATATCTACTTTGCGTCCTTAGTTCGACTAACACAACTGGGACACTTTTTCTATTAAAACATTATGCTTATTAATTAAGGGCTCGAGTGACAAAACTACTTGATCATTTATCATGTTCGAAAAAACGTCGCATGTTTGATTAAATATATCACCCCAACTCAGTTATTACCTGGGTGACCTCTCGAGCAAGCCCATCTCGAGTACTCACAGCAATATCCTGTACAATTGCCGTGAATATTCGAGCAGACTCTTGAGCTAGTGCTCGATACTGACCGTCAAACTCTTTTCTTTGATCTTCTCGAGCACCTGCTAAGGTCTGTTTCTCAACTCGGACAAATTGTTCATACATTTTGTCTGCTCTGACCTTGTGTTTTGAAATCGGTTGAGCATCAAAATCCTCACCGAAATCGTCTCTGGCTGATTCCTCTGACATTATTTATTATATTTTATTTTACTTTCGGAGAGATTAGGATATCGATTATAAAAAATGACTCCCACTGTGGTAGCCAAAAATTTGTTTTGTGATAAAACAAATACGAATGAGGTGGATCCGATTATTTGTTCCGAGCCCCGTGATAACCTATCACTTGAGACTATTTTCAACCCCTACGTTCGATAGATTATTTGGTGGTTCAAGTCTTAAATTATATGCTGATTATTGTTTTCGAATGCAATAATAAGATGAAAGAAAAATTCAAGTCAAGAAAAAAACTATCTATCAAATACTTAAATCTGAAAAAAGATAATTTTATACCTCCATGAGAATCTTTCGATCGGATGTTTACAAACACAAGCTTTCGGAAGAGAAAATCTGCCAACTCCTTGCTATGCTAAATTAGTCCTAAACTAAGCTACAAACTACTCCTAAGACTAGAGCTAGTTCTAAGAAAATAAAAACGTAGAGTTGGGATTGTGATTGTCTGTCTTCTCTTCTCTCCTTGGCTTGTATATATTTCCGCTCCATGAAGCCACGTTCCTCGTCTTCAGGAACTACTCACAACTGCCCTTTCAAATCTTTTATTTTTGGCACGTCTCCCTCTTGGACGAACTTCTCATTTTTTTGGGCTTGTTGCCAGATCTTCCACTTGACTTCATTATGCTCGAATCCCTGTTTCATAAAGCCTGCGTTTTAATGGGTTAATTTCTTTTATTTTTTAACCTATTATTTTGTGCTTGTTAATACTGGACCGCTTGGACTTTTTAATTCGAAAAGCCCATTTAATTTTTACGTGTTAACACTCACCCCATATCAACATGTAATAATACATGCTTTAATTATATGGTCGAGAATATTACGACCACCGTCAATCACATCAATCGTAAATTAGACTTACACGCTTGCCATCCTAAACTTACAGTCCAAAAGTTGAGTTTATAAATTTTTACAAACAAGGAAAAAGAGTTGATAAATTTCCATCTCTTGGCCAAATAAAAATTGTATCAACTTCAAGAGGAGTTCAAATTTACAGCAGGTGAAAAACAAAAACAAGAATTTGAATTGGAAATGGAAATGGTAACACATTTGGAAGTTGGAATAAAAATGTCAAAAGAATTCATTTAAAGTTTGCAGAAAATATAGAAGCAATATTAATTAAGGTGGTCACGGGCTGTTGCATTTATATATAGATGATGCGTAATGAAATAAGTGAGCAGAATTGGAGGGTACATTTAATGTTCTACGTTATTATTGCTGTCTGTCGTTATATATGTATGACATAACACCACCTCATCTCTACTTTGTCCCTCATTCGAACGTGTGTGTGTGTATATATATATATGTATATACACATACAACTCTACTCTACTGATGTCATTTGATAAACTTTGACGTATGATCAATTCGAAGTATCTTTTTTATCATAAGTTTGTGGTACGATTCTGTCACAAACTAAGAATAGAAAAGATAATATATTTTTAAAATTTGATGCAAAAGAAGTACTTGTTACGTTCCGGGCCTGTGAGGCTGTTGGACACGAAACGTATCTCTGAACACTTAGCATAATCTGAAGTTGAGATTGAAATTACTATAAAAAATGAATATCCATTGTTATACTTGAGTTCCTTGACAATTATTTATACAAATTCAATTTTATTCATTTTTCCAATATGCGATGGCGTTCACGTGCATCACAATCACCCTCTCTTGAGAACTAGACGCGCCTTAAAATCAACCTCTCCTCATAACTCGACGTTCTTGTCGCGATGTGACTTAGTTCAAGATCAGTCGCTAGGCGTCAAGACTCTAGCGGTGGTTCCCACAGGCTCAAGACACGCCCTGGGCTTGCAAGCCTCTTAGACGCGAGACTTGCCTCCAAAGCCACATAGGGTATCCGAAAATTAGACTCTAATGCACTTGCCTAAAATGGTAATCCAATTGATGCACATGAGTTTATTGGCCGAATCATATAAGGAGTTTATTTTTTCAATATTTTTCCCTATGGGACACTAGATATCACAATCACACCTCCTTCAGAATGCAATTCCCTCATCAAAGCGAGTCACCATATAGAATTCGTCGCCAGGCGCTGAGACTCTAGCAATTGCTCCCACGTGCTCAAGATGTGGCTCTCACACGCGTAGCACTTTGCGTCGCAGCCTTAATAGGTGATTCCCACACGTATAACACTTAGCTTCCGGTATTCCGGCTAGCGAGTGACTTTAATGCCATTTGTCACGCCCCCGGCCCACAAGTGCGTTGGACACGAGAATTGAGTCCAAGCCCATTGTGTGGGTCCCAAAATTAGGCTCTGAAATGCTTGTCTAAAACGGTAAACCAATTAATGTACATGAATTTATTGACCAAAGTTTATAAATAGTTCAATTTTTCAATAACCGAAAGTACACAAGTAAATGACTCTGAGTCCCTTGTACAAATTATGGGTTAAGGGTCAGGCATAGACTTTAGGTATAAGTTAATGGACATATCTTTTGTAATTTGCATATAAAAATATCAATAAAATCTCTAATAAGATGTACTGTCCAACCACATAAATCGTGTCTTAATTGGGTATTTGATCTTTTGATTCATTCCCAATAATTTCTAGATTGAAATGAACTTAATTAATAGTGTGTGCGGAAGTTTTTAGAAGTTAATTGTCACACGACATAATTTTAAGTCCAACAAATTTTTAAGTTGCAGATTTCGTTCTGTTGGACATGTTTAAATGGAGATTTTTAGTGAAAATATATTATATTATATAGACATATAACATCCATGTATTTATTTATTCAGTTAGCTCTCGCACATGTCTGTTGAGTTATATCTTCTAAGTTAATTATAAGAAAAATTCTTATGATATAGCCCATGAAATTTAAACTTAATTCGTGACTATATGCCGTAATTGACTTTTCACCAAACGGGAATCATTTAAAAAAACTCATTTTGTGCATCGTGTAATACTTATAATGAAAACCATTAATAGTGTCGAAATATGGGCCGAAATGGCTACGTGGGCCCATTTGGCCCATACTTTTTTCATCTTGTAAGGACTATAAAGCCCAACATGCCCAATCCATAAGAAATTTATTCCTGCCAAATTATAAGTCATGGGCGGTACTTATAGTAAACCATCCAGAAAGTAATAGGCACTCCGCGCAATACGTGCTAACAATCCCTCTAAATGCAATTGGAGTTGTTAGCTTCTTGATAATTTAATAGGTTGAAAGTATCGACGAATATCTAATAATATTTATTAGTAATATAAGTCAAATATGAAAAAATTATGCAATGCAATAGTAGCGTTTGTAGAATTAGTAATCCATCTTGATTTGATTTGTTGTGTTGGACAGTAGAAAATTAAGTGGTCATCACATGTAAGACACGTGATCAAAGTAAAAATTTTCATTAATTTTTTAATGAATAAACTAAAAATGCGTCACGTGGGACTAGTTTTCCGAATTTGTAAATATTGGGACTAAAATTGCAAGAAGACATATCCTATTAAAACACTGCAATTTTTCCTTTTAAAAAATAAAGTAGATATATTATTACACAAATCAGTAATGCAAACTCGATCCGTGAAAATTTGAATTAAAACTGATTTAGTTTAAGTCACTGGTGACAAAAAAAGAAGGAAAATAATAATTAAAAAAGAGATGAGAAATAAAATTTATAATGAAATAAAGAGAAAAATATAATTATACTTTTCTCTATCAAGTTTTATGGACAATGTGGTCGTCATTTAACAACATCATAAAAACTTTTGAGATGAGACAATATTAATCATATGATGTATAACACCTGATTCATAAAATAATTAAAATTGTAATTGCCTCACAAAAATCCTTTGACAGTCTGAAAGTAAGTTTCGTAGTCCCCTCTTGAATTCTCTAAGTATAGACTAGTTGGGGGTGTCACACTTGATGTGTGTGCTTAATTATTTTAAATTAAAAAATTCAAATACTCAATTAATTTATTATTTTGTATTAAAAATTCTGAATAGTCTATATGAAGCTTGAAATTGTGCAAGAAAAAAAATGATGCTGGAAGAAAAATAAGTAGAAAAAAAATGAGAAAGAAAGGGGGAGATGATGGGAAAAAACGTACAGAAGAGAATGATAGAAATGGACAGTTCATAAATTTATAGAGAACTTAAGCCGACATACCAAATTAAATAGGAAGAGGAGATGAGTTTTTCTAAGGCCTTGGTGCTTTATAAATAATATAGACGGTGGATCACGCGTAAATCAAAATCAAATGTATAAATGTAATTGTGTTGAAACTTAACGATTTATCAAAAAAAAAAACTTAAAATCTAACGACCATTTAAGAATGACCCTAACCCACAAATTGGCATGTACAATCTCTAAGTTGTTAAGACTAGAGGGAGAGGACTCGGTATCCCAAGATTTCCTCACAATCTTATTGGTAGAAGAATATATATATATATATATATATATGTATGTATATTAATTATTGTTGTCTAAATGAGGTTGAAGGTCTGGATAGTCTTTTGACGTTGACGACAGTAACTTCTTAAGAGGAAAACCTCGGGGGTAGAAAATTTCAGAACATTGAGGACTATTTCCACGCCATAGAAAACAAGAAGGACCGAGAAGAATTAAGTTGCCTATATATGAATCAGGCTAAAATGTAGTTCATACATAGTAAACCTTATTTCTGATGAACCGTTGGTGGTGGTGTGTCTAGTGAATTTAGGCCAGAATGACAATAACTATTCACCATAAAGGAAAGACGTGATGTTACAAAACAGGTGAAGGTATAAAGAAAGAAACCTCGTGAAAGATTTACGTAAGGTATGGGAAGAAGCAAATTTAGTTATTTATGTTTTGTTATATTATTTCCTTGTTTGGAGTTCTTGTTTAACTAAGTTTCTTTGTTGGTTTAAGAGCTTATTTACTTGTTTGATTAGGAGTCAATAGTTAAGTATAAATAGAGAACTAGTTTATTGCATTGTTTAATTAGGAGTCTAATTATTTCCTTTCTGTTAGGAGTCAATAATTTATATATTGTTAGAATTTTATACTTCTGTCATTTTGTGTTGGTATCAATAAAGAGTTGAGATTTGACTTGTGCAAACTTATGTTTTGTGAAGGAGTTTTTTTATTTTCTATTTATATCAACTTTTTTAATTCCTTGTTTGGAGGCCTTGTTTAATTAAGTTTCATGGTTTTTTTTTCTTTTTTCATTCATGAAAGGGAGGGGGTTACCCAAATAGTTTTTAGTCCGACATACCCGAATTAATAGTCAAAATCCGTGGCCAAGTTCGACCAATATTATCATCATCAAGAATGTGATGGATACTCTCATCAGGTGCATTAAAATAAACTAACAAAGTGTGTAATCCTAACTTGGCTAACATGTTCGCTGCTCGGTTGGCCTGTCACCAAATGCAGTTGATAGAGACCACCCAGTCTCTATTCAAGACATCACATATTTGTTGAATTAGATCATAGTAATGATGAGCTGTGGAAGCGTCCACAATGCTTCGGATAGCAGTCCGACTGTTAGATTCAAGTATCAGTTTCTTAACTACGGTGTTCCACGCCATCTCTAGTCCCTCTAGAATGGTTCGCACTTCAGCCTAGATAGAAGAGCATGATTCAATTAGCCCAGCAAAGCCATTAATCCAATTACCATGCTCGTTCCTCAAGGTACCCCCAATTCCCGCCAAGTGGTCCGAATTTCCTTCAGTTTGTGTCACCGCCAACGTTTACTTTGTAGTATCTGGGAATTGGCTTAGTCTAACCTGTATGTAGTTGGAGCAACGTTACATCCGGGTCAAACAAAGTCGATTGTAAAGTACCGCCAATTCGTGATCGTAAAATATCTAGGACCATTGTAGTTGCCTTATTCCTTCCACCATGGATTAGCTCGTTCCTAACCTGCCAAACGAAAGAAATAATCTCAGTAAACGCAAAAGACCAATTGTCACACCAATCATACCTATTTGCTGCATGAGAGAGATTCCAATCCACCCAACTTTTACTCTTGCCCGAGAAAAATCTCGAGTAATAATTCGGGTGGACTGTCGTCTCCCACACTTTTCGAGCCCATGCACAATCACATAAGGCATGCATGTTGGTGTCTTCCAACCTACCACAAATATCACAAGTGTCAATATGCGTTAATTTTTTGAATTTTCAAAGTGGATTTAGTAAGAACATGCTCATGTCGAAGGAGCCAAAGGAAAAAACGAAGACGATAAGGTCCTTTAATTTTACAGATTTTGGACCATTTTTTATATTCACCAGTACAAATGTTTATTTTTTATTGCCATACATTCGGATTAGCGCTCGTATGGTCTTGTGCCGGATTTGCCAACGTATCATCCTATTTTTGATTAAGGTTTGCATGAGTTTCTTCTTTTGTGGGGATTGAGTCCGTTCCAAGGGAGGAGCGTTTGAGTTTATTTTTGTTTGGGTTTGGTGTCACCGTGAGTGGAGGTGGCCGGCCGGGACTTGGCTCCTCTCCTCCATGGCCGTGGCCGGAAATTGTGGAGTATAGTTCGCCTTCTCGACGGCTAGGGTTCGCTCCGCAGAACTCAGAGAGAAAATTTTAAATTTCCTTTGGCCCTAACTAAATTTTGAATTCAAAGCCCACCCTCATTTTTAGGCATCTCCAAATTTTTTACTTATTTTACTCTTTTGAAGAAAACATGGTTGGTCGCAATTACGTTTCATGGTTAGCTTAGAAGTTTATATACTTGTTTAATTAGGACTCAGTAGTTAAGTACATAAATGGGGAACTAGTTTATTGCCTTCTTATTTACTTTCTGGTAGAAGTCAATAGTTTATGCATTGTTAGAGTTTTATGTATCTGTCATTCAGTTTTGGAATCAATAAAGAATCGAGTTTTATCTTGGCAAAGTTACATTTGTGAAGGAGTTTTCTTGTTTCCTTTTTATCAATTTAGTTCGACTTACCGGATCTCTTGATGCCACCATGACTCATTCCACCTCCAACGAATTTTGGATGATGACATCGCACAGGACCAAGTGCAATTGCATTCATGCTTGGATTCTTTCATCACCCGTCTAGACGTCATTGACAACCATCTTGCCGACCTTCTGGTGGCTATCATCGCATTCAAAATCCGCAGTCCCAACGTTTAGTGCGCCCTTACCGTAACTTCGTGTGCTACCCATCCGCATATTCAAAGCATAGACACAAATTTGTCCCGTATCAACACTAACCACAAACCACCCACGAAAGTTACTCACCACTAGCCACCATCCCCCATATAAACTCCGCGAACACAAATCGCTCCATCACCAATCACCACTTGCAAAATACTGCACACCACACCCTCAGCCATGCAATCTCATTTTCAAAAATTGATCATTGTTTGGATTGCCATAAGATTCCGGTTGTGTCATCCGACATTCCTCAAACTACGAGCACTATGAGTTCTTGGTCATGCCTTTCGACTTGAAAAACGCATCTGTGACGTTTTAGGCAACAATGATTGATTTATTTCATCCCCACTTGAGGAAATCCATGATAGTATTTTTCATTGACATATTGGTTTATAGGGTTTCTTGGAACGAACATATACATCAATTTCTTGGGTTGAGACAAGACAGTTTTTAGCGGGGAAGGGGGGGTGGGGGGTGGGGGAAGAAAACTCCATGACTTGTAATGTGAGGTGCATGAAGCAACATATTTAATTGATTTAGTTATTTATGTTTTATTATTTTATTTTCTTACTTGGAGTCCTTATTTAATTAAATTTCCTTATTGGTTTAGGAATTTAACTTGTTTGACTAGGAGTCAGTAAAATATAAATAGCGAACAAGTTTATTGTCTTGTTTAATTAGGAGTCTAGTTGTTTCCTTTATGTTAGGAGTCAATAATTTATATATTATTAAGGTTTTATGTTTCTGTCATTCAGTTTTAGAATTAATAAAGAATCGAGCTTTGTTTTGAGCAAACTTACATTTGTGAAATAGTTTTCGTATTTCTTGTTTCTATCAAATTTTTTATTTCCTTGTTTCGAGTCCTCGTTTGTGTTGTGAATCCTGGTTCATGTGCAGCAAAAAAAAAATAAACATATCCAGATTTGCATTCAGATCATTTTTGGGGTTAAATGATTTTTATTAAATTAACAAAAAATGACAATTACATAGCAAACTGTTCTAGTGGGTAACTTTCTTGATCTACAGTATTAGCAGCAATCCCGGGCTCTTGCCTCTAGATTATCACGTCGGAAATAAGTCGGAAGAAAAAATTCACTAGCTTTGCACCTAGGGAGGCCGACGACTAGTTAGAGAGGGGAGAGAGAATTTTTCTCTTCTTTTCTTTTAGTTTTTGTGTTAAGTTGTATTTTAATCAACTTAAGTGCACTTATAAGATGATGATGGGCTAGAAATCAATTAAATCCCCAAACCCCATACTCTATAGTACACGTGTATGAGTAGTGTAAATGGGCTAAGTTGATTCAACTTAGTCCACTTTTAATGAAGTCCTCCATAATATTAATCCAATTAATATATGACTTTAATTAATTATTAACTAAATTAATTAATTCAATTAATAATTTAGTCCAAAAAGAATAAATAATAAATTAATCTAATTAATTATTATTTACTCTTTAATTTATTTTAATTAATCCAATTAATGATTTAGTCCAAAAAGAATAAATAATAAATTGATCTAATTGATTATTATTTACTCTTTAATTTATTTTAATTAATCCAATTAATTAAATAAATTAATTCCCTTGCTCATCTTATTTATTTGTTCATCAAATAAAACTTACCCGAATAACCTTATTTGACAACTAGAGATTTTCTTCACTTATTTCCTTGAAAGCGCGACTCTCTAAATTCGTTTCAATTGGCAATGGGTGAATACCAAAGGATGTAAGTGTCACCTAACCAGTCCCGTGGACCCACATCAAAATCCAATTGATATTAAATGATTTGATCAATACGAACCTTTAGGTCATGTGTACCATGTGAGTATAAGCCTTTCACTATAGTATCCCGATCGAGTAAGAGTCATGGAATGTGTCAAACTCACAGAACTTGATGTTGTGCTTTATAAATCACAGTAAGATGAAATTACCAAACTACCCCTAGTTTATCTGCTTTGGCCAAAAACTTTTCATTTCATTTATCTATGATCGCACATGATTCTTTCTCATTTACTATTCAAGATAGTGAATCCCATTTTGGTAGTCACTGAATAATTGCTACTTGTCCACTGAGATTGCATTTTGAGGTCGACCCCACCTAAAGGTGAATCGAGTCTGACTACTCTAATAACGAATCTAGTGTCACAAGTACAATCTTCGTGCCTCTTCAGGTCTATGGCTCATGCTTTGTGGTGACCAGTAATCCAGTCACTGAGTAAATACCCATGTGATCGGATTACGGCGAGCCATGTTCCAATATGTCAATTCCATTGACATATCTACGACATAAGCTCCCACTAATACATAGTGACTGATTGACACTCTTTGTCAGAGCCTGTGTCCTACAAGTTGAGTCATAATGCCCAATTAAGACTCTTCGACCTGGGAACCCATTTTGAGTAATCAAGAAATTGACATTTTTAGTGTCCCTCGTCTTAATCCTTAAAAATTCGAAACTCTCTCTCGATTACTTTGGACTTATACGTTCAATACTTACTAATGTCATTAAGATTTACGTGAACAAATATGAATTGCATTTACAATATAAAAGAGTTTGTACAACATAAATGAAAACGCCCTATACAATCTATTTTCTCATTGGCATCGAGGGCATTATCCTAACAGTTTAATTAAGTTTCTTTGTTGCTTTAGTAGTTTGTTTGCTTGTTTGATTATGAGTCAGTAGTTAAGTATAAATAGGAATATAATTTATTGTCCTGTTTAATTAGGAGTCTGGTTATTTTCATTCTGTTAGGAGTTAATAGTTTATATTTTGTTGGGATTTATGTTTCGTTCATTCAGTTTTGGAATTAATAAATAATCGAGCTTTGGCTTGCTATAAGTTATGTTTATAAATGATTTTTTTTTCTATCAATTTATTCCGAGCTTCCAGATCTCTTGATGTCGCCATGACTCATTCCACCTCCGGCGAATCTCGTATGAGGCGTTCACACAGGACCAAGTCCAATTGCATTCACGATTGAATTTTGTTATCACCCGTTTGGATGCCAACAAAAACTGTTTGGCCGATATTCATGCTTGGTCAAAGTTACATTTATGAAGAAATATTCGTATTTCCTTTTCCTATCAATTTGGCCAGAATTGTCAGATCTCTTGACGCCCCCATTACTCGTTCCACCTCAGGCAAATCTGCATGATGGTGTTCACACATGACCAAGTTTTATTGCGTTCACGCAAGGATTCTATCATAATCAGTCTTAGAGGTGTTCACGAATTGACCGAACAACCTAAACCGACCAAAAATCGACATTTCGGTTCAAACCAAAAATTTTAGTTTGGTTTTCAATTTTTTTTAAACAAAAATCGGTTTTCGATTCGTTCCAATTTTTAGGTTCGGTTAAACCAGACCGAACTGAAAACCGATTGATTTTTTTTATATATATTTTATAATATAAATCTTTATGTATAATTTAAAGCTAAAAAACGTGTTTCTTACTTGCACAGTTTCAAAACCTCTCTTTTCTCAATCTTCACGTTCCCCTTCTACCTCAAACCCACAAACACAAAATTTCTGCCTCATTCTGTCTCTGCCTGAGTACGACTGCCTTCTCAGACCACCACGCGTACACATCACCTTAGACCACCACGTCACGCTGGCACTGCAACTTATTTTGTATTTGTATGCTTTTAATTGTTTAAATTGTATTTGATCAGTTTGTGATTTGTATGTAAATTGTACTTGTGATTTGTACGTAAATTAATTTGATAGATTTTCTTTGTAAATTGTTTAATTTTGTGAGTTTTGTAAAATGAAATTGTATTTGATAAGTTTTAGCAACGTGAGTTGTGTAAAAGTAGCAAAAACAATTTTTTTTTGGGGCCAGTTTCGGTTTAACCCAACCGAAGAAAACCGAATAAAAAATGTTCAGTTTTTAATCGAACCAAATCGAACTTTTTTGGTTTGTTCCGTCCGAAATTTCAAAAAATTAAAGTTTTGGTTAACCAAAATTGCGGTTCGGTTTGTTTGCTAAACCTACCGATGAACACCATTAATCAGTCTGGGTTCCATTCAAAACTGTTTTGCCGATATTTTGGCAACGATCATTGGACTCAAATCCACCGCCAATGTACAGAGATACCCAACTCCAACTTCGTTTGTCACCCATCCCCATATTCAAATCGTAGACACAAATCTTCTCCTTCTCAACATTACCCCGCCAACCACCCACGAAAATTCTCCATCGCTAGCTACCATCCCATGAACAATCTGATAGAGTAGATGCCCAAAGCGCCAATTATTGGTGCCATTTTTGTAATAAGATAACTCTATGTACAATCTTTTTTATATAAATAAAGTCAATTCATATTATGACACTTTATTCTAGAATTGTCTTTTAGATCACTTAGAATAAAGTCTATTAGAATCACACATAGCTACAGGACGTCATCGCGCATCGATTATGGTGATGATGAAATACGTCTCTAAGGCTGTGGTTCTTTAACTAAGTTCCGAGTTATGAAGAGGATCATGACAATGAGGGATATTGATGAACCTAAAAGACTTGCTTGTATGATGCATACTCTTGAAGGAGTGTACCTCGTTCTATAGGTACTGACGCAGTGAAAGCCGGTGCAGGTATAAGGGTTTCCATTTGGAAATGGGTACATTGAACTATCGCAGGAAGTTCCTTAAAAAAAATCCCAATCGAATGTGGAACTTCCACAATCCCGTAGTATAAGAGTAATCCTTATAGACCTGAGATTCCATAGGATATCTTGTGTATGATCGATCATACTTTGATTTATTCCATGTTCACATGGCGGATCATTATATGAGACATATTGGGTATGATCTGATCATATACGGAGATACAAAGTATCAAGATGGGATCCATCTTTGGCTTAGCGAGTCAGTGCATCTCCTCTGTTTACATAATGAGGTTGACTTAAGAAATCTTCGGCCGAAGTAAGATATCTAAAGAGGCATAGGGTTTCCTCACTTAGATGATCAAAGTTAACATCAATAGTTATGTGAAACATAGCAATTGAACTATTAGGGTTTCGACTCAACCTATACAGTTCTATCGGGAGATCAGATAGAATGATCTAACTTATACGAGAATCGTGATTGTAAATGGTGTATCTTTTTCTTATCATTTATGTCTAAGTCTTCGCAGCTCGTTGCTAGACAATAGTCACGATTTGTAGGTGTCTTGAACGAGTATGGCGATTAATTCAAGGGTCTGATTAAATCAAGAAAGATTTAATCTAGGTTTTCCATTTTTTGAGAGTACGCTGGCACTTTTAGAAAGTGTACCTACTACTGGCAAATAAATGAGCCTAAGGGATCTCACACATAACTCTGTAGAGTTTCTGTTTTCTGTTGTGATTAATCAAGTTATGGAAATTGAGCAAATTAGAAAAATGTAGTACTTTCCTAATTAGAAGTATAAATTAACTGGTGGGATCTAATTAATTGCACAATTTGAATTAATTGATTAATAGACCTAGATGAGTCCAACTATTTTATTTAATTAGGTTTTTACCTAAGTTAAATAAATAATAAATGTATTGGACTAGGAAATAATTAAAGTTGAACTGTAATTATTAAACTAGGAATTATTAAAATTAGACTTTAATTAAGTTAAGGAAATAAATAGAGTTAGACTCTTATTTATTATATTTAATTACATGGTTAGCCCCATTAATTAAATTAGACTTGGAGTCAAGAATTAAATCAAGTGAAAAAATTCTTGGACTCTAAGACTTGAGGAAGGCATGTACAAGGGGGAGGATTTGATCCTCCTCCAACCCTTGCATCTAGAAGGGTCAAAGAGATAATGTTAGGATAATTATCATAGGATATGGTAATTATCTAAATCTAATAGGATATGGACTAAATAGAGTTTGACGTTATCAAGTTATTAAGGATGAGAAATATTATGATTCAACCATATCCAAAATACACTAGGATAAATATAATTAGTTATTATCCTAATCCTATTTGGATTAACATGAAATGGAATTGTTAGACAACCCAAACTTTTCCATTCTATGCCTATAAATAGGAGGTTTGATTAGATGAAAGAGACACAATTTTTTATAGCAAAAATCGCCCAACCTATAGAAAATGAAAGGGAAATTTTCGTCCACCTCTTCCTCATATAGTCGTACCTTAACTTTTCCAATACGCTGTAGTTTTGCTCATATGGTGAGCTTAACTACTTTGAAAATATTTCATACCTTTCACTATAAGCCTAGATTTATAAGTCTAGAATCATTCTATTGGCTAGCATCAATAGTAGGGTGATTAGATATTCGAATAAGGTGTGGATACACTTAGAGGTGCATCCCTTGAGGCGCTAACACCAGGAGATACAATTGGAGCTCGGACCTCGGTAGAAAAAGTGGAAGATGACTTGAAGTTGCTCAGGATTGAAAGTTTTAGGAAATAGAAAAATTCCTACTGTTGGTGAGTTTTCTATTTGTTTATAAAATGAATTAATATGAGCCGACTAAATCCTTGTTGGTAGGGCTGTTCATCGGTTCGATTCGGGCCAAAATCGAACCAAAAATTCGGTTTGTCGAAATTACGAACTGAAAACTGAACCGAAAAAATTCGGTTCGGTTCGGGCAAAATCGAATTTATTTAAAAAATTAAAAAAAAAGAAATTTTGGTTTTTTTTTTAATTCGGTTTTCATTTAAAAAAAAAAAGGAAAATTAGATTTGCCTAACACCATAACTTGCTAAAAACAATAGGATTGCATTACGAATCTCCTCTTCTCTAATCTATCCCCATTTCATATACAATAGACAAAAAGACTTCATAAAAAAAACAAAAAAACTTCTTGTCCAAAAAGCAAAAAAACAAATCAATTCAGATAAACCCTAACTGGTGCTTAGCTCATGAAGCAAACAGAAGAAGAAGCAAAAATGGAAGGAAGCAATGACGTGGTTGATTTCTTCCAAATATTTAACAGAAATAAGCACATAAACAAATCAATTTAGATAAACCCTAACCTTTGACCCTGATTTAGCTAAATCCCCAAACAGAAGAAGAAGAACAAGCAAAAAGGGAAGGAAGCAGGAAGATAATGTCGCAAAGAGGGATTTGAGGGTTCACATTTGAAGCGGGAAGAATGTTTGAGGCTTTGAGCGTTTATGCTTAAAATGTTTTTTTGGTAAATAAACACAATACATAATAATTTATATTAAAAATAAACAAATTCAGTTTTCGGTTTGGTTTGCGTTAACCGAAATCAAAAACCAAACCGAAATTTTCTGTTCGGTTTCGGTTCGAACCGAATTTTTTGATTTTCGGTCCGGTTCGGTCGGTTAACCGAATTTCTGATTTTTTTGAACATCCCTACTTGTTGGGGTGATGGTTAACTGTTGTGCCTTAAATTTTTGAACTCCACTTCTTGTAACTAGCCCATGGATTACCAAACCCAACACATTCCTCAGCCGGAAACCACCAACACCACTCCTTAATCATGCTACCATATTTTCAAAAATGTTTCTTTGTTCGAGTTACCATAAAATTTGGGTTGTGCCATCTGACATTTCCAAAACAATATTTTGCACTTATAACGGGCACTGAGTTTTTGTTCATGCCTTTTGGCTTGATGAACGTATTGACAACATTTCATGTAGCGATGAATGATTTACTTCGCCCACACTTAAGGAAATTCGTGATAGTATTTTTCATCAATATATTGGTTTATAGCGCCTCTTAGAACAAGCATATGAAGCAATTTCCTAGACCAGTCTTGGGACAAGTCTATAAGGATAAGCAATTATTACTAAATGGGTGAAGGCAGAAAGAAGAAAACTCCGTGAAAGGCTTATGTGAGGCGCGAGAAGAAGTATAATTAGTTGATTTAGTTATTTATGTTTTGTTATTTTATTTCCTTGTTTGGAGTCCTTGTTTAATTAAGTATCCTTGCTGGTTTGGCAGTTTCTTTATCTGCTTGATTAGGAGTCATCAGTTAAGTAGAAATTGGAGTTTATTGATTTAGTTTATTATTTCGTTTCATTAGGAGTCTAGTTCTCTTTTTCTCTTAGGAGTTAATAGTTTAAATATATTGTTAGGGTTTTATTTTTCTGTCATTTAGTTTTTGAATCAATAATTAACCAAGGTTGACTTAGGCAAACTGACGTTTGTAAATGATTTTTCTTATTTTCTGTTTCTATCAATTTGGTCCGACCTATCGAATCCTTTGTTGTCACTATGACTCGTTCCACCTTCGACAAATCTCCCATGATGTCGTTCGCACAGTATTGCTGACATCTTGTCATCACCAGCCTTGATGCCATTGAGAATCGTTTTGCCGACATGCTGGTGGCGATCACCACACTTAAATCCGCTGCCCAAATGTATAGAGCACCCCAATCACCACTTCACCTGCCACCAATCACCATATTCATATTGTAGTTACAATTTTTTTCTTGTCAACACTACCCCACGAACCACCCACAAAAATTTCCCGCTGCCACCCACCACCCCCATATCAAATCCACATATATAAATCGCCCCATCATCAATCCTTACACGCAAATCACCACAAACCACACCCTCAGCCATGACACCATGTTCGGGTTGCGACATACGACATTCTGAAGACTACGTTTCACGCCCATTATGGGCACTATGAGTTCACGCTCATGCCTTTTATCTTGACAAATGTAGCTGCGACGTTCTAGGAAGCGATAATAATTTATTTCATCCCCACTTGAGGGAATTCGTGATAGTATTTCTCATCGACATAATGATTTATAGAGCCCATTGGAATGAGCATATTCAACAATTTCCTAGGTTTAACCTTGGGGACAGGGCTGTTTTTAAAGGGGGAGGAATTTTTACGAAACGGGTGAAGGCAGAAAGAAGGGAACTTCGTGAAAGGTTTTCTTGAGGCACTGGAAGAAACAGATTTAATTGTTCTAGTTATTATATTTTGTTATTTTATTTCCTTATTTGGAGTCTGTGTAATTAAGTTAGCTTGTTGGTTTAGGAGTTTATTTACTTAGATTAGCAGTCAGTAGTTAAGTATAAATAAGGATCTAGCTTATTGCCTTGCTTAGTAGTTGATATATTTTTAGGGTTTTATGTTTTTATCATTTAGTTTTGGAATCATAAAGAATGACTTTATAGCTCAGGATTATGAATATCAACCCGAGTTTGTTGGGCTAGATATATAGGGCATGCCCTTCGTCTTGAATTCAAAAAAATAAAAATAAATTAAAGAATCTAGTTTTGGCTTGGGCAAACTAATGTTTGTGGAGGAGGTCTGATATTTCACGTTTTTATCAATTTTTTTATTTCCTTGTTTCTAGTCCTTGCTTAATTAAGTTTTCTTATTGGTTTAAGAGTTTATTTACTTGTTTAAATAGGAGTCAATAAATAAGGAGTTAGCTTATTACTTTGTTCAATTAGGAGTTTAGTTATTTTTTTTTTATGTAGGAGTCAATAGTTTATATATCGTTAGGATTTTATGTTTCTATCATTCAGTTTTAAAATCAATAGAGAATCGAGGTTTGACTTGGGTAAACTTATTGTGAAGGAGTTTTTTGATTTTCTTATTTTCTTGTTCCACCCGTGTGACGACTTTCACACAGGATCAAGTCCCATTGCATTCATGCTTTGATTATGATTATCACCCATCTGGATGCCATCAACAATCATCTTGCCGACAATTTGGCAGCGATAACCGCACTCAAATCCTTAGCCACTAATGTTTAGAGCACCCAAACCACAACTTCGCCTGCCACCAATTCCCATATTCAAACCATAGACACAAATGTGTCCTCTATCAACACTTTACCGCAAACCACCGATGAAAATTTCCCACCGCCAGCCACCCCTTATATCAACTCTGCATACACAAATCGTCTTATCTTTATCCTCACCCGCAAGCCACCACGTACCACACCTTCACCCATGCCACTCCATTTTCAAAATCTTTTGGTTACCATAAGAATTGGGTTGCAGCGTCTGTCATTTCCAACACTAAGTTGCGCACCCATAGCAGGTACTGTGAGTGCTTGGTCATGCCTTTCGGCTTGACAAACACATCAGCAATGTTCCAGACAATGATGAACGATTTATTTGGACCACACTTGAGGAAATTCATGATAGTATTTTCGACGACATAATAGTTTATAGCGCCTCGTAGAATGAGCATATGCAGCAATTTTCTAAGTTCAACCTTGGGGACAAGGCTATTTCTAAGGGGGTGAAAATGTTACATAACGTGTTGAAGGAGGCGAACGAGTGGTGCAAGAAAAATAATTTAGTTAGGCAATAGTTTATTTTAGTTAGTTTCCTCGTTCTAGTTTATTTAAATTTCCTAGTTACCATAGGAGTTTAATTTATTTGAGTTTCTTAGTTACCATAGGAGTTTAGTTCCTTGTATTCATTTATTTTCTTGTTTAATTAGGAGTTACTAGTTAGGTTATATATATAGCTTAGGGGTTGAGTATTTTTCATTCATTCAATTTTAAAATTAATAAAGAATTGGGCTTAGGTTTAGGGGAAATTAAGTTTGCTTGAAGAGTTCCATTTTTCCACTTCATAACATGTAACGAGGGGTACTCTTCCCATGATTTCCCTTTCCTTGAGGGGCCGAATCCTGACTCTCACAGGAACATTAGAACAACAAAGAGCTTCACGTACGAGACATTTAATTAAATAAATGACATTATTCGAATGCCACTTTTTTCCTTAATGATAAATATCACATAAATACAATTAAAGGTGAATCGGGTTTACCACTAAACGCAACAGAAATTTGTCTCCATCCACATGTCTTGAATTTGACTCGTCTACAAGTCTCCTTGATTGAATCACAAACACTCTTCACCTTACTCGCCGTGGTGGATCAGCTACCAGAGCAATTCACTTTAATATATGCACTCCTTTAACACATGGAGTCTTGGTGATACTCCAAAGATGGATTGAGAGAGAGTTTTCTGGGAGAGAATACGTGATATCAGTTAGTTGTGATATTCGTGAAGATATATCTTATTTAAAGATATATTTTCCTATCACACTGTTTATACCCAAATTAAAATCAAACCGGGCTTGTGTTCGAATAAAGCCCAATAAGGGATGACTTGGATAAAAAAAAAAGGATGGGCCTGAATTTAAAGAGGCCCAAAATCGGAACATATGAATATTCAAAAAAGAGAGTATGGGCCATATTTAATGGAAGCCCAATAGAAACAAGAGAAAGAAAAAAGTCCAAAGATCCGGAATCAACCCAATACCAAAAAATGGGCGCTAAAATCAAAGAAATTTGAAGGAGGAGTTGGAAGCGGTTCCAGAAGCGTTTGAAGACGTGGAAGTTGCAAAGAAACCGAAAAAGGTAGTGGAGAGTATATATGCGTGAAAAGAAAGAAAGAAATGATCATAAAACTACCAGACAAACTCTGTAATCTTTTTCATTAGTCTTAGTCTTAGCAACTTTTAGGCATAATTAGGTTTAGTTTAATTCTAGATCTCGTAGTTAGTAGTGTGAAGTAACGTGATAGCAGCCTTGTACTCGACCACTCTATTCTTGTATCCAGAGGAATTCATCGAAGAATTTATGGAGGTATAATTCTATTTAAGCTTTTAAGTATTGATTAATTGCTAGAATTTTAGTGTATCCTTTTTAGTTATTGTGTGAATTGCATAACGAAAGCAATTAAAAGTCTTAAACCACCATTAACATATATAAGCAGGGGTTATTAGATAATTCTAAGTTGTGAGTTATCAAGGGGCTTGTATCGACCACTCAAAATCCTTCCTTAATCCAATTTGTTTTTAAACGAAACACACACTAGGACTCAAATTCCAACCAAGATTGGAATATACCTAGTTCAATCCAAATATGGATGTCAACTGGGTTAAGGGTCCAAAACCTGACCCAATTTCCTACATTTTTTTTGGTAAATTGTGCAAGGTCTAGATTTGCGTTGGTTTGTTTCACCTTATATTGATGTCAATAATTTCCTCAATTTTGTCATAATTAGATAATTATGATGACTATATCGAAATATACCATTAATTGAGACATGGACATAATGGAATATGGTAGGATCAAGTGCTTATTACCAGGCCAAAAACTAGATTTGTTAGCAGAAACGTAAATTTATTTCCTTGTATATTTGACAGTACAAAAATTGTTTTTTTGCCAGCGGTCTCCAGAGAAAAAAATGCACACAATTTGTACTAATTGCTATTATATTGGTCATTTTTCAAAAAGCATCGTGAATAATTGAGTTTAGACTTTGATGTACAGCAGACGGAGATTTGGCTGAATTTTTTTTTAAAAATGTTTATAATAAAATCAGACCAATCAAAGCTGACTAGATATAATTTGTCCACTGTTTAAGACGTTAAATTTGAGGTTTGTCTATAATTAACATTGCGCATGATAATATATTACAAGATCAAATAGCAATTTTTTTAATTTTAAAATGGAATTTAAGATGTTTTGTTTGATTGGTTGGACATTGGTTTCCATATGGTCCAAAAAGTCTTCGTAGTATCTATTTGTAAATAATATTTAAAGAAGGCTAAAGCTAAATAATATCTTGTTCGTTGTTAGCCTACAATGTCTGTACACGTTGAACCACATTCGATGTTTTGCCGTAACACTGAAGTATTATAAGTGAAATTAGCACATCATCTCGAACGCAATTTGATACAGTCAAGAGCTAATTTTTCCGATATTTCCTCCTCTCTCCCAAAAAAGATGTTCACTATTTAACTTTTATTTTTTCCAAAATGTTTTTCCTTAATATAAATGTATATGTTTATTATCTAATTTGACTACATTACCCTCTATTTTAATTGAATAATATATGATTAATTCATTTTACTATAAAACTGCAATCGCATGTAAGGAAACATATTTTCATACATGAATAATAGACAACAATCATAAATTGAATTAAAATCATGACATTTTTTAAAAGTTAACGTTATTTGTTGTATTTTGTTTTATGAAAAGGGTATTTTTCGAAAACAATAAGTTTTAAGAAAAGTCAAAGTGACCATTCTTTTTGGGATGTAGAGAGTATTTTTATATTTCTTGTGACTATACCTATTATTTTAACTTTTTAAGTTCATAGTATTTATAGTTTCGATTATCTCTTATTATTTTTCTGGCTACTAACAAGCTAATAAATGACCTATCTCCCAACAACACATTCTCTTTTCTTAATTTTGTAGAGCAAAAGTTGAGGAAAAAAAAAAATGATCATATATAATTCAATGAAATAAAACATACTTAGCAAATAGCTCTTAGTGTTTTAAGTAAATGTTTTATTTACCATTCTGTTTAAAAGACAACCATAAGTGTATCTCCATATGCTATACAATGAATTCTTTGTTTTGTATGTTTTTGGCGTTATCAACATTTAACATCTAATTTAGTTGAGACTAAAGGAAGTTGCTGCTTTGGAGATGCTGACATAGATAATAAAGTTTTTATTTTTTTATTTTTTTGTGAAATTTGAGATGATCTTGTTCTTATGTCCTATTATTTGGACAGGGGTCGAAAATTGTCATTTTGCTAGCACAAATTCATCTCGTTTAGTACAATAATGTTACAAGAAATATTAAATAATTATAGGTCGCTTTACTATAGGTCACTGTTAGATCTCAATTTTCATCTATAAAAGGTATTGTTTCATATGTCTTATACCACACAAAGAACATATTACTAAATATAGAAATTCTTAATCATCTTTAGGGAATAAGATGAAGATGTGCAGTACCATGGGAGTTCTGTTAATGGTAACGGTGGCAAGCTTGAGTCTTGCTTTCGTAGCATATGCCCACAAAGGAACTGCTACTTATTATACGCCTCCTTATGTTCGTGAGTATTTTACAACAATTATATATGTTTTTTGAAAATATTTATATTAAATAGAATAACTCTCCATCTCTTTTACACTTGAGCAAGTAACATACACAAATTTGCGCGTGCAATGTGCACAAATATACACGCATATGGCTAATAGTCTGACGAAAATTCTCAAACATAAGAAAGATATATAATAAAGGAATTTTTGTGGACGAGGCTGGTGGTAGTATGTATTCTTCACTTAAGATTGGAGTTGATACAATTCTAATCGAGTAATTTGATGAACATTTTGTGCTATATACAATTGTGTAAACGTAACGTTATAATATAGCCTAAATTTTTGTTTTCCTAGTCTTGGATTTATATGTATTACTAACTCGCATTTGGATGAGCTAGTCATGCTGCAAGGTTGACCCATATCCTGAAGTTGAAAATAATGGTAATTGGTGAAGTATTGGTCAGTAAAATAGTGTCCTCTACCTAAAGGTGCTTTCGAACAGTACATTATTTAGATATCAAAATATAATTCACAGATATTCCATAAAAGAAAAACAAACATTAAAAAAAATCGGTATGTTGCAAACTTAAATTCGTTGAACATTAATGTGTCTAATGTACCACAATATATACCAAATAGTCCTTTCTCGATATGAATTATAAAGAAATATGACCAATAAATAGTTTTTTATTTTCTGATATTTTATTTGAGGAAAAATTGTAGAATCCATCCTATGGGATAGGTCCGATTATATTTTTAGTCCAAATGATTACAAACTTGCAAAATTTGTTCTTTATTATGAAGTTTGATGCATTTTTAGTCCCAACCCACTTTTGGGGAAATATTTAAATAGTTATAAGTTATAACGTACTCATCAATAATATATATTTTAGGTATTGTTCTAAAAGTATATAATCTATGCTTTTTAATATCCACACACAACATAAAACTTGACTCATGCCCTAGCCGATACCCACATAATACTCATTCTACGAAAAAAAATGACAAGGTCATTATTGAAACCGACATGTTTACGTGCTTGGTGCATTAGATCAGTACAATCCACAAAACAGACCATTATTAAGACCCTAGTGTTATATGTAGTAACAATCAAACACAATTGAAAAACTGTTGTTAGACCTAAATGCTCAAATTGGTAATTTTGAAATTCTTTGATGCATGACAGCCTCAGCATGCAATGGCAATCACGACGAAGGTACCATGATTGCCGCTGCTAGCGATGCAATTTGGGAGAAGGGGGCAGCATGCGGCAAAACTTATAAAGTTACCTGCACGGGAGCTACGAACAAAGGCGTGTCGCACCCTTGCACGGGCCAAGACGTTGTAGTTAAAATAGTGGACTATTGTCCACGGGGTTGTCGTGGCACCATTGATCTCTCTCAAGAAGCGTTTTCCGCAATTGCAAATACTGATGCTGGCAAAATCAACGTTAATTTTAATGAGTGAGTGGGACATAGTGATCATAGATCTCTTATATATGTTCTGTTTTTCATTCTTACTGTTACATTATTTAAATTCGACAATTTCTTACATTATTCCTGTTTTACTTTCAGGGTTTGAGATCTTTCTTCAGATGCACAAAAGCACGGAATAATTATGATTTTGAACGAATAAAGGATAACGTCACCTGATCAACGAAGTACCGTTGTCAAGTATCAATAATGTATGGAATTAGTA
This sequence comes from Buddleja alternifolia, assembly GCA_019426215.1. Lineage (NCBI taxonomy): Eukaryota > Viridiplantae > Streptophyta > Magnoliopsida > Lamiales > Scrophulariaceae > Buddleja > Buddleja alternifolia. The sequence goes on along the minus strand of CM033401.1, from coordinate 11,999,229 downwards.
AAACTATTAATGGATTTCTTTGTCTGTATAATTATGTTAGCCAAAAGATTAGAGAACTTCATCTTTTGTCCATGACCTATTTGTCTTTATTTTATGCTGGCTCGAAACAAGTAACTGAGATTCGGAAACTGAATTAGAAGGTATAAATGTAGTAAAGACATCCATCGGGGGGTGGGGGGGGGGGGGGGGTTCGGTAATTTTATCGCACAACAAATTAAATACAATTTGGTGCGGCAAGTTCCTAAGCATGTAGAATATTGTAATGCAAAAAAAGAAAAAAACAAACACATGGAAACTAACAAATATGTTACAAAATTTTTGGTTCTTTATATTCTAACAAATAATCTCCAAATATATTTGTCTGGGATTAAAATTCTTATGTAATTTAAATAATGGTCTAAACTTTAATTTACTTGAGCACAATGATTACCATAGTTTAGTCAACTCCAAAAATCTAACTTGGTTGTCATTAAAGCCTAATTTTATGGGCGAAGCTGTGAAACTGAAGCGTTGAAACTTTAGAAATCTTATGTTTTACTAAAAACACACCCATCAAACTTGTCTTTAATTTACCGTGTGGCCAGAGATTATTTCCCTTTGTTTAATAATCCTTTCAAAAAGGAACATTTTTTCAGAATATTTAAGAACTCTCGAATAAAACCTGAATTTTGTACTTAGATGATACATTTCTAAAATTATAATTAAGCTTTTAATATTTGTGAAATTCTTCCGCATTTCTCATTTGATGTGGGTCGAAATAGGTTCTTGGGCCACGTTGGTAGCCCAACACGAATAGGGGCCCAAGCCCAATAACATCACGGACTCGGATCCCTTTAAAAGATATCAAGGTCAGGTCTGTCCAGCTGGAGGTTCGCCCGGTCCCGACCTGCATAGGTAGAGCATTCTATATAAGGCAAGTTTGGAGCAAAATCAGACAAGAATCAATCAATGGATATGATGGGATTTTGTGTGGAGAACAATTCAAAGTGACAAAGGAAAGGGGGAACGGTGCCCAGGCGCAGCTCAACTTGCGCCCAGGTGGGAAAGGCTGAAGCAAAGGAGTTTTCAGCCTTGTCGGCGCCCAGGCGTGGGCCCGGGGGCGCCTAGGCGTGGGCCCGGGGCGCCCAGGCACGGCGCGCCGAAAGGTGACCCCTAGACGCGTTTTTTGAGCTGTACACGCGGTTTAACTGAGTGGACGCGTTTTCATCATGGTTGGACGCGTTTTGTGTCTCCTTTGCCTATATATATCTCTAATGTTATCATGTAATTAGTGTGCAAGAGTTGTATACAAAAAGAATAGAATTATACGCTCTCTACCCCTTGTAATTGCATCTCAGATAAAGAAATAAATCTCTCTAGTATAAGTCCGTGGACGTAGGCATTATTGGCCGAACCACGTAAATCGTTGTCTCGTCTTTTCACGCTTTGATTCTTGCTTTTAATTTCGTTTATGCGAGTTGATTCCTAACAGGATATACTTACCATATCCGGACCTGCGGAGATCATGCCGACCGACCTGCCAATTATACCATTAAAGATATAGCCCAAGATGGAAGGATCGTGATTATTTCTACTTTTCAATGTACATTTAGGAATAGTTGACTTACCTTTTTATCCACCCCATCATAAACTTGTATATATATCAACTCCAAACACTAATGAAAGGATCGACTCTCTTTACCCCGTGGACGTAGGTCATATTTTGGCTAACCACGTATATTTTGTGTCACTTTTACTATTATTTCCGTGTTTTATACTATATTGTTATATAATATATCGCATATTATCATTGGCGTGCTTCCCACACACATCATCATTAATACAACGAACAACCATATATCATCGTAAAATGGTGTATAATTCCTTTAAATATAAATACCATACATATGCTAGTATCATTTTTGTTCTATACAGGACAACCATAAGTGTATTTCCATATGCTATACAATGAATTCTTTGTTTTGTATGTTTTTGGCGTTATCAGAATTTAACATCTCATTTAGTTGAGACTAAAGGAAGATGATGCTTTGGAGATGCTGACATAGATAATAAAGTTTTTTTTGTGAGATTTGAGATGATCTTGTTCTTATGTCCTATTATTTGGACAGGGGTCGAAAATTGTCATATTGCGAGCACAAATCATCTCATTTAGGACAATAATGTTACAAGAAATATTAAATAATTATTGGTCGCTTTACTATAGGACACTGTTAGATCTCAATTTTCATCTATAAAAGGTATTATTTCTTATGTCTTATACCACACAAAGAACATATTACTAAATATAAAAATTCTTAATCATCGTGAGGTAATAAGATGAAGATGTGCAGTACCACGGGAGTTCTTTTAATGGTAACGGTGGCAAGCTTGAGTCTTGCTTTCCTAGCATATGCCGACAAAGGAACGGCTACTTATTATACGCCTCCTTATGTTCGTGAGTATTTTACGAGTATATATGTTTTCGAAGATATGGATATTGAATAATAACTCTCCATCTCTTAAATTCGGTGAACTTTAATTAATGTGTCTAATGTACCGCAATATATACCAGGTAGTCTTTTCTCAATATGAATTATTAAGAAATAACACCAACAAAAAAGTTACTTTTAGAAGGGAAATTGAAGAATCATCTATGTGATTGGTTTGATTGTAATTTTAGTCCCAATTGTTATTAGAGGTATATAATATATATATATGTTTTCTGAAATCCTCACACAGTATAAAACTTTACTCCTGCCTTAGCCTATACCCACGTTAGTCTCATTCTACCAAAAAAATATGATAATTTCATTATTGAAACCGACGTGTTTATGTGATGGGTGCATTAGATCAGCACAATTAATCTTAAAAGGTACCATAATTAAGACCCTAGTGTTTATGTAGTATAACAATCAAACACTAATTGAAAAACTGTTGTTAGACCTAAATGCTCAAATTGGTAATTTTGAAATTCTTTGATGCATGACAGCCTCAGCATGCAATGGCAATCACGACGAAGGTACCATGATTGCCGCTGCTAGCGATGCAATTTGGGAGAAGGGGGCAGCATGCGGCAAAACTTATAAAGTTACCTGCACGGGAGCTACGAACAAAGGCGTGTCGCACCCTTGCACGGGCCAAGACGTTGTAGTTAAAATAGTGGACTATTGTCCACGGGGTTGTCGTGGCACCATTGATCTCTCTCAAGAAGCGTTTTCCGCAATTGCAAATACTGATGCTGGCAAAATCAACGTTAATTTTAATGAGTGAGTGGGACATAGTGATCATAGATCTATATATTATGTTTTCTTTTTCATTGTTAATGTCACATTATTTATATTAGACAGTTTCTTATATTATTCCTGTTTTACTTTCAGGGTTTGAGGTCTTTCTGCAGATGCAAAGAAGAGCAGAATAATTATGATTTTGAGCGAATAAAGGACAACGTCACCTGAATATGTTGGTGTAGTAGTTATATGAAGTACTGTTGTCAAGTACCAATAATGTATGGAATTAGCAAAACTATTAATGGATTGCTTTGTCTGTATATTTACGTTAACGAAAAAATTAGGGAAATTCTTCTTTTGTCCATGCCTATTTATCTTTATATTATGCTGGCTCGAAACAATAACTAAGATTTGGATTCCATCCAAAAAAAGAAAGAGAGTAAGATTTGGAAACATAGAAGGTATTAATGTGATGAATACATAATAGGGTTTTTTTTTTTGGGTGGGGGGGGGGGGGGGGAATCCAAAAAAAGAAAGAGAGTAAGATTTGGAAACATAGAAGGTATTAATGTGATGAATACATAATAGGGTTTTTTTTTTGGGGGGGGGGGGGTTGTTTCGAATTAATGAAACATTGTTATAGAAACTATACACATCGATAGAAATTGTATCCATTTTAGGCCAAAATATAAAACTCAGGAAGCTAATTTCTGCGTGGACTCCTTATTATGTGTTTGAAAATAAAGTCTTTTAAGTAATTTTAGTGAAAATATGACGTATTTGTACTTAATTTGGAAAAAATCATATATAGACACGATTATTGTTATGTAATATGATGTTTACATTGGTTTTGTCTTTAAATTCTCATAATAAAAAATATATTACGTATATTATTGCATATAGAAGTACGTAAATTGATTTATATTATATCTTCAATACTATTAAAAGTAGTGATAGGACAAAATCAATAAATCTACTTGTGTAGATCACAAACAAATTAAAAGACGATTTTAAGTGACAAATCCAGAAAGATATGTAGATTAACTATTATATACATGAACATGCTAGAAAATATATTAATATTCTTGTGGCAAGTTTATTTAGATAAATCAAAATATTTTATGTGTTCAAACCTGTGTTAAGTATAACATGATAATGATTGATCAAGGAAAAAGAAACTCTTAGTACTAGAAAAATAATTAAGTAGAAATAAAATATACATGTAGATTTTTCCTTTTGAAAAGACAAATTCATATATATAGAATAAGAAAGAGTACATCACCCCGGAAGAGGGATCCCAAACATACAGCTCCAGGCTAGACCGTATTAAATAATCATTTCATTGTAGATTTCGATGTATTAAATTTACGAAAATTTCGACGGAAATTTTGAGGATATCCATAATTTCGGTTCCGATTCTAGAGAAACCATATAAATTTATAGAAATAATTGAAAATTTTAAATGAAATTTTGGGTATCTTTAATTTACATTATTATGCATTTTTTACATTAATAATATTGTGTGTATAATGTATATATAGTGAGCTTTGTTAATTAATATGAGTAAAATTTGTGCTGAAATTTTAAAATTAGTAGGATTTTGAAGTAAATTAATAAATAAATAGCTTTAAGACTCTACAACAATACACATATTTCATAAAATATATTTTTCGAAATCATATGAAATTTCTAGGATTAAAATTGTTATATTCCGTCTCATATTAATTTTTCATACTCGATAATTGTGGTCCCAGAGAAAGAAAAAGAATATCTAAAATTAATTTTTACATGTTATAATTAAACATAATTTTTTAAATAAGAGATAAATAATTTAATATTATCTTTAAATTTTGGGAAATTCCGGATTTCGATGAAAATTTCGGAAAATTTTGGGTTTCAGTCGAAATTTCGGTGGATATTCTGCAAATTAATTTAATCCTGTTTTAAAATTTTGGAAAATTTTGGGTTTCGGTCGAAATTTCGACGGATATTCTGTAAAATTGTATGGAAAGTGAAAATTCGCTTTGGGACCCTAGAAAATCTAAACTTTCAGTCGAAATATCGCAATTTCGATCGAAATTTAAGACCATGGGTTAGACACAAAGCCTAGCACCAATCTAGCCGAAACTGATCGAAGGGAAAAAGAAGCAAACTAGCTACCAAGCAATTGTCCAAAGCCGCCTCATACCTACACTTTGAATGCTATCAACTTAACTAAGAGTGGTTAGACGATTCTCCACAATATCCAATGCGTGATATGCAACCTTATGTGAAGATTCCGATCTTCCATTGAAATTGCTCTTGCCATATAACATAAACATTCGCGGCTAATAGGGCTCAATAAAAAACATTCACCAAGTGGTTACCCCCACCGTTTACTAGCAACTCGATCGATCCCCATCGGCCAATCAACTCGAGGCCAAGTAAACCGTACCTGACGAAATAGAATCAACTGACATTCCTTAGAGAAAGTGCATTCAAAATGTAGATTCTTACATTGTCTAAAACTGCTCAGAGAAAGGGCTTTAGAAAGTTAATTATACATCAAAAGATATAATAATTTTTTTAATAGAGTTCTTAAAACTATAGCACTTTGTCTAAATATCAGGTGTTAGAGATGACTTGAGATGAAAATCAATAATAACATAAGTTCGCTCAACTAAAATAACATTTCATCAATCCCGAGTTGAACTATCTGTTTTGACTAAATTATAAGTTTTAGATGAGATATAAAATTTAAAAAGGAGTATGCATTACATTTAAGTGAGTAGATTAGAAGAAAAAAAAGAGATATTGTTAACAAATGGAAAGTTATTTTGGCGACTCCAAAAAGAAACAAGAAGTACTAGATGCGGGCCATGGAATATTATAGGGAAAATCATTGTTTAGGGAATAAGAAGATTTCAAATTTATAAAGACACAATACTTCTTTAGTAATTAGGGAGAAGGGATTCCTAAATTTTACAAATTAATAAAATGGTAAATTCAATGCAAATTCATATTTGTGTCACCTATTTCATCTTTTTTTTTTAATTATCCATATTCTTCACTTTTTAATTTTTCGTTCATCACAAATGAAGTTTAAATTTTTTTTCCTTTATAAAGCTACCCAATAGGTTTATCAAAAAATGCAAGTCATATTTTATTGTATGTCTGAAATAAATTTACAACAATTACAAATACTTTAAGATAAATTAAAATTACATTAAATAAAGTTTTTAATTTATTTACAAGTAACAACTTTAGAAGTTGTAGTCATGTAAAAAGAAATAAGAGATTAAGAAAATATTAGATAGTACACCAAAAAATGCAGTTATGATATTTTAAATGACTTCGGAAAATGATGCTTTATAAACCATATGATACTTCATATTATGAAAAAATAATAATTAAAATAATTAGCCCTATGATACATCAAATTATCATAAGTAAATTATCATTTCATGGATAATATCTTAATTGAAAAAATCACGCATATGAATTTTTTCTAATCATTTCATTATGAATAATGTCAAAATTTGCATAGCTTTCTATCACATTTATCCTTGATGATTGTTTGTATGATCATACTTGAAATTGCATGCTTTGCTGCGTGAAAATATTATTTAAATCTAGGTTATGAATTAAAAATATTATTAACTCAAGGTTGAGTATTTGTAATTAAAATTGTTCAAGGGATATAGTTAAATGTATTTAATAACAAGGCCATAGATGATGAAGTTATCATAAAAAAAATATGGTGTTGCACGAATACAAAATCTTTATTTATAAAGAAAAACTAATATAATATTATTTTCAATTATTTTAAATTTTTAGATGTGTTGTACAATTGTTTTCCAACATATATTACATTTTTTATTCAATGTGATGAGTCAATTTGTAAAAATGAAGATAATAAACTTTAATTAGTTATGAAAGAAAATTAAGTGAGTGGATAATTTGTATTTTTCTAGGAACATACGAAGTGGATAAGACAAAATAATTTTGCATTGAGTTTGTCATTTTAATAATTTGCTTGAAATATACAATAGAATATTACTTACATTTTTTGATAAATCTATTGGGTAGTTTTGTAAGTAAAAAAAAGCTAAACTTCATTTGTGATGAACGAAACATTAATAAGTGAAAAATATGGATAGTAAAAAAAAAAGATGAAATAGGTGACACAAATATGATTTTGCATTGAATTTACCATTTTAATAATTTGTAAAGTTTAGAAATCCCTTCTCCAAAATTAGTTAAGAGTTGTTGTGTCTTTATAAATTTGAAATTTTCCTATTCCCGGCCTAAACAATAATTTTCCCCCAATATTATATTTGGTTTTTATCAAAAACTAAATAAATTATATTCGGTGTTAAAAAACATATATTCAAAAACAATATTGATCAATCGGTTAATATACATAAATTTTTTAATTAAATTGTTTTAATACATTTATATATAAGGATATATAAGTTAAAACTACCCAATGATCAATCTCTTGAGTTAGGATTTCATTGGCCAACTTGTATTTTTTGTACACCAAAGGACCATATATTTTTTTTCTTTTTTGTTCTTTTTATTTTTTAAGGCGTGACATGCCTGAATACCCAATGATCAATTTCTCGAGATAGGATTTCATCGGTCAAATTGCATTTTTGATACACTAAAGGACCATATTTTTTTTTCAAGACAAGAAGTGGCACATTGATAATTTGAGTATAGTCCAGCGTGAAATTTGGCAATTTGAGTACAAATTTTGTCCCAAAACGATGTCATTTAACAGGAAGATTGATTTGAATTTGGGGACCTTTTCATTTAGCTTGAAAATTAACCTTCAATTTGCGGATTTTCGCATATGCAGGGAAAAATGACTTTTAATTTTGGGATTTAACACAAATACTTTAACCTTGTTTTGTTTCCATTTTTCTTTGTTTTGTTGAAGTTATTTGATATTTCTGAAAATTTTAATTCAAATATTTTTCTAAGTTCTTTTTGCTTTTGTTGATATAAATTAATTTGTATAATTAATATATCTATAGATAATATTAAATTTATAAATTAATTTAAATTATAATATGACATTCTGATTTTTACTAATATTTTCTAATTTTAAAAGAGTTTTGATTTTAATTTTGTTTTCTAATTTTATTTTATTCTTCTGATTTGGCAACGGGCAAAAAAATTCGCCCTTAAAAATAATTTTATTAAAATTTCTTTAATATTTAAAATATTTTTTTACAGATATTTTGAAAATTTTCTACCTATATTTGTATTTTTCTAAATATTAAATTAATTTATTTTTTAACAAAAAATTATTTTTTAAATTAAAATTTAGTTTCAAATATACAATTTCAAAACTTTCTATTTGTTTTTCAATTTTGTCTTCAAATGGGAGTTGAGGGTAATTTTAACATTTCTCCTCATTTACCTCCAAATTTGGGTGCCAAGTAGGTATTTCCCCAAAAATTTGAATTTTTCGACGTAATTTGTACTTCAACTATCAAATTTCTCACCGGAGTGTACTGAAATTGACAACATGCCACTTTTTATTTGAAAAAAATGTACAAGGTTCTTTAGTGTACAAAAAATGCAATTTAGCCGATTTTCATTCTATCTATAGAAGTTGATATGTATTCGAAGTTATTAACCAGAAGAGGTTGGCCTGAATAGAAGGGGATCCTGATCGTTTTGAACATATATTATATCTCGTTTATGAGTCATTGTGTATGCATAAATTTTTTTTTAGGAAATGTCTTGACAATATCTTGAGGGGTTAGTTCTCAACCGTCAGGAAGGATAATATATTGGGAAAGTAAAAAAGAAAAGTTATTAGAATTAAAAAAAAAAACTTGAAAATAAAATCACACTAGTCTGAGTGAGAATAGAATGTATTATAGTAAAGTACAAAAAAATCATATATACGAGTATACTTATGTAATAAGTTGTTTTCATTTATTTTTGTATTTTTAATCTCATAATAAAGAATATATTATATGAAATTCCATTTAAAAATGAAGACTCTGGAATTATATTAGCTCTTTCCCGTCCGTACTTTTTGACTTCGTTATATTTTCTAGATTATCAGAAAGAGTGATAGGACCAAAGAAATAGATCTACTTGTATGGGCCACAAGGAGGAAAAATAGGATGTTAATGGTAAATCAATCATAAATTAATGATCATATGCATGAACATACTAAAAATTAATATCAATATTTTTCAAAATTTTATTCAAATAGATCAAATTAAAGATTTATCGACATGATATTGGATGACTATACCAATAAAACAAAAATTTATTAGAAGACATGAAAGAATATCAATTATTATGTTTCGCAACTTTTAGTAAACTACTTTTTCTTTTGGTTTCTCGATGTGTCCTCGGGCTGAAGGCTCAATTTTGTGCGTAAGCATCACATAATATTGAATAGAAATATCGTGAAAGTGAATATAATTCATTATGAATATATTTATGCAAGTATTCTCCTCAAAGAAAAAAGGTCAAAGTGTTGACTAACGGAGTTTACTGTTAAATTTTGGATGAGAAATTTGGAAAGTTATAGAACTAAAATATGACAAATCTATAACAAATGAGTTTAAAACTGAAATTGGGCAAAATTATGGGAAAAATGCAATTTTCTCAGTACTGGGAGCTCTTTTACATTTTGTTTCGTGGGCTCCTTTTAATGTGTCATCTGGACCACTTGCAAGTTGCTAGTTAGGTTTATTAGCACATTTTTTGTAGATTGTCACTCATGGCCTTTGATTGGTGCAATTATTAGTAGCCTATCCATTTAATTTGATATTTACTTCTTGGTGGGTCATTACCTGAACTAGTTCACCATAATGGTCATTTTTTGGGGAACAGAAAAGGTGAATAAGGATTCGATGTGGATTCATTGGGTACATGCATATTACATAAAACAAGGAAATGTTTGGATAGTGGGCATTAAAAACTCATGCTCCTGGTTTTGGAAGAAACTATTAAGCATTCGTGGTAGATTTCTGGACGCAGTCGATGTCATGCAGAATAAGTGGAAGTTGGGGAAATTTTCTATAAAAAGTGCATATGATCATTCTATGGAACATTGTGAGGAAGTGATGTGGAAGAATGTTGTTTGGGGCAAGGGGATCATTGAGAGACATAGGTTTATTCTTTGGATGGCCGTGTACAATAAATTGAAAACTATGGATAGGATTATGAAGTGGAAAGATATTTAAGATGCAAGATGTGTGCTGTGTAGGCAAGCTGATGAAAGTAGAAATCATTTATTCTTTCAATGTGAGTATACAAAGGAGGTGGTTATGAAATGTTGGAGGAGAATGGGGATAAATTGTAAACAGTTTGATTGGGATGGGGCCATTACATGGATTCGAAGGATTAACAAAGGCAAGTCAATGCTTTGTAGCAAGAAACGTGCTATGTTTGCTGCTATAATATATACTTTATGGTTAGAAAGGAACATAGTAATTTTTCTTAGTAATAGTGAAGATATAAATACCGTGGTAGAGAAAATTGTGAATGTGGTCCATTGTAAATATGATAGTGGGTAGAACCAGGTATGCCTGGGTATGTTTGTAAAGATTTTTCGAGTTAATGAAATACGCTTATTCGTTCCAAAAAAAAAAAAAAAAAGGAAAGATGAATAAGAGGATGATTTCCCAATTCAAAAATCATGATAGTACTTCCAAGTTCCAATTGTCTTTTATGCGACTGATGCATATTTTTGAAGAAATCGTTGAAGATGAAAAAATAAAACAAGCTAGATAATACAAGATAGAACAGTTCAGAGAAATGAAAGATAAATTTCTTGTTAAATGAGGCATTAAGATTCTACGAGTGTAAAGAAATAAATCCATTGAAGGGCTCGATTTTAAGTAAATTTATGGAGCTATGAGTAGTTTAAGTAAATAGTAATTATTATTTTTAAGATATACATATATGATACAATAAATATACGTATATTCATGTATATACAACTTAAAAGCGCTTGCATAAAGGAGTAAAGAAAAGAACATATATCGCCAACCTTTCTTAGCTAGGAAGAGGAACTTTTATTCCATCCAAATTCTAACGCAATTCTCCACTCTACAGTACTTCACTTAGAATTTTAGGGTTCAATTGGATGATATATATATATATATATATATATATATATATACATTCATCTTAAAGATTTTTGTTTATCATGGAAAAAGTGAGAAAATCAGTTTTTAGCTAGGAATAACCTTTTTTAACCTGTAGGAGACAACCTCTTGAACCCGTAAGGTCATCTATAGAGTCTTGAACCCTGGAGACTGATCATGAGTTGTGCCACGCTGAGACAAGGACATCACATTTTTTAGGAGGTGTGATTATGATACACTATCCCACATATATTAAGAATTGAAAAGGCAAAGCACTTATAAGCATTGGCCAAATAACTCGTGTACCTGATTAGATATCCCTTTTAAGTATGTGTTTCAGAGCTTAATTTCAAGGTGCACTGAGTGGGTTTGGAGGCAATTCTCGCTTCAAATAGGGCCGCAACCACGGGGCGTGACAAATGGTATCATAGACCTACTGAAACGCCCCAAATTGAACCTTATAATCCCCTTTAAACACCCTCAATGCATACCTTTGAAAAGTACACCTATTTTTCATAATTTTCTCTCAAATTTTATCCAAGCTTAGAGAATTGATATAGAAGAAGAATTTGAGGAGGCTGTTGCTATTCAAGCTCGGGTTATTCGTGAGGTAGAGGCATTCAAATATCTAGTTATTTTCCTCTGGTATTTGGGGTTACACTTAGGATTTAAACTTTAAAATCTCATGTTATAGGATACAGGAAGCCCAATTGACGTTTAGTTAAGGACGAATTTTTAAAATAGTAAGTAGTTGTTCTCTTCTATGTTTCCGTTACAGTGTTTTATTCAAAACTCCATGATTGTTTTGTGTAAAACTATTTTGACAAAAATAGGTCTTGAGATGGCTAGTTTGATATTTCATATATTAAGTGTTACCATCTGATCTCTCTTTTGTAAAACTGTGAATTTGTTTATGATAAAAGATTTTTTTTTTTTTGAAATTATGAATGAATCATGATACGCTTATATTCTATGAAATTGTTAGAATATGTCAATAGGAACTAGTTCCAGCCTCATGTAGGGCTTTAAATTTTAGTGTTCAAATCTTTAAGCCTCACGCGGGAAATTAATAGCAGTTTTTGAACCTTTGAGCCCTACTACGGCGAATTAATAATAGTTTTGACCTACCTTGCAGGATAATTTGTTATGTCTTGATCAAGTTACACCAACTAGGGTTATTAGAAGTTCAAGAGTATAAATTACTCCATTGATTTAGTTGATCTATGTGTAACTTTGAACATTTGTATAACTTGTTTAAGAAATACGATCACATGCTATTTTTTTTAATGAAACGGTTACATTATTACATTGGATATCGAATCAACAATCGTAATTAACAATCGAATCAACAATCGTAATTAGCAATTAGAAATACGATCACATGCTATTTAAGAAATATGATCACATGCTATATGCATAATTTATAAAATGAAACATCTCTTAAAGAAAAGTAGTTTGCTTAAGTAAAATGCAACAAATCATGTTTCCGCTTGATCTTATTTAACATGATATAGACCGGTAGAAGGTGTGGGAACAACTTATTGTGCGATTTTGTCGCTCATACAACGACTTGAGTTTTTTTTTATAGAAAGTACAGTTGATTCAAAAGAGTGAAACGAACTTTTTCGATAGTTGTGAGGATTTTCGATCCTTGAGTTATGACACCTTTAGTATTTTAATTAAGAATATTGAATAGATTTGAGTTTATTTTCAACTTAGACGTTAGTTTAGAACTCTAGTTTAGTTTTCAGTTTCTTCATAAGAGAGGTGTTTGGAATTTTATTTAGTATTGCATTGAATCTATGGGCTCCGTGTCTTCGACTCTATTGGACTTAGACACATGGCCATCATGGTGCTCAATTTTGGGGACATGACATGCTGGCCACATCCCACTAGCTCGTATTAGGATTACTAAATCTTTGTACTTCGGCAATGAATGTGGCAATAAGCGCACTCCCCAAAAATTGGCCTAGCATTCTCATTATGGGATGGATAATTTGTAGATGTATACGTACTAACAAATGTTGGACTAACCAGGCATGGTTTACCCATTTCGTGCATGTGCAGCGGAAGCAAATAACAAAAATTTAATCAAAGTGCACAATTTTACATGGCACATCGAATTACATGAACACATGCTAAGGGGTTTTTTTAAGTCATTATAACATGTGAAGTTGTGTCAAAATAAACTCTTAATATTTCTCTAGTAATTGAAAAAACAACCCTTTCACTTTCTTGGAGTCGTGAGCTTGATCTCGATCGCACGTCTTCAATCTCTTTTCCCAGTTCTTAGATAAATCCCTCTTCAAGCACTCCAAGAGTCGTGCCTCTAAGTTCATCTACACCACAAGTATTTTCTTGAACCTCTTTAGTATAATATGATGCTAGTTTAATTATACTTGACACGAGAAATCTTCACGTGTTTGCACAGCAAGTGGACTGTTCGTGTGTAGTAATAAAGTAGATTTTTAAGTCCGGATTATCAATCCCACAGAGACTTGTATTTTAGACTTTTTGAATTTAAAGCAAGCAACAATTAAACTAACACTAAAGATTTAAAGATTTTAAAAGCAATAAAATAAACTAAAACAAGAATTAACTCAAATATTATGGAAGCAAGATACAAGAAACAAGATGTCGAAATCAAGATAGCTATGGAAGAGAGCAACTAAGACACATGTGTTGGCATAAATTAATCAATTTTCATTATAAACATGTTCTTATATTATTAGACTACTGTTGCTTTGGTGGAAATTTCTTAATTAACTACTACCCAATGTCTCGGCTGTAATAATCCTATGACTAAGTGATGATTCTCTAAATACGTCTATCCGAGAATCAAATCATTAACCATGCATTCACGTTTTATTTCCCCGGATAAATCCGGCTAACTGCACCCGGGAATCTATACCTATCCCTAGGAGGAATTCCTCATGTTTTTTGGATGATGTGATGATTCCTTTGAACCCTAATCTATATTCTCTCGAATGAATAAATTAGGATAATTAGCAAGCATATGGTGATCAAGCATATAATTGGAATTAAAGCACAAAATCAATACACAAAATAACAATAGAATTAATCTGAAAAACACAATTTATAACTCAAATATCATAATTTAGCCTCAACATGGCCTTGGTTCGAAGAATCTAATTTATCATAAAAGATAAAAGATAGAAACTTAAATTAAGATTGATATTCATAGACAAAAATAAATCTAAATCTAAGAAACTCCCTCGTATTTTTTATGGTTGAACTTCGATCTTTATCTCTTCCATGCTTCTTGATTTCTTCACCTTCAATGGTTTTTGAAAATCTTCATAACTATGTAAAAACTATGTCTAAACCCCATTAGGGCTCTATTCTATGTGTATTTCATCTCTTAAACCCTAGAGAACTGATCTACTACATATAAGGGTGGAAGGGGAAGACTCCAACTTAAATTAGAATTGGAAATTTCTAAAAATTTGCTATTTTTCCTGTCAGACACAACGTTCGAACGTCCACAAGCTAACGTTCGAACGTTAGAAACAGATTCATTTTCCCTTCTGTGCAGAAATCTTGCTTCCTTCATAACTGTCTCCACAGATCTCCGATTTGGATGATTCATGTTGCTACGTGAAGATAAGACAGATCTCTACAACTTTTTAGAAGAAATATTTGTCAAATTCCATCTCTAAATACTCTTAAAGTCTGCATTTCCGTCCAATTTTTCTCAATTGCAATGATTTTCCACCTTTACTCAATAAGCACACAAATTAAATTCATATGTGGCATAAATCATGCATAAACCAATGTAAATAACATAAATATGGGGCTCTAAAACATGTAAATCTCACACCTATCAATACTTAATTTGGATTATGGAGAATATGGGAAGGAAAATTGTTTAGGCTTAAACTAGAGAGAAGATGAGAAGAGAGATTTTGTCACAAAGTAGAAGAAGCATGCGTGTTCCAACTCTAGGGGACGACGGCTATGAGGCTTATTTATAAGCCTTATGGCTGCCCATCTCTCCTCTTCTTTCCTAGGGATTTGACTTTTGTCAAATTTCTAGGATTCCTTCTATGTGTATCCAAATCTAGCTTAAATCAAATATCTTTTTACACAAGAAATATATTATTTGATTTTACTTCCTTATTTTATTAATTACTTCCACCATGGAATAATTAAATATTTGGATACTATATTTAATTCACCGACACAAGGTAATTAAATATTTACCTTTAATTAATTAATCCACATAGGATAATTAATTAATACATTTATTATTTTTAATTAATTAATCTCTCTCAATTAATTCTACCTAATAATTAATTTAATCCACTGAGGATTATTTTTGTTTAATTAATTCCATTAAAAATTAATGTAATCCACTAAGGATTAGTTCCACACAATTAATTCTACAAAAGAACTATTATTTTTAATTAATTAATCTCTCTCACTTAATTCTGCCTAATAATTAATTTAATCCACTTAGGATTATTTTTGTTTAATTAATTCCATTAAAAATTAATGTAATCCACTAAGGATTAGTTCCACACAATTAATTCTACAAAAGAACTAACATTTTACATAAGGAGGTTCATACTCGAGTTAAGTATGTGACCCTTTAGGTTCGTTACATGCTAACAATGAGACCTTTCCCTTAGGCTTGAATAATTGTCACACAAACACTTAATTAAGGTCTTGAGTTTTAGCACCAAACTTGACTCGAGGCTCTCATCGATCATGATTCGATGTCTAGCAATGTTACCATGAAGACCTAGATATAAATTATTATAGTGATGGACAAGTCCATGTTACAATCTTCGTATGAGCCACTCCTTCCATCATTTCCCGATCCGAGTCTACAGATTGGGCTCAATCGAAACTCAAGTAACTTAGATAACTATGTTTGTGTTGTGATCATAGTGACCTTCACCATCTAAGAAGAATCACCACATTTTCTTAATGACTTCGATAGTCTGACCAGAGATTTTTCACTGGCCATCTATGTCACACAACAACATATTAAATCTTCTGGTATCTGTACCATGGATGAACCCTTTTTTGTTGCCATTTGTTCAGTCGTACAAAGGACTACACCAAGCCTTGTTCACTCTCGTGATTCTCCTAGAATCCAGAATAAGATCAAAGTGCAGTAGACCATACCCATCGTAGCCCTGACATCTCAAGTCATAAGGATGATATCACCTAGTAACCCTTAGGATATCAAGTTTGACATGGAACCAATATGGAATCTTGCGGGGTTGTTTAGTCTTCACACTACACAAGTGTAGACCCTCTGCACATACATTGATCCTCGATCAATGCTCATGGAACAAGGCACACCCATTACGAGATGTAGTACGAACAAGCTTTCATGAGACTAAGATTTTCCTTTTTCTCATCTCTCTATGGCTTAGAACTAGTTTATGGTCACGGCCCTAGAAAATGTTCCACAGTTGCCACCTACTTGTGCGCGACCGTTCCCATAGCCATGCAATGATCCTCGGGACTCTATCAACTACAACATAGATTTATAGATAAAAGACAAATACCATGGGTAAATAAAATATTTGATATATAAAACAAGACATTACTCAAGTGTTTTACAGGTTTGGTAGCGCCACTAACACTACTACAAAAATACTCTATTACAGCGTATCTATGACAGCGGTTTTGCAAAACCGCTGTGATAGGGCTATTTGGTTCGGACCTATGACAGCGGTTTTGCAAAACCGCTGTCATAGGGCTATTCGGTTTGGACCTATGACAGCGGTTATCCCCTAACCGTTGTCATAGTGTCGGGATATGACAGCGGTTCTCCAAGAATCGCTGTCATAAATTTTTCAAAAAAAAAAAAATGGGACCTATGACAGCGGTTCTCCCCGAACCGCTGTCATAGGTCTGGGCTATAACAGCGGTTCTCCCCGAACCGCTGTCATAGGTCTGGGCTATAACAGCGGTTCGGGGAAAACCGATGTCATAGGTCTGGGATATGACAGCGGTTCTCCCCGAACCGCTGTCATAGGCTGTCGGGTTTTTAGCTAGGTCACCCAGCAGCCCCTAATTCTCTCACTCTCAAAACTTAAATCCGATTTTGCCTCCCTCACTACTCTCGGTCTCTCTCTCTCTCGATCCCCCCCAAAAGCTCGGCACCACTGCGCGCCGCCGCCGCCGTAAGCCTCTTTTCTTTCTCTCCCTATATATATATATGTATGTATATTTGTATATGTGTGGGTGTATGTATATTTGTGTATGTGTGGATGGTGTATGTATATTTGTGTATATATTGATGGGTGTATGAATATTTGTGTATGTATATATGTGGATGGGTGTATGTATATTTGTGTATGTATATATGTGGATGAGTGTATGTATATTTGTGTATATGTAGTTGTATGTATATTTGTGTATGTGTATATGTAGATGGGTGTATGTATATTTGTGTATATGTTAATGGGTGTATGTATATTTGTGTATATATTGATGGGTGTAATTATATTTGTGTATGTATATATGTGGATGGGTCTATGTATATTTGTGTATATGTTAATGGGTGTATGTATATTTGTGTATGGATATATGTGGATGGGTGTATGTATATTTGTGTATATGCTAAT
This sequence comes from Buddleja alternifolia, assembly GCA_019426215.1. Classification (NCBI taxonomy): domain Eukaryota; kingdom Viridiplantae; phylum Streptophyta; class Magnoliopsida; order Lamiales; family Scrophulariaceae; genus Buddleja; species Buddleja alternifolia. Next base: position 11,981,307 of record CM033401.1, on the reverse strand, counting down.
GAGTGTATGTATATTTGTGTATATGTTCATGGGTGTATGTATATTTGTGTATATGTTGATGGGTGTATGTATATTTGTGTATATGTTGATGGGTGTATGTATATTTGTGTATATGTTGATGGGTGTATGTATATTTGTGTATATGTTGATGGGTGTATGTATATTTGTGTATATGTTAATGGGTGTATGTATATTTGTGTATATGTTAATGGGTCTATTTGTGTATATGTGTGTGTATATTTGTGTATAATGTGGTTGTATGTTGATAGGAGTCATTTTTACGTGTTTTTAAGCCCCTTTGCGTTTATGTTTTAAGTTCATTTATCACTTGATTTTGTCACTTGTGCGTTTAATTCGTGCATTAAGTGATTTCAGGCCTTAAGTGGATACAATTGAAGAAATGGTGGAAAAATGATGTATAAAACAAGTTTACGCCAAGATGTTTCACACCTCCACGACCAAACAAGCAAGAAATAAGCTGGAGTTAGCCAAAATCATGTTTTAGTACCATTTCCGCACACCTAGGCGCCAAATCAGAAACAACCTCCACGTTGGAACGCCATTTTGATATTTTTAGAGACAGAATTGGATGAAGTGTCCTTCTACAAAGTTTTAGATCTATGTCTTATCTTTACACGGGTACTTGAATCATCCAATTCGGAAATCTGTGGAGACGTTTATGAATAAAACACTATCCCTGCGCTGGAAAACACGAAAGTGACAGCTCATGTTCTTGTTAGGTGGAAAATAAGAGAATGGTAGGTGCAAATTCTTGGTAGGTGGAAATTCTTGTTAGGTGGAAAACAAGAGAATGGTAGGTGCAAATTCTTGGTAGGTAGAAATTCTTGGTAGGAGGAAAGAAAGAGAAGGGTAGTTCAAATTCTTGGTAGTTGGATTTTTGGCTATTTAAAGGGGAGTGGGGAGCTCACTTGAGGACATCAAAAAAATCATCCTTTGAGAGTGTGAGGACGAAAATTCAGGGGTTTGGGGGAGCATTCTCTTGGTTTTGAGTCATCCTATCATCATACTTGAAGAGCTAAGAAGAGGAAAAGGAGGGATTCAAGCTTCCAATCAAGAATCGATCATCAATCCAAAACAGGGAGTTTCTTAGTTTGATATTCATCTTTATCTATGAGTAATTCTATGTTTTTATTGTTTTCCCAATTTCAATTATGAACTAATTTTTCCTTAACTAGGGCCATGTGAAGGCCAAAGTTATGAGTATATATATATGATATTATTCTTCGTATTAATTCTACAATTGCTTTGTGTTTTGATTTTGTGCGTAATTACTTGCATATGTTTGTATAATGTGGTTGTATGTATATTTGTGTGTATATATATGTGGATGGGTGTATGTATATTTGTGTATAAGTTAATGGGTGTATTTGTGTATGTGTGGATGCGTGTATATTTGTCTATATGTGGTTGTACGTATATTTGTGTATTTACGAAAATATTTCTCGGTTGAAATTTTGCGGTATCGGAATGACACGAAATTCACATGGTCATAGAAAAATAGCGTGCTGAAAAAGACGCATGCAACACATTGCGATCTCGTGATTTTAGCCATCTGAGATCGTTTAATGCCTCAAATTTATGTTTTATCCCGAAAATACCCTATTTTTGTAATAAAACGCAAATTTGAGGCCTTAAACAATCTGAGATGGCTAAAATCACGAGATCGCAAGATAATTGCGTTTTGTTCGGAATGCCGTTTCGCTATGATCATGCGAATTTCATGTCATTCCGACATGGTAACATTAAAATCGAGAAATTAAAAAAAATAAAAAAAGGACCCTATGACAGCGGTTCAGCCGGAACTGCTGTCATAGGCGTCCAAATATATATTTTTTTTAATCCTATGACAGCGGTTCAACCGGAACCGCTGTTATAGGCGTCCAATTTTTTATTTTTTATTTTTTTTTAACCCTATGACAGCGGTTGTTTAACCGCTGTCATAGGTCAAAACCCTATAACAGCGGTACCTATGACAACGGTTAAAAACCGCTGTTATAGGCCCAAAATAACCGTTGTTATAGATCATTTTTGTAGTAGTGTAAATGGCTAGTCAAACATCTAACATTAACAAGAAATCCATCACAAGTCGGAGATCTAGGCAGGGGATCCATGGTAAAATAAGGTGGTGATAATACTTGGTTGTCGTGTGCGCACGATATTACTCATTATTTATGCTTTCTCTTTATAATATTATTTTTCCTTGTATATATATAAACAGAAGGGTAGGGGTCCAAAAGATCCCCCACTATAACTTATAGATGTTTTGGTAGAAAAGAAAAGAAAAAGAAAAAGAAAACAGCTGAGCCCATTAAGGTTGTTGAAATAATGGAATGGAGATGCCCGTGTGGGCCCATTTGGCCATTATATTTCATTCTTGTTACCTTTTGACCTATTTCATTAATTAATGGACTATGAGGGCCCATATGGAATAGTCACAAGAGATCTATTCCTGTGCCAAAAAATATGTCCATGCGACGCTCGTAATCTAGTAATTCATACTGATTTTGAATCCTTGTGTTGGGCTGCATTACTCTAATATTATAAGCATACCAAATGACGTGTTGGAGCTCTTCTTCTTGATACTAACATTTACAAGAGTTATTTGTTTTAGGTTTGTTAGACATTTAGGCAATGCTATTGCGCATTCTTTGGCATGGGAAACTGTCAAAATCGTCCCAATTTTTTTGCTCCTACTGTACAAAACGATATAAATTTGGTGCAATAAGTTAGTTCCCTTGGGTTTTGAGAAAAATGACAAGTAGTTAGTAAAATGGAAATTAAATGCTCCAAAAATAAATTTTTGAGACTTGTAATCCCCTTACAGCAAGCTTCATTCTAACTGCATCGTCGACCACGAACACCAGGCACCAAGCACCCTTTGCCACCCCTGTCACCCACGGTCGCCACTCTTGAATGCAGTTTATTGCTAACTGGGTTGCGGGATGGGGGTCTAACTGGTGGGGATGGCGGCTCACTTGGGGTTTGATGATAAATGGGCTAGGAGAAGGGGTCACGAGAGTGGTTGCGTTTGAAGGTTAAAAATGACCAATTCCCTCTCAATCAGTGTTCCCCTTTTCTTTTTTTCAAACTTTTAAGGTTACTTATTTTCTTAACAATTTAAAAAGGATTCACATATTTTAGCTAAATTATTTTCTTATTTATGTGCTATAAATAATAATATATAAGTTTAATTTATTTTTCAATAAACTAGTTTATAAATTATTTGTTAGGGTCTAAATTAAATAAATTAATATTAACTCAGTTGTTTTCATTAAATCAATTAATATATATTATCATTTTAACATTTTTTAGATTAATCATTTTAATTTCGTAAATTCTAATCTTAACAGCATTTTATTTAATTATCTTATTATAACTTAGTTGTTTTAATTAAATTGATTTAGTTAAATAAATTATATGAATATTATTTAATTTATTTTTCAACTAAACTAATTTATTTAGATAAATCACAATTCTATTGATTTTAAAATCATTATTTAATTAAATCAAATAGTTTTTTAAATCAACAATTACTGATTTGTTACACTTAAAACCCATTTTATTTCATTTACCGCCCTCACATGCAAGGGTAGGTTGGTCCAATAGAATAGTCAATTCAAGATGAAGTGTAAAACTAAATTTTTGCAAATTTTTGATGATGACATCAGCTTTGTTTGTTAAAAAAGTTAACACAAGGTCTGACGAGCTCGCGCCAGGGAAGGTGTTGGTAATTACTCCCTCCACTAACACATAACAAAGTTGTTTCGACCATTAAACGTTGAATGAAATTTTTTATTGGGATTAAATGTGGGACATTTTGAAAGTTATATGACTATATGTGTGGATTCCATAATGAATGAAACCAAAATTGAAACGTCGCAAAGTTATGGAACAAAAAATGCAATTTTTCCAACTTTCTTATCACTGATTATCAAAAATGACAACTTGTATATTATTCGTGTCACTATTAAACTTGTGCATACTATTATTGTGATAAAATAAAATTTATTTCCGCTTAATATTTGTAAAGTAACCACTTTGATTTTGCAACTTGATATTATATATATATATATATATATATATATTTCTTGTAGTGTCATTGATTTTGCTTCGTTGTGATCTCATATCAATTGACTTTTACGCATAAGCATTTAGAAATCAGGCTTTAATCCCAATAATGAGTGCCAAAGACCAAAACCCTTGCAATTATTTGATTATTTTAAATGCATCCACCTCAAATATCAGCTCTTACTTATTGGCACTATACATGCTAATCTTAACGACGCAGATTCAGGAAAAGAATAGCTGGATTTTCTTTTTTATTATTTTTCTTTTGGAGATATTTCTTATAATTATTAGTTATTGGTCAATTTCGAAAATGATTTGATGAATAACTTTATCATAGAACACAACCTGTTGTAGATGGAGATTCGACTTAAAGAATTTGTAAAATTACTATTATAAAAATGTGACTAATCAAAGCTGACTAGATACACTTTGTCCATTATATATCACGTTAAAGTTGAGTTTGCTTTAATTATTATTCCTGAAAATAGACTATTGAATTGATGAGCATTTATTTATTTTTAGAGAATCGAATTGAAGTTCTTTTCTTTGATTGGTTGGATAGATTTTGATATGATTCAAAAAATCTTTGTTTTATATATTTGTAATCTTTCAAGAATAAAACTTGGCCATGTGCAGGATCCATCACATTTGAGAATAAAACAAATATTGACTTGTAAACAAGGCAAAATGCAATTAGCAATTACCTCATCTCTAACGTCAATTTGCTACAGTACAAAATTATTTGTCTAATATTTTGGTAGATTTTCTATATTTATATTTTTATAATTGTAGTATTACAAAAACTAGCTATAAATTAATCGTACTTACAGTTTGAAAATGTAAGATGTTATTTTATATTTGAAAGAAAAGAGGATACATCATTTTCAAATAGAAGACTTGCGTGTTTAGATTCTCTAATGCAAAATAATACTTTATTTCATATTTCACTTCGCTTATGTACATCAAGTATATATTATATTTTCTTAAATATACATTTGACATGAATTACACCTGATATACACGGCATGCATGGATGAAATGAAATACGAGATTATTATATACCACCGTTATTTTTCACCATTTCGTCACTTATTCTAATTTTAAAAAGAAATGAATACAATAAATACATTTGGTCTAGTTTTCGTAATTTATATATACCATAACAAATATAAATTTTACAATATCATGGACCGGTGACAAATCGATGAAAAATTACATGTGGGTATATATATAGCATTTCTCTATGAAATATAAGGGGTAAATTGTATTTTTGTTTCCATAAGTGTGTCATTGTGTGGTCCAATGCTTTTGAATTCTCTCAAATTTCATTTACCCCTTGTGATAGCTCTAATTATTCAAAAGCCCCTCTGTGATATAAAAATTCATAGAACACCCCCTTATGAAAAAAATAAAAGTACAATTTAACCCCTTATGCGCCTCACTCTTGCGTAGTGCAGCAAGCTATAATATTTTAGACCTTTTTGGACAATTTTGCCCCTGATTAACAATCATTGGATCAAATAGGATAAAATCGACGGTTCAGATTAATAATTATATATTTTTTAAATTTGATTAATCACATCTATAGATCTAAAAGATATCAACGGTCCATATTAAACATATTATATTTAATTATTTATTTAATTTAAAAACATATTTTATATATAAATATATACTTTTTAATTTATAATTTATAAAGATATATTAATAATATATATATATATATATATATATATATATATATATATATATATACCCACACACATAAGTATATGTATGTATACCTGCAACATGGCTACCACCTCCACACCACCAGTACTCATCCTCACGCCGCCGGCCGCCGCCATGTTCAGCCACCACCGCATTCTACAACTCCGTCACCGTCGCCGCCTTCTACAATGCCGTCGTCGTCGCAGCTTCACCAAATAAAAAATGCCGTCGCCGTCCTTCTGCAAATCGAAGCCCGTCTCCATCTCCGTCCTCCTGAAAATCGAAGCGTCGTCGTCGTCGCAGCCCTTCTGCAAATCGATTTGCAGAAGGACCAGTGATAAAAGACGAACCAGAAGGGCCCGAGATTTGGCGTGGACGACGGTGGCTTTACACAGGGAAGTCGGCGGCGGTACGACGATAGAGATTTTTTGGGGGGGGGGGAGGGGGGGTGCTTAGCCAATGTAAAAACCATGGTGATGGTGTTGTTTCTCTGCTGCAGGTGTATATACATATACTTATGTATATATATTATTTATTTTTTAAATATATTTTCATAAATTAAATTCAAAAGTATAGTGTTTGGTGGTGGTGTAGAGATAAAAAAATTAGGGTTGGGGTTTTAGTTTTAGGGAAGAAGATTAGGAAAAAAACAGAAAAAAAAATCAAAATTAAAGTAATTATAAAATAAAATAAAATAAAATAAATATGGTGTAAATAATGACAAAGTATAAGGCAATTTTTGTCTTCACGATAAAATTTGTATAATCAACTTAAGAACATATTTTTTCTATGTATGCAAAGATATGGAACCCAACACTTTCAAAAGATAAAATAAAATAAAAAAATTGAATAAAAAACATCAAGTTGGAGGTCCCACAGAAATTCTATATATATATAAAAAATCATTTCATTAATGATAACTTAGTTTCTTAATATGAAGCTAATGATAACTTAATTCCAAAGCCGTAAACAAGCTCCTGGAGTTAAAAATTCATGTTAAAAAATAGTACTGAAAACAATATTTTAGAATCATATATGAAATGCAAATTGTAAAATTCTAGCAATAGATTAAATACTTTAGGTACTTTTTGCCCATCTTTTCCCTCAAAGAACGTAAAAAATAAATGCGGCTACTTGCAGGTAGTTGGTCATTGAATGAGAATTCTCACCTAAGCATTATCAAAATTACAAATCAATGCCACTATCAATTTGGTGGAATGAAATTTTTTAGCAAAGTTTTCATGGACGTTTTGGGTATATAAATTTATTTTAGGGTGTTATTAGTAATTTTCCTTATTTTTTAATTGTTTCAAAAAAATTTAAATTCATCCATTTGCACTTTTTGTCATAAAATTTATGAAAATTTGTAATCTTGATCCTCATATATAGCGACGTGCAAAGCACGTAGTTATTTTCATTAAATAATTAACTGCACCCCTTTTGTGCATGTCCTAATTAGTTACTGAAAAAACGAGCTTACGGGATGTAATGTGGTGAGTTGGATTTGTTTGAGACCAAAAATCAAAACGGTCTTACATATGAGATCAAAACTGCAAATTACCCTACTATATATATTACTATTGTGTTTTGTGAACCATATCTTAAAGGGAAAACAGAGTATAACTTCAAAATGTTGAAGATGGAACATACTGAAGATTCAAGATAAGGTTTTGTAATAAGACTTAGGAGAAATAACTCTAGAGTTTTTAGGTTCGAGTCCTACCTTTCGAAACTATTTCTATAGTATTATTGTTATGGTCTCCTATTCCTAATTGACATAAAAAGCATGATTCATGAATTTTTTTGATCGATGTTTATTATTGAATATCTAAATTATCTAAAAATTTAAACTATTAGATAAAAAAATTGACAAAATTCTAACGTCTTTAATATACACGTACCACTCTAAACTTTAATGGTGCTGATCAATGGGTTTTAGTTATAACAAATTAATTATAGTTTGTGATTGTGGAATTTGGTTTAGTAGTACGACTAGTCGATCAACTAGCTAGCCGCATGTGCACATGACCATAATCTGTTGAGTGCCAAAGTTCATATATATCAACTAATATCATTCGGATGTTTCCTCATTTTCTCATCACTAATTGCCAATTTAATGACGAATGGTCCTTAAGAATATGGGAAAATCATAACGCACAGACAACACGAACATGTAGAAACGACCTCAATATGACATGAACACATGACACATTGTTTTTGAGAAAATTTTAAGAGATGACACGATTAAGACATATATGAATATTCCTTATATTATGTATCTATTACTGATAAAAAAAATTGCCATATCTTTAAAAATATACAGATTTCCTAGAACGCCATTGCTATTCATAATTTTCCGAACAATATAATTAACTTGAGTAAAATTAGGACCTCGACTTTATTCAACTATAATCAAGAATCTCTAGCTTCAACTATAACCTTTGTGGAATTGATAGTGATTTGCCTGTTTTTCGTGCAATCAAAGATGCAAGAGATTCTACTAGAAACTTGATGTTGCGTGCATTTGTCTTCTCAGCATCAAAACATCCTTGCAGGAAGTATTGTCTGAGCTACACGGCTTTTGTCTTAAAAATGCGGCGCACTACGGAAAGGGATGTGTGGTGGCTTATAAACCTCTTAAATCCCTCGACTCTATTCGATATGAAACGGTATATAGCATAGACATCAAAACCTAATCAGAATAATGCATTAGTTTGATAAAACTCAACCCTCCTATAGAAGAAATCGATATGATAGATGAGGGTAAAAGAAGGAACAATATTATTTTGTCGCCTTTCGATAAAATGAGGATTCGAATTTTAAGCCCCTAATTGATTGGTGACTCCTACTATGAAAAATTAATTCTTAGAATTTTTTTCTCTAACTAATATGTTTGGTTGGCAAATCATCAAAAATACTTTAAAAAAATATATCTCAAAACTCTAGTTAATTTTGAAGAAATTTTACTATTCATGAGTTGACAATTCACACATCGACTATAGAGGTTTTTTAAGATTATTTCTCAACACCGAGAGTCAAATTAATCACATATTCTAATGCAAAATAACACAACGTGCAAAATAAGATCCATTTTGGCTATTGTTTTATGTCTAAATCGATGAGTTTGACTAAGATATGTTTAAGAAAAATATTTTCTACATATCAATCCGAATAATTGCTAATAACAAAAAATATATCACTTCAACCATTATCATTAAAAAAAAAAACTAATCCAAACACACTTTTAACACTACATATCTTATCCCTAAAAATAATATTTTTTAACTTTTATCATAAAAAAATTTCCCCAGATAGATATGTCATCCAACTTAAACCCATAATTACATCTCTAAAAAGAAACTTGAAATTTTATATTAATCAAAAGCATGTTTTTAATCATGTTTTATTTTTATATTAATCAAAAGCATGTTTTTAGTATGTTTTTTTTTTTTTTCCAAAAACGAAGGGAATACCCTAAACCTTAACTCGACAAGCCCGAGTTTAAGGTTACATATCTAGTCCAAGTTATGTCTGCTCTATCTTGCTCCAAAACGTGATGAAGATATTGAGGCGCGTTCCTGAACCGCATGAGCGTATGACTGTGACCCACATGTGCCATTGTATCCGCCGCTTTATTTAACATGATTGGGAATCGTTATTAACCGAAAAAGTGTCATAATTGACTGGTTTTTTTATCACAATAAATCTATACTAGGTATTTATAATGGCAGGAGCTCTGAGAAAAACTAACTCGGTCTGCTCATCATGTTATGTTGGTATGACATTTATCCTATTAAAATTTGATTAGAGTAAAAAATTTCTCATACTCTTCCACTATCTCTTTACACGTTTCTCCCTCTCCTCTCATTTTTTCTCTACACATATTTTTTGCTCTTTGTGTTTCTATTTTTATCTTTCTCTTGCATTAATTTATAACAACTTACAACGTATGATATAAATTATGATAAATTTATGCTTACATGATTTCAAGCAACATATACGACATTGAAAAAAATTTAGCTATAAAATAGTAAATAAACACATTATTTTTATTTATAATATTTAAATAATTAAGCACACACATTGAGTGTGCCACAAGGACTTGCAGTGTATACTGTGTAATACATTAATAATATATTTATTTGGGAAATGCAGCCATCTCATTTCATCAAAAAGAAAAAAATTTACAATGGAGACAGACAATACAATATGATTGCTTATCACAGTGATTGGAAAAACTATTCATTCTTATTTTGGCTCCAAGTGTAAATTTGGTTATTATACGAAGTAATTTTGGTTGTCTATTTTTATCTTTTTCCAAAACTTGATTTCAAGTGCTGTTGTGATAATGGAAGATGCTTTTGAGATGCCAAAAGATAGAGAAATGTTTTGTAAGATTTAGGGATTAACTGGGATGAGCTGATGTTGTCCTAATGTCCTATTACTTGGACAAGAGCACAAAACATCGTGTGATGTGAACAAAAAGCCATCTCATATAGCAAAAAAATGATCGAAGGAAAAATTAGATAATTTCATGTCCCTTTACTACTATAGGCTACTTTAGCTTTTACCTCTTAATTTTCATCTATAAAAAGGGGTAGCATTTTGCAATATTTTCGACGGAGGAATCAAACTTACTAAATATATATACGAATTTTCAAAGTAGAGAAAAAGAAATAAAGAATGTCGAGCACCATGAGAGTTCTGGCAATGGTGGTGGTGGCAGTAGTGAGCCTTGCTTCCTTAGCATATGCGGACGAGGGGACTGCTACTTATTATACGCCGCCTTATGTTCGTGAGTGTCAATAAATACATAAAATTAAAATAAAATAACTCTCGTTCTTTTTTTTTTCTTTTTTCCGTACACATATATAAATATACGCGTAACACTTAACATCCAATGTGCACGATGTAAGCACATGAATGACCATTAGCCTGATGAAATTATCCAATATACGCAAGATAAGATAGCGATTTGTATAGGAACAAGGCGGATGGTAATGGGTACTCTCTCGCACAAGAGATTCGAGTCGGTTCAAAATTTTATTTGAGTAATATAAATTAATTTGGACTATATACAATGGGGTAAATGTTAAGGTTTTATGCAGTCTCTTCATGTGTCACTCAACTTTAGTTATACATGTATATTTACTGGTGCTCGACCTAAATACTCAATAACTAGTGTTGATATATTTGATGCGTGACAGCCTCATCGTGCAATGGCTATGAGAACGACGGTACCATGATCGCAGCTGCTAGTGATGCAATTTGGGGCCACGGGGCAGCATGTGGCAGAACTTATAAAGTTACATGCACAGGAGCTACAAATCAAGGCGTGTTGCACCCTTGTACGGGCCAAAACGTCGTAGTAAGAATAGTCGACTATTGTCCACCAGGTTGTCGTGGAACCATTGATCTCTCTCAAGAAGCATTTTCCGTAATTGCAAACACTGATGCTGGGAAAATCAAGATTGAATATAATCAGTAAGACATGACAATGATAGATATGTTTCTTTTCTTTTCTTTTTTGGTACGACCTTGTTATTCAAATCATACAATTTATTTATATTTCATATTTTTCATGTTTTATTTTTCAGGGTTTGACATGTTTCTGAAGATGCAAGATGAGTAGACGGTTAATGATTCTGGATAAAATAAAGCATCACTTTAATGTATTGTTGTTTAATATTGAACTAAGTATTGCTGTCTAATATCAATATTGTATGCTATTATAAAAATTATTGATGGAGTGGTTTATTTGGTGTTTTTGTGCGTTTTTAATTTTACATACATATCATTATGAACTGATCCGTCAATACAGATTAAATAAACTTAAAGATATTCATGCTGTCGAATGAAGTCAAAAAATAAAAAAGATAATAGTCAAGTAAATATATATATAAAATAAATAGAAGATAAAGCAAGAAAGATTCAAACAAAGCAAACGTAGATGTTAAAATCATGTCACCTATTCTAAGTATTAGTACATTGAAATCAAGTATTCACAAAAACATGTGTTAATTTGATTATTTTCAAAAGCACATGCAAAATATTTGAAATGTAGTAGCTAAACATAGAGTTGTATTTGCTGCATTTGAGTTTTCAAAAAGTATTTCTTTTCAAAAAGTATTTCTAATCCATACTGTTTGATAGATGTTTGATTACTTTATTATTGGGTCATACTTGGTAGGATTTCCCTGGAATTGGGCTCCGAGTGATCCCACCAGCCACACATGTACTCATACATGTGTCGAGGGTCCACTATCACATATATATGGGAATGGGGCTAATAGCAAAAAGTTTCTACCTACATTCAGTGTGAGGCTCAGTGACCTACATCAAGACACAACAAAAAAATAAATACATATTCAATATAAAAACAAATGAAACATTTATTTTTATTTTTTGTTGTGTCTTGGAAGTTAGGTAAGATTTTTCCGCTAATAGAGATCTTCCTCCTTGCAAAATTCGGAAGAAGCTAAATCTGTGAAAAAACAATAGGCAATTTACCTTTTCTATGAGCTTTCATAGCAACTCTAGAATTCTATCAAGAAATAAAATTTAGATTTTGAAATTTAAAGATATACGATAGCGCGATCCCGAATAATTTGATTTGGGAGTTGACAACTCAAAAAATTCTCAATCATTATCTCGAATCAGCTGCACAGAGGAGAGCGGATGAAAAACAAAACTCTATCTCTAATTTAATTGGTCTAAGGAAACCAACTCAAATATATTCAGTCAACTTCAAATAGGATTTAATATCCTAGTTAGAAACAAAATAAATCATCTAGATTAGTTCCAATCTCACTGGAACTAATCTACTTGAACTGAATAATCTGAAAAAAATTTCTATAAAAGGACCTAATCAGGAATTCAAACCCGCGCATTAATTAATCACATAAAATTGGCTTGTGAGTTGTTGAGGTATACAATTCCCCACTTTGAGTATCTCCTTAATCCTTCAGTTCATGCATAAAATACTTTAGTCAATTAATAGGAGCACTTTCAGCCAAAAGCAACGCCGATAGTTTTTTTATCTCAATTCTTCACCGAGACTATGATGATTTCTTCCCACAACTAATTGATTAGTAGCCGCTGTTCAACCTACATAAATTTGAGCAAACTGCATTATGGGAATTTTTTATTTTGGCACGAATATAAGCCGCCGGATATTATGTCGATTCCCCAACTCAGTTTGCAGATTTTTTCTTCTTTATTTCATTCAACTCTCTATCTTTCCTTTTTTCTGTTTTTGCTTCTTGGCTAACAAAATTCTTTTCTTTGGATTGAATATTCTTTTCAAGCGACAATCGGATCTCCGCAAAAGAATATATTGAAGGAATAAAGAGAATATCATCTTTCTCTTTTTTTGATTAGGAGCTGGCGTAACTTGTCTGATGAATCGGCCTCTGTCATCCCGAGTAAATTACTAAGAAAACTTGCCCCTGTTTCTTCTATTGCACAGCAGCCTTGGTGTAGCTTTTATCCGTAATACTCCTTACAGTTCTAATGCTATTTTAATTCTTGCATGTTAAAATAGTTGCTCAACTCATAGCTTTTCATGTTTATTCTTTGCAGGATTAACTAAGTCCTCATTTTTACTTGCTATATCAGATCTCGCTTTTGTGCACGAAAATGTATTTCGAGGATCAATCTGAGCCTTTTCCATCTCTCGTCATCAGAAAAGATAAAGAGAGTCTCAAATTAAAATTAAAAGCACTATCTTGCCCGTCTACAAGGCAGCCATTGGCGGTCACTTTACCAACACTCAATCCTTGACCAAGTCCACCCAAGTCTCCGTATGGTCTGAAGAAGCAACTAAAGAGTGTGTTGGATTTTGTTCCGGTGCTTCATCAAATTCCAGAGTTCTTTTGCTGCTGTATTCACTTCACGACACCAAATCAGCGGACACGGAATTCTTACTTCCTCACCAACATTTTCAGAGCAACGGAGGCTTAATAAAAATTCCTTCATCAAAATTTGGCGAAGTTTGCTACCATGCCGGCTACTGGAAGTGGACCAAATGCATCTTGGTGTATCACGCAAATATTCTTCGGCAAGCAAGAATTTACGTTGTTGTCCACGCATCGCTCTTCACCTACGTTTGCAACAAAAATGTCCTTCAACTTTCCTCAGGATGTGGCGTCCTTCAACAAACATTTGCATTGGAGAATTATCAATTTCTTTGGGCGACATTCATGTACTTGGTGGATTGCCTATACGCAGAGATTTCTACGATGAGGTTGTTCCTACTGCAAAAGAGTTACTCGCTGATGGCAAGCATAACTCTACTCTACCGTGGAACTGCAAATATTTTTTCTCAGCATACCATCGACTTTCAGAGACATCTGGAGGCATAGTCATCTCGGATTGGATCAACTTTTGGTTCAAAGAGGTATAAAGAGCCTCCTCTTTGAACAACTCGAAAGAGAGTTGCTAGGCCAAAGCTTTCTCATAATCCTTGGGAAGATATTGAGAAATCTCTTTTACCGCACGCCAAGGAACACGATGAGCCATTCAAAGCTCTTGAGTTTGATGTAGAAATCAAAGAGAAAACCTACGTTGGTGCATTCATTTCATATTGACTGTGTAGCTTTGTTCTTCCACATCACCAAACATGTTGCATCCGTGCTACTATCTTCAAAGTTGTAAGTAGAATGGCACATGGTGAAAACTTGTCCTTAGAGATATCTGTAATGGCGAGCATATAGTGGTTTGAGGACGATCTCTTCTTCAAAAAACTTAGGCGAGTCTACTTCCATCTTTTGTATTCACTATGTTTACAGTTGGATCGGATGCTATATCTCCACCCATTTCTACTCGAGAATCAAGATTGTAGGAGCTCAAATTCCAAATTATGTAGGGAAAGGTATGGCAAATCACTTGGATCTTAAAGATGCGGTTACTTCACAAAGTCAATCCATCAACAATACGGATCCTATTTTCTCACCAAAAGGGACAGATGTCGCTCTCAAATGGTGCAAACTTATCTAGTCAATACAAGGATCTGTTCGTGTCGTTACACTTTGCTTATTTGACATTCGATATGGAAAAGAGCACATTGTCGAGTCTTACAGCCCTCATCGATTCAGCCGATAATATAACTTTTGTTAAGACATCCCAGGCCTCTTACAAAAAGAAATCCTCACCTGTGAGCTGAAGGAGCTTGTTCAACTTTGGAGGTCTTGTACTTTGTTGGGCACATCTTCAAAGCTTATCCTACCAAGAAATATCTCTTCACCACCATTGGTTACAAAGGAATACGTGGATTGGTGGGCCAAATGCTGGAAAGCCTTTTTAGCAGAGGGCACAAAGGTCATATGCAAGATTGGTCTTTAAGAGAATAAGCCAATATTCGAGAGGTCCAAAGATACTCCAAAGCAACCATCTTCACCTAATCAAGAAGTCTACTTGATGAAACAATTTCAACAAAGGGGAATGAAATCATTTCTGCAGTTTTATGTTCGAATGAGGATTACATCGACCAATGATAACTCCGAAAAAGACCACAGGTTCTTGATTTAGATAATATCAGCATCAATACGCACTTCTTTCAAGATGTTCCAAGTTCGACATTGCCATTAGGAGATTGAGCACAATATGTATAACAAAAGTAATTATTATCATAGTGCATGATGTTTATTTTTAAAAAATAATTTATCTCATTGAATGTAATTAACTACTTTCTTTTTCATTTGGCAACTTGCCAATCTCGAGGAAGAAGTTCCAACCACTTCCAGATGTAGTGTAGGTTCAATGAATGAAGTTGATCCTTTCAATTTTCTTGAAACATACCCTACTCCACATTCTTTAAGAAATGGTGTTCATATAGCTTTGGAGAATAAAAATCACGAATGAACGAAGATAACCTTGCTTTTCGTGTGATAGAGGAGTTACATATTGATGAAAATATAGTTAAGAGGCTTAAAATATCTTTTGAAGCTCCATCTCAGCCACTCGCAAATCCCGAAGCCTCCCAATTTTCACTCAATGTTATCAGAAGTGAGGCTGAGAAGATGTTACTCATGTTTTACTAGAGTCATATATCGAAAAGGTCTCCAAAACTTCATTTCAGCAGCTTCTAGATATAACATCTGCTGTAGATACTCTTATTGGGGACATGAAAAAATTCGTACAAGATATTTCAACTTTGGAGAGCCTTTTAAAGACATTTTTTAAGGATGCTTCCAACTATGCACATGTGAAATTGACTTATGCTCAAAGAAAACACAAGACTCTTATGAGAAGTCACCGCAATCTGTGCAACAGAGCCTTGTTGAAGCCGAGGCACAAGAGAATGAACAAGACAAAGACATCAAAAGCCAAAACCACAGTCTTATGAGGATCCATCAGCAACAAGATGAGCTAAAGAAGCAGCTTCAGATTTGGGAAAAAGTTGAGGAAATTGTTCGTATGTCGCTTTGTAAAGCCGAGGAAAATTTGTCTAAAATTCAAGAAGATGTGGCAACCCAAAAAAAAGACTATTTTGAAGCTTGAGAAGACTCATTACTTGTCTGACCGAGAAGTTAAATCTTTGGAGAGGATGAAGTTTTTACTTGAAGAATCTTGAGAGGACCTAAAGACATTTGACTTGTGCTCCTAGTTGTTTTAGCATATTTTTTTCATTCCTAATAAAATTCGTTCTTTTAGTAACATCTTTGAGTTCTTTGAATCCCTCTTGTCTTTCTACATGATTGTCACCTATAAGATTTTTACACTTTAACCAACCAACTTCATTGAAATTTGCTATTACACAAATAACATAAATAAGATACTTCAACAACTTGCTTATCTTCACTTTTGTTGAAACAAGCCAACTGGTATCAAGGGCAAACAAAGTTTTACCACATATATGATTGAACTTGGAACAATTGTCAAGCTGGCTACGTACCTCAATAAGAGGATGAAGTCATTACGTAGTTCAAAATTTTTTTTTAAGGGGAGTGTTGTACACAATTCAAACTCATGCGGGCCAGGAGTATCCATAGCTTAGCTATCCTGGATGAGGTAAGGTGTTTCTATATCTTAGACACATGAAATACCTTCAGTGGGGTATATTAGTATTTTAGCTAAATACACTATGATTGGTGCTTACCGTACACAGTTTAGACTCTTGTGTGTCAGGAGTAACATGCAGTCTAGGCTTGTGCATCATGGAGCATACTCCTTCATAGACAATAGTGCTTTAAAAACTTACCATTTATGGGGCCAATAGGCCTTCCATCTTTATCCACTAAATTGTAAGCCCCATTTCTATAAACGTCTTTTACAACATGTGGATCGTCCCAATTTGACAAGAATTTACCTCTCATTAGTTGAGTCATGGTGATAGGCCTTTGCACTGCCAAAACCAAGTCTCTAATTTGAAATGATCGTGGATGTACCTTTTTGTCGAATGCCCTCGTAATTCGAGCTGGTAACAATCAAGTTGTTGTGCGTCCTTCTCGTCTAGTGCTTCAACTTCTTCAAGTCTAAGACGAGCACTGTCCTGACAGTGAGTTCTTCTTGAACTGCAATACGTAGTGAAGGTATTTGACTCTCAAGAAGATGACAACCTCAACCCCATACACTAGCGAATATATAGTGGTTTGAGTCGCCGTCCATTGTGTTGTTCGATATGCCCAAAGAGTTTCACCGATTTTCTCGTGGTAGTCTCTTTTTGACTTTGAGACTATCTTCTTCAAAAGATTACAGAAGGTTTTGTTGAATGGCTCTGCCAAACCATCTGTAGCTGCATCATGCATCAAGGAGTTATGTTGCCTAAACCCAAATTGAACACATAATTTTCCCCTCAGCTTGTTATAGAAATGCTTCCCATTGTGTGTAATAATGTACCTTGGCACCCCATATCGGAAGATGATATTTGACTTGATGAAATCAATAGTAGTTTCCTTCTTCACTTCCTTTAGAGGAATCACATTAGCCCATTTAGAAAAGTAATCAGTAGCTTCCAATATATATCTAGGGCCAGTTGATGACTTTGGAGTTATAGTTCCAACAACATCGAGACCCCATGCATCAAAAGGCCACGAGGCAACAATGGGATGTAGAGGCTCCGGATGCTAATGTATGAAATTAGCGTGTAATTGGCAAGCCTCACATATCTTCGCATAATTCAAGCAGTCTTTTATCATAGTAGGCCAATAATATCCCATCTTTTTGATTTGAAAATGGAATTTAGGCTCTGATTGATGAATACCACAGACTACAGAATATGCTTCGGCATAGACTTAACTATTTCCTCACCACTTAAGCAACATTGATAAGTACCTTCAAATGATCGACGGTATAATGTGTCTTTGTATAAGATGAAACGAGATAATCTTCAATGTACTTCTGTCTTATGTCGAGGATCACTGCGAAGTTTTCCATGCTTCAAGTAGTCAACTAGTGGTGTTCCCTAATCTTGGCCATCACTAATTGAAACTGAAATGGTGTTTGAATCTTCACGAATAGGCTCAATGAGAGAATGCACAATCCATCTATTACATATAGGAACATTTGTCGTTTTTCCTTCAAACAAAGCCAAGGTAGTAGCCAAGTAAGCCAGTGCATTAGTCATTCTATTATCCTTCCTTGGAATATGACTCAAGGCGATGGTTTCGAATTTCTTCAACAAGTTCAAAGCATGTTGGAAACAAGGCACAAGGTCATCTTTCTTTACTTCATATTCATTCAAAAGTTGATTTATGACAAGTTTTAAATTGCTATATGCTTCAAGTTCTAGAATCTCCATTCCCAGCGCCAACTGAAGTCCAATAATCAAAGATTGATATTCAGCAACTTTGTTGAAGCACAGCTCACCTAACACAAAAGACTATATTAAAACATGCTTTTCTGGATCGTTATTGTGCTGCTATGTATGATATGAACGACTTCCCAGGAAATGGAGCTCTTAGACTAGATTTTTCTTTATGCAATCAAAAGTATTTTCACATTATTTACCCCACTCGAAAGGAGTGGTAGGAGTGTTTTTCTTCATAAGGTGACTAAATGGTTGACTTTCCTAACGAGATTTGAGATAAAGCTCCTTATGAATGTAACATTACCTTGCAAATACATTATCTCCTTGAGATTTCTTGGTATAAGCATTTTTTGAATAGCGTCTATTTTTGCAAGATCATCTTCAATCCTACAATGGCTAACTATGAAACTAAGAAATTTGCGTGATGTTAACTAAATGTTGCAAAACACGAGTCTTCACCATTCCCAAAAGTGTTCTTCGTCCTCTTCGGACTCGACTAAACTTTTTGCAAGAGTTTAAAGTAGTGGTATGAGCGACAAGTCGCCCAGTAAGTAGTCCTCACGTCTCCTACTGGTCTAGAGCATGTTAACTATAAATATATATTGTAAAATAGTCTAAAACGATTAATCATTATTTCTTACAAAAATCAAAGCACTTTTTGAAAAGAAGAAACCCTTGGAAATATACATAAAGCATATGATCAATTTCATAACCAAACATTAAACAACACGCTTTGACAAATATTCTCAATATATCATTCAATCAAAGAATTATTCTAATGCTCATGAATTTCTTAGATACCAGTCAGTAACTTGATTAAGTCCTAGCTATTTATCCCGCTAGGTAGGCTAAAACTGCTATTAATTCATCGCAGTAGTCTCAAAGGTTCAAACACTGCAATTAATTCGCTGCAGGAGGCTCGAAGATTCAAAGCACTGTATAATTAAAGCCCTATAGGGGGCCCGAAAATAATCCTTACTGACAGATACTAATAATTTTAAGAGCATATGATCTATTCAAAACACAAACTAGCATACACAAGACCTATTTTTCATATCAAAACAACTTTATCAAAACAACATGGATTGGAAAATAATTTAAGAAAACAATAGAAGAAAGAACCACTTACAATTTTGGAGATTGTCTTTAGGTAAAACGTTTTAGAGTTCTTCTTCTACAGGAATTCATAAGCCTAGATGAAGATTATGAGAATGTGTGTGTGTGTGTGTGAGTGTGTGAGTGAGAGAGAGAGAGAGAGAGAGAGAGAGAGAGAGAGAGAGAGTGGTGCAATTTTGATGGGTAGGGGTTGGGGGGTATTTATAGGGGGTTTTAGGGTTCCAAAGGGAGAGTTTGAGTAGGTTTCTAAGTCCTTAAGGGGTTAGATTTGATTAGATAAGCTTAAATCTAATACAAGGTGGTTTTGGAGAGATATACCAATTAAAACATACACCTATTTAATAAATCCGAAAATAAGAGTTTAAATGAGAAAATATGTAGATATATCAATATATGTAGGTATTAAAATATTAATAACGCATAACAAAAAGGATCTTGGATAAGTTTCAAGTAGTTAGGGTGTAATTATTGTTGGGGTTTGATGGCATCCTAGATATTGAGTAGCTATCAAGATTTGTTAGGATCATATTTATTTCTAATGTGAATTGATAATAAATACTTTTCAAATATTTATATTGTTAAATATATGATTTAATTACTACCCTTTTTAGTATTATTATTATTGACATAAAAGACCGGGTATTATATCCTCCTCTCCTTATAAAAAGTTTCATCATCGAAACTTAAGAAAACTTTCAATACCTTGATTCATGAAGAGGTGTGGGTAGCGGTTACACATATTTTCCTCTAGCTCCCAAGTTGCTTCACGCTCGGTGTGGTTGGACCATTGGACCTTTACATACGGGATTGTCCTACATCGCAAGACTTGCTGTTTCTTGTGATCTACAATGTATAGTGGGAATTCCTCTTTAAGTTCTCTTCGACTAGTAATGACTCGAATTCCAACACGTCATCTGTAATATATTTTCTCAGTTGAGATACATGAAATACGTTGTGGACTCTGGATAAGGTAGGGGGTTGGGCAAGCCGTTATGCTACATTTCCCACTTTATCAAGAATTTCAAAAGGTCCTATACATCGAGGGTTCAGCTTCCCACTTTTCCCGAAACGTACGACTCCCCGGGTAGGGGATACCTTAAGGTATAATTTTTCTCCTACTTGAAAGGTCAATGGCCTTCTTTTACTATCTGCCCAACTTTTCTGTCAATCTTGAGTTGCTTTCAATTGTTCTCGAATCTTAAAGACCTTTTCCAGAGTGATGTGAACTATTTTGAGTTCTGTGATCTTGGTCTCACCAACCTCGTCCCAATATAATGGAGATCTACATTTTTTCCATACAACGCCTCATATGGGGCCATGTTCATGCTACTATGATAGCTATTATTTTAAAGAAAATCTATAAGAGTTAAATGCTCTACCTAACTACCCTTGAAATCTAAGATGCAAGCCCTCAGCATGTCTTCTATGGTTTGTATAGTTCTTTCTGATTGACCATCTGTTTGTGGGCGATACGTGGAGCTGAACTCTATCTTGGTGCCCATTGTTTGTTGGAAACTCCTCCAAAAACGTGATGTGAACTGAGCGTCCCGATGCGACAGTATACTCAAAAGAATGTCATGTAGCTTTACTATGTTGTCCATATACATTGATACTAATTTATCCAAGATAAAGGTTGCGCGCATGGATAAAAAATGTGCCTACTTGGTTAGTCTATCAACAATCACCCAGATAGTATCGTATTCTTGACGAGTCTTGGGCAAACCTACTATGAAATCCATAGTTATATTATCACATTTCCTTTCTGGGATTTCTAGAGGTTGTAGCAATCCTCTAAGGTGTTGGTGTTCAACTTTGATCTGTTGGCATGCCAGACATCTAGTTACAAAGTTAGCCACATCTTTCTTCATATCATTCCACCAGAAGTTTCCTTTCAAGTCCCTATACATCTTCGTGCTTCCTGAGTCTACATAGAATTTTGAATTTTGAGCCTCTATCAATATTTCTCTTCTCAAGTTTTCTCCCTTCGGGACACAAATTCTTCCTCTCATCCAATTACTCCCGTCATCTCTAACTTGGAAATCAGGTAGCAATCCTTTTTTTATTTTCTCCTTATACCTTTCTATTTTGGTATCATTGTTTTGAGCTTGTATAATTTGTTCCAATAGAAATGGGCGGTTGTTCAGAGCAGCTAGAATGCTTTTGGTAGATTCTACTACTTCGAGTTCTAAAGATTTCATATCCCTGATCAACGTGGTGATAAGACCGTTGTTCAAGTAGAACTTGAGAAGGGCTTATTGGCTTCTGGAAAGTTGAAACTTCAACTGTGTATGCATTTACTAATTCATATTTAAACTTGACAGTCTTTTCATACATATTAAATGCAATTTATATAAAGATATATTTGATGTTTTTGCACTACGTGTATAAATTTTTCCTAAAATATATAAATGACATGGATTCTATATATGTATTATGTGTATACATATATAAAACTTCGGTTGGGACTAAATATGAGATATTTTGAAAGTTATAGGACTAAATGTGAGAAACTCGTAACATATGAGACCAAAATTGAACTAGAAAAAAGTTATGGGACGAAAAATGTAATCTTTCCTAATTGATTTTAAGGGATTTAATACATCAATACTTTCAAATTTAAGGTGCAATTAAAAATCAGTGATATAGATGGTAGTATATAAATTTTCTTATAAATTATCACCTTCAGTTAAGTTAGCAAATGGGATCAAGAAAATGAATCAGGTTACAAGTGCTTCAATATTATACAAGTTATAAAAATATTATGGAAATTTCTAGCCCCCTCCTGACTCGGCCACACCCAAATGTGTTTCATTAAGTAGAATGTAAGTGTAAGGCATACTAAACATGATCTTTTCAAAAAGAAAATTGTATTACTTAAGAAAAAATGACATATGTTTTTAGACTAAGAGTAACTCAGCGCTACCATGGGTGGCCTTGAAATAGCAGCGCGTATCTAATGCTATACATGGTTCCTAGCCCACTCTGACCAGGTTGGTTTACTGTACTCAAATTTGTATACACGAGGAAACAAAACCTGGCGATAATCATACACTACACCGATCCTCCCCACAATTACTTCGAATGCCTTCGGTGGACCATTGATTTCATAAATGTGTGTCCGAAACACGTAGATCCCAGAGCATGAACAAGCAGGCCCCACCACCGCCAAACGGTGTCATTTCAGCAAAGTAGGAGCGGAAAAAAATAACAAATTCGAAAAAGCTCTGTATCAACCAACAGAGCTGTGCCACATCACGACGACAAAAAACACTGTTCACAAAAGCCATCCAGCTTATAATTATTAGATAGTGTGTGTGTATATATATATATATATATATATATATATAGAGAGAGAGAGAGAGAGAGAGAGAGAGAGAAGATGGTATGAAAAATTAAAACAAAGCAAACATAGATGTTAAAATCATGTCACGTATTTTAAGTGTTTGTACATTGAAATGAAGTATTCACGAAAACATGTGTTAAATTGATTTATTTTCAAATTTGTAATCCATATGGGCTCACTTCCGGTTTGGTACTTAGGGCTTCCTCTGATCACTTCCAAGTTATCAATCTCAGAGTGAAATCACCTTATTAGAAAAGTGGAATCACGCATTAGTTCATGGTCTAATAGGAGCCTTTAGTATGCGGGAAGAGTTCAGCTTATCAAATCTGTGTTATCCTTAATGCATATTTATTGGGCGGATGTTTTTATTCAACTAAAAGGAATGTTACGAGCATTAGAGAAAATAATAAAAAATTTCTCATGGTATGGTCATCATGATTCGGGGTATGCTAAGGTGTCATGGAGTGATGTCTGCTTACCGGAAAATGAAGGTGGATTAGGTATACAGTCATTGCATAAGGGTAACATAGCTTGAAAGATGCGGCACTTGTGGGCTGTAATTACGAATAATCAAAAATCTATTTGGATTGTATGGATTTATGCAAATCGATTACATAATAGATCAATATGGTCTGTTCAAGTGACTGCTTCGTTCGTGGTGCTGGAAACAATTTTTGAAAATGAGGAACATGATTGAACTGCATATTCAATACCGTATAAGAAATGGAGAAAAAAATTTAGCTTTGGTTCGACCCTTGGCACGAGAAAGGTAAACTGATTACCCTTTTTCTGCAAGGGTCAAGGATGTTAGGGATACCTCAGGATTCCAAGCTCTCAAAAGTGAACATAAATTGAGAGTGGTGTTGACCTATATCTCGTGCATCAGATAGAATGGAGATTAGTGAAAACCTTCTGAATATTCATAGAGGAAACGATGACATGATTACTTTGAAAACGACTACTAATGGGATATTCTCGAGTGCTGTGGCTAGGGAAGTCTGACGAGTTTGGGATACACCTAAAATTTGGTTTCATCTCCTTCATGGTATGTGATGAAGATATAATTGAAACACAGTAGCACCTTTTCTTTAATTGTTCTTTCTCACAAAATTGTCTACTTATTCTTAAGAACCAGGTAAAATTTGATTGGCTAGCAAATACTTAGAATCTTGGTATTATGCGAGCTTCAGGTAAATGAATCTTTTCAAGAAGTTGCTCTTCGACATATTTGGAGAGTTGCATGGTAGTTTGATAGTTATTATTGTAAATGGGACGTTTGAAGTGAGTGGATTGGCGTCCGAACACTTGATTCGGAATGTTTCTACTTCACACGTTCGAATGTGAGATCTCCCATGTTCAAATGTCGTAATAAGTTTTCAATTAGGTATGATTAGCTTTGTTTTGGAATGTGAAACATCATACTTGTGTATAATCATCAGATTTCATGTCTTTGAGATTGGAAATAATATCAACGATAGGTGCATAATGATCGAAGTATTATTCTATGGTCTATTCCCTTAAGTGATTATGTCCTCAGGGGTGTTTTTATACCTAAACTCTAAAACCAACTGGTTTGGGAGTCATTGACAGAAAACTTGCTTAAAGCTAATATAGAAAGCCTAAAACATAGTCCATTGCATGGATTACAGGGCCCTAGACATTTCTCTATACGTCTGAATCCCAGGTCATGAGCTAGTGAGATCGACTATCATGTTATGGTTTTGGCTATGTTGGCTTTTTTCGGTTGTGGAAAGGAAGTTCCCTGTGCACTTTATATGTAAATCCTTTATTTGTTTATTGATTTTTACCAAAAAAACAAAGAAACTCCGTCTATAATTTGTTTGAAGGCCGCCGTTGCTCTCTCTGAAGGAGCAGGAAGTGGAGTCTATGAGGAACATCGACCTACTTACTCTCATACGTTTTTCCTACCATTTCTTCATATTTAATAGCATTTAGGTGTTTGATAGCAAGGATTAGTAGGCTTTAATTTATATACTGAAATGATTTATTTCAAAAAATAAATATAAAAAACTGATTTTCCAGCAGTATTATTGCAATTGTCAATTTTATAGAGAAGCAACTTAGATTTTGTACATCTGGGATTTTTCTCCAGTAAAGGCACACCAAGTTCATCACAAATGGAAACTATAACATTCTTATGAGTGACTGAAGAGAAAGTGAGTTCTCACATTCTTAGGAAAATACTTAGTGTACTAAAGAGAAAGTGAGTTATCACAAACAACAAGCTCCCAAATCTTTTTACCCCTAATATTAAGAATTGACCTACAACAGAAGTATTGTGCAGCTGAGATTAAGATTAGTTTTGATTTCTTAGAAAGACTTAATATTTTCTCCTCTTTTATTGTGGTATATGGTATTTGATAGTGAGAGCTTGATTATGTTTGCCTTAATTATGTGAATCCATAAAACTTGCTGCAAAATAACTATTAGCACTGGTAATTAATTATTCTAATAACAAAAAAAAAATTTAATTATCGTCACAAGGGAGAATATGGTAGGAATTGGAAAAAAAAGTTAAAATCCCACAAGCCAAAGTAAAGTTTTAATTGTTTGAATCTCAAGCCATCCTAACATTTGTCTTTGTTTGTTAGTTCTGGTGTTAGTTTCTTAATTTATTTTAAAACATAGATGAAAAAATTAATAGGAAGTTAATATTTATTTTAAAACATACATGATTAAATTGATAAGTCGAAATCATACTTCGGGTATATGTGTACCCTAACTCTAGCTCACAATTGAGGTACAAGAATCCATTTCCTACAGTACAATATCTAAAAATTTATTTTATGCAGCACTATCATGCCTCCAAATAGAAGTTGGATTAAGAATAGTGTTTGTCCCGGTGGACATGGTGTTACAGACGAGTATCAGATGGAAGTTAAAGGAATTACAGTTTTGCAACAATACCTAAGATATATGGACCGAGGAAAAATTAGATGCCCTTGTTGGGAATGTAAGAGTTTAATATATATTCCTCCTGATATGGTTATTTCTCACCTTTTTTTAAGAGGGTTTGAGCGTGGTTATATTAATTGGGTGAAGCAAGGGGAACCAATTTAAGACACATCACCTACTCAATACCCGACAACGCTTACAAGTGAACTAATGGTCTTTGAACCATTAATCACTAAAGAAAATTATGATTTGTTCACGGAAATGGTTA
Organism: Buddleja alternifolia; assembly: GCA_019426215.1. Taxonomy (NCBI): domain Eukaryota; kingdom Viridiplantae; phylum Streptophyta; class Magnoliopsida; order Lamiales; family Scrophulariaceae; genus Buddleja; species Buddleja alternifolia. Next base: position 11,955,117 of record CM033401.1, on the reverse strand, counting down.
TAGATGCAGCTAGACTTGAATTTGATTAGATTACTAGGCACGAGCTTGAGGCCCCAAACCTAACAACTTAAAAAACTTTCAAAATGAAAGATGTTGCAAACAATCCTCTGTGGCCATGTTGGGATCGGTACAACCCCCGGGGAAGTTGGCACAACGAAAAACATATTATTTAAAAAATTAAAGAGGCATCCCTGAAATTAGAGCTAGGTCGACATGATACCATCAGATTCAAATCTATCATAGGAAAAAGTTTACTCGTGTTTACCTCTTGAAGAGCTTAAGCAGCAACATCTTTTTAAGCTACTCCCTGCTACAGTCTTCGAATTGAATTTGCCTTAGCGCCCTAAGCGTTGCGCCTCTGAGATGTATCCACACCCTAGCTCGTACCCTCGATTATCTCCACCAGTGCTAACCAAGAGAATATCAAATTTTGAGTTTTGAGGAAAAAGAGTTAGGAATTAATTTTAGTGTTCTTCGCACTCACCACATGAGTTTGAAGAATTCTAGTGAAAGAAAAATTGAGAGAGAATAAATGAAAATGACTTGTACAGTTTTTTTATCAATCCTTCATTATTTTAAAGGAGGTGGAGCACACACACACACACACATATATCTATATATTGAATCCACCTATGGTAAACAACACACACACACACATGCCTCTCACCCTAAAAATTAGGCGAGGTGTGCATGTATGTGTGTATATATATATATATATATATATATATTGTATTTTTCTTTTCTTTTATTCTCTTTCCTTAGTCAGTTGGACTCTTTCCAAATAATTTGATATTACAATATTTATTATTATCCTAATATATATTTTATGAGATCTTCCCTTTTTAATTAGTTATTTTGACCAATTAACAGATACTACCAAATATATTTATAAGATATTAATTAATATATATATATATATATATATATATATATTTACAAACTTGGTGAGCAAGATAAATTTTTCCACCAAATCCTCACATACACATACGCACGTCACACGTGCACACGTGTATATATTTATTTTATTTCTATTTCTTATTAATTAATTAGTCCTTCCCAATTTAATATTTTAATATTAAATCATAGGACCATTAATTAATACCATTAAATCGATTCATTTTCTTGATTAACAATTAATTAATCCCTCCATTAATTCACAATGAATTAACTAGCCAATAAATACTACACTAAGTTAAGTGTTCTCAGTTTCGTTAACAAGCTAGCAATAAGTCCCCATAGGCTTGATTAATTATTCTAAATAATTAACTAGACCTTGGATTAATTTCACCAAATTAACCAAAGGCACCTATTGGTCGGGATTCAACGTCTTGCAACATCACCACAACTTCCTAGATGTCAACGATGAAAAGCAAACCTATCCGAGTTATGATCTTCATGTGAGTAGAATCCCTTCATATCATTAGTTCCCGTCTATGGTCTAGGGTATGATGATAGTCGAACCTTAGAAACTATGACTATGTTGTGGCATCTAATGATCCAGTCTTCTAATGTAGGACCACTAATCCTTCTTAGAAGATAATTGATTTGATCAAAGACTTTATCGATCATTTAGATTCTCGCAACGACATAGAAAATACTGTGTACTTATGACCCTGGATGAATCCCTCTCCCACTACCACTTGTTCCGCTATACTGTCAGACTATACCCAACATACACGCCATATAACTCTCCTGGAGTGCATGTACATATCAAAGCATAGTGGAAAGTACTCTTTCCAATGACATCTCAGGTCTAAGGACTAATCTCACACTATGAAACCCAAGGGCTCCATGTTCGACAGCATCAACTTGGAGTCCTTTCGCGGGGCCGTTCAATTCCATAATCAAAGTATGAATCTGTATACATATATTTCCACACAAGCCATCTGCAATGGAGCACGTCGACCTCTTGGGAGAGTTACATGCATGGACAAGTCTTCACAAGGCCAGTGATATCCCATATCTCACAGCCTCTATGACTTGGAACTTTATTTACGATTATGGTCTTTGAGAGCATTCCATAGGTATCCGGACCACTCCTCTAACCATATGTAATCCATGGGATCTTTATCTATACTAACACTAGTTATAACAATAAAGAAGCATACGATAAATAAATATTCAATATATTTAAAACAAGACTGTCATAGTGTTTTACATTTAATATGACAGAGCCCAAAACAAATGGCTCACCGGGTACCTAACACTATCAGGCCGAGATGTGATGATTATTTGGAATTATTAGCATTTCCGGAGCTCTTAAACATAAACTCTAAATTAAATTTGAGTGAAGGACACTTTAATCAATTTGTATAAGCATTTGGCCGAATGTTGCCAAAGGGCATAAGTTACCAGATAGCTTTTATTCAAGTAAGAAGGTGGTCGTACCACTCGGGCTTGGGGTTGAAAAGATTGATGCATGCGAAAATAATTGCATGTTGTACTAGAAGGATGTAAAAAAGTTGCAAGAATGTAAGATATGTCACCATCCTAGATTCAAGCCTAAGAAGCGTGGCGGAAAGAAAAGGCACAAGGAAATACCATTTAAACAGTTAAGTTACTTGTCACTTATACTGAGGCTACACAGGTTGTACATGTCTAAGACTACTGCAGAGCACATGAGTTGGCATAAGGAGAGCCCCGGTGAAGAGGGAAAACTCTGCCATCCTCAGGATGGTGAGGCTTAAAAGCACTTTGCCCAGACTCATCCTATATTTGCAGTTGAGGCCCAGAATGTTAGGCTTACATTATCAGCCGATGGGTTTAATCTGCATAATCAAACATCTAGAACTTGCTCTTGTTGACCGGTTATTGTCATGCCTTATAAATTACCTCCGTGGATGTGCATGAATCAACCTTACATATTTCTTCTTTTACTCGTTCCTAGTTAAAGAAGTCCAAGTAGGAGATTGGATGTGTATTTGCAATCTTTGATTGACGAGTTGAAAAAATTATGGAACGTTGGAGCTGAGACTTATGATGTGTCCAAAAAACAAAACTTCCAGATGAGATCAACACTAATGTGGACTATCAGTGACTTTCCCACTTATAGAATGTTGTCGGGTTGGAGTATACATGGCAAGTTGGCATGTCCCTATTGCATGAATGGTATAAAGCCTTTTAGACTTAAGCATGGTGGAAAACAACACTTCTTTGATTGTCATCGACAATTTTGCCATTGGGTCATCCCTATATGTATCAAAAACACAATTTCACCAAGGGAAGGTTGGAGACAGATTCACCTCTTATTTGTTCAACTGGTGAAGATCTCGACTCTACAATGGCATCATTACCAAACATTCAGTTTGATAAGACCAAGGAAAAGGAGAGAATAGAAGGGTCTAGTGAAACTCACAATTGATTGAGACGAAGTATCTTTTGAGATTTACCATATTGGAAAACAAACTTGATACGGTATAATTTTGGTATGATGCACAATGAAAAAAAACATGCTTAACAATGCATTCAACATTGTTATGGATGTGAAGGGTAAGACTAAGGATAACATAAAAGCCCAACTAAACCTCCAAAACATATGTAAGCATCGGGATCCTAAACTAAAGAAGGTGAATGAGAAATATCTTAAACCTAAAGCGAGTTATACATTGTGAAAGGATGAATGATAGATCATTCTAAATTGGATTAAAAACTTGCGACTTCCAGATGGGTACGCGTCGAACTTGGCTAGATTTGTTAATTTGGATTATTGCTCTTTGCATGGAATGAAGAGCCAAAACTTTCATGTTTTCATTGAGAGATTGCTTCCTCTAGCATTCCGAGATTATTGCTAGAATTTGTGCGGAATGGCTTGATTGAGCTAAGCCATTGTTTTAGAGATTTATTTTCAATTTTTGAAAAGCACAGGCAAAATATTTGAAATGTAGTGAAACATATAGTTGTATTTGTTGCGTTTGAGTTTTCAAAAATCATTTCTAATCCATACTGTTTAATAGATGTATATTACTTTATTATCAGGTCATGCTTGGGATCTCTCAGTAGTTGGTCTCCCGAGTGATCTCCATTACACATGTACTCATACATGTGTGTGGAGTCCACCGTCACATATACATAGGGCGAATAGCAAAAATTCCTACCTACGTCTGGTATGGGACCCAGTGACTTACACCAAGACACAACCAAAAAAACAATTAAAAATGTATTTTTAATATAAAAATAAGTCAAGCATATTTTTTTTTGTTCTTTGTTGTATCTTGGTGGAGGTAACTAGATCCCACACTGGGTGTAGGTAAGAAATTTTCGCTAATAGTAGTCTATCTCCGTGTGAAATTTGATAGTGTCAAAAAAAGATTTGTGAAAAAACAATAGGCAATTTACCTTCCCGTGAAAGAAAAATGAAGCACATTGGGTCTCTAGTCCATAAAATTTATTTGGCAACAATTCTTAGCAATTGCAACAAAATAATTTGTTGTGTGCGAGTAATTTTTTTTTCGCAACAATTAGAATTCATTGCAAGACCCTTTATTGTTGCAAGACAATGAAAGCAACGTTCTCTATAAGTGCTTAAAGGCAGCAAAAATTGTTGTGGTGAATATTTCACCAAATAGGCAACGAAATATAATCGTACCCAATATTGGAGCATTTTATATTTATACAAAAAGTAAAAGAAATTTAAATATGCAAATAATTCTAAAATTTCAAGAAAATAAAATTTATTTGATTGTAAAGTTGTTCGAGCAATAGATACTGGAGATTTCATTTGCACTTGATGAGATGTACCTTTATTTTTTTATTATTGCTGAGGTTCGTACAGATACAATAAAAAGTAAATTTGTCTTCATTGTCACATGCAATAGTCGAATGACGGGTGCCCTAGCCTTCAATCCGTAGGTGCAGGATTCAAACCATGTTAAGTTTTTTTTTTTTGTCATTTTTTTTTATATACAAGAGCTACCTATTAAACAATCCCCCTCCCCCTTCCCCTCCCCCCAACCAAGGATATAGTCCATGATATGTCTTGGGTTTGGCATGAATAACAATTGAAGTTTTTGATAATGTTGATATTTAATGTTAGATTTTGGGTCAACTCAAGCTAGAATTGAAGTTTCTATTCATTTTCTAACTCACTCAAACTTAGAGCCAAAAATCTTCAACCAAGTTCAATTAATTGACAGTGAACTCACACAGTATCAAGCATAATGTGATTCGAGCACGATTGTAGAAGTTCAAGTTTTTTAGAGCTCGAGCCAGTTAAAAAAATATATTATTTAATGTTATACTTTATAATATTATATAAACAATATAGATATTTATGTACATACAATAATAATATTTAATATTTTATCATAGTTATATTTAGGGCTTAGGGTTTGACTAATATAAGGTAATAAATGTGATACCCGCATTTTTTTTAAAGATAAAATACTAATTTGATGACTAGTACTCTATTGGAAATTACTTGATCTATATTATTTTTATAGCTAACATGTCAAGACATTATATTAAACAAGTGGATTGAAATTATTTTTTTACTAGTTAATATCTATTAGGGGTTTGAATGTAAATATAATTGCATTAGGGATCACATTTAAAAAGGGGAAAGAAGAAGTATTTGCATATTAGTCCTTGTTGCAATTCTATATTACCCCTATACATCCATGCTTTTCCTTACAACATCAAGAGGCAATGAAGAGGGGTAATATCAGCATTTTCGCACAACATTTCAGCACTGGCAATGTTTGTGTCACGCCCCAATTTTCATTTTATTTTTGACATGCCATGGCAGTGCCATCGCGCATCATTTCACGACGACACGAAACCCTCAAAAATTTAACTAATACATATACTCCAAAAATATTTTCGCGAAAGCGTATAATATCCAATAAATCCTTTTATTACAAGGTACAGAGCATCTAAAACATCCCCAGGAAAATATTCAACCAAAATTCGTAATGTAAAGAGTTTACATAAGCTAATCACAAAAAATCCTATATTCTAGTTTAATTGAATCAATCTCTACCCATTGACTGAACTTTATTATTCAACTCCTTGGTCCACGAAAACTACAACTTTATTATCCAACTCCTTGGTCCACGAAAACTATGTATCTAAAAAAGGTAAAAACATTGCAAGGGGTGAGCCTCATACTCAACAAGTAATTCTCAACACTCTTCTACCGAATCAAGCATAAACAAAAAGATATAACAATTTCAAAAATATTTTTATGAAGATGCGGAAGATTTACAATCAATAAGTCAGATATCAGCTCACAGACCACATTATGCATGACACACAATTACCAATGCGAACAAAACAGATGAACCCTTGGTCGGAGGGTACGAACAGATGACCTCTAGCCAAGGGGACGAACAGATGAGCTCTTGACCTAAGAGCACGCAGATGACCCCGGGGACGAACAAATGAACTCAAAGGGAAATAGACCATACACATGCATTTGAGAGCTTACGAAATCACAAAATTCCTCCATATATCATAATCAGATTTCTCAAAAGTTCATATCACATACATATAATCAAAGAAACATTTTCCTTTATTTTCTATCATGCTTGATCCTATTTTTCAAAAAATTCATATTAATCGAAAAGCCTTTCTTTCATCTTTATAGAAGAGAAACATGTCAAGAATCCGTGATATACATATACATTTTTATATAAAAATAACAATAGAAAAATGTCAAGAATCACTTACCTCGGTCTCCCATTATCAACTACACTCTAAGATCTATAAATGACATGAATAGGGACTATGTATTAGCTACTGAAAACATCACATGTATATAGAAAAACCCAAATAATGTCACTATTCTCAAAATCCAAAATCCTATTAAACCATAACATAGAAAATCGACCTATTATCTAAAACCAAAACCTCATCAATTATATATATTGCGAGTACTTGTAACCAAATTCCCAATTATATTTAATATGATCACCTGTACATCTTATCTGATAAAGGCAACTATCCACTAGCAATATTAAAAATAAGGAATCTAACACAAAAATATATAACCATGCAGTAACTCCTCCTTGATCCAAATATTGAACTAGCTAACATCATCAATTCCCTAGTACTATAACTTCGTCTCCATGCATGGTAAAATGGGCACCAAACGATACTTGCTGCTAAGTTTCTTTCTCATGGTGGGGTTGGGGTATTACTTTAATTCTTTTCTCCGATTGATGATAAAAAGACAAAATAGAACTTAGTACCCTTTACAAAATCCTCAATGTGATAAAAAAAATCTCACCCGTTCGTTCAATAGGAGTCTAGAAATTCAATGCCGCCACCGTCATCAGTGTATTCTCGAGTCCAAGTGAAAAAGGTTTTTTTTTTTTTTTTAGTTTCTTTTTACTTTTGATAACTATCCAAAACCCTCTACCAAAATTTACACAGAGAGAAGTTTTAAAGAAAACTCACCTCAACATGCCTAAAGGGATTCGAAAAATCGCCACCAACAATTCTTATAATTCCTAAGCTGCCTATAAGTAACAAATGGTATTTAGATCTCTCTCCCTCATTTAGGATTTAGGGCAATATAATATATTGTATATACTAAAATCCAAATTATAAATATCCAAAATACCTTAAATAAGTATCTAACCATCTCTCTCTTTCTACACGTGTATCTTGTTAGGAATCCTATACATGAAAACAGAGAATTGCAGCGGAAGATTCGAGGATTCCTACCTGAAGATCACAAAAATAGATTTGATGATTTTTAATGGGTTTCGCGAAAATTAGAACAAATAAAAATACCTTTTTGATTCGTTTAATGATTCTGCAGAACAACAATCCTCCAAGGGCTCCTGTCTCTAAAGCTTCACGCGAAACGAGCCTTCCAAAGATCCCGAAACTCCTCCTTCTTTGCAGTAGTGGACGGCTAGAGAGGAGAGAAAGGAGAGAGTTCTTTTTCCTTTTGTGTTGTGTTTCTTTCTTGTCTTTTCTTAGGGTTTGTTTCACTGTAGGAGTCCTTTTAAACTCAACTAGCTTGTGAAACAAGTTGGAGGCTATTCCAACCCTAAGTGGCCGCCTCTCCTAGGGCTTCCTTAGACTGCGTAGGCTTTTAATTGGCTTGTCTAATTTCTAGCCCATCTGTATATATTTAATTTAAATCCAATTTAAATATAATATATACTATTAATTAATTCGTTTTAATTAATATACTAATCAAATAATTTAATTTAATCTAATTAAATTAAATATTTAATTAATTGATTTAATCTAATTAAATCAATCGGTCCATTTAATTCTTTCTAAAAGATTTACACAAAAAGATACATCCCGTTCGTTTCTTATAGTGCGACTCTTTAGGTTCGTCTCAATTGGCAAAGGGAGGAATTAACTAAGGATGTGAGTGTCACCTAGCCAGTCCCGTGGACTCACATCGTAACCCAATTCAGTACGAAATGAATGAATCATTTTACGAACTTCTTGATCATAGATGTCGTAGGAGTATAAGCCCTTCACTGACGTATCCCGATCAAGTGAGAGTCATGGAAAATGTCAAACTCATGAAACTTGATATTGTGCATTAGATTATAGCATAATGAAATTACTAAACTACCCTTAGTGTCCCACATGAGTTAGTTGTTATGCTTTGCCCAAAGACTTTATAATTTCATTAGCCCATAATCGCACAGGATACTTTCTCGTTTACTATTAAGACAGTGAATCCCATCTTGGCGATCATTGATCAACTGCTACTTGTCTCATTGATATCGCACTTCGAGGTCGACCCCACCGACGGGTGATATGGGCCTAACTACTCTGGTAACAGATACAATAATACAAGCACATTGATCATGAACCCTCAGTTCTAAGGCCCACGCATACTATTACGATGAGTAATCCAATCATTGACAATCACTGAGTAAATACCCATGTGATCGGATTACTACGAGCCGTGTTCGAATATGTCAATTCCATTGACATATCTATGATACTTGCTCCCACTATCCCTATAGTGTTCGACTGACACTCATCGTCAGAGCATGTGTCATACAAGTCGAATCTTAATGCCCAATTAAGATTCTTTGACTTGCGAACCCTTTTAAGTGATAAGGTGTAAGACTCTTACCATGCCACGTCTTTATTCCATAAAGGGCAAAGAGTCAAACCTTTATTCATTATATGAACAAAATACATATGCCTTTATTAATATCATTTTTAATAGTTTGTACAACATAATAAGATACCCTGATCTAACTATTTGTCCTCATTGGCATCTAAGGCATATACCTAACAATCTCCCACTTGCACTTAATGTCAATCGCTTCGGTATCTTATACCCATCTTCTCAAGATGTTGCTTTAGCACCGCCTATGCTAATGGCTTAGTGAGTGGGTCAGCTACGTTATCCGCTGAGGCTATTTTCTGCACGGCGATGTCACCTCTTCCAATGATTTCTCGAATTATGTGATATCTCATCTCTATGTGTTTGGATTTGTTGCGAGACCTTGGTTCCTTTGCTTGCGCGATGGCTCCGTTGTTGTCACACCATAGTGGCAACGGAAGCTCCATACTAGGAACAACTTGAAGTTCAGTAATGAATTTCTTTATCCAAACAGCTTCCTTGTCTGCCTCCGAGGCTGCCACATATTCAGCTTCGGTGGTCGAATCGGCAGTTGTGCTTTGCTTGGAACTTTTCCAAGACTCTGCTCCACCGTTCAAAGTGAATATGAACCCAGAAGTGGATTTTCGGTCATCAATGTCAGATCGGGAATCTGAATCAGTATAACCATCCACTTTCATTTCTCCATCGCCATATGTGAGGATCATATCTTTAATTCTTCTCAAGTACTTTAAGATTGATTTCACGGCTATCTAATGTTCTTTGCCTGGGTTAGCTTGAAACCTACTTACTATGCTCACAGCGTATGCAAGATCTGGTTTCATGCATAACATAGCGTACATGAGACTTCCCACTGCCGAGGACTCATCTTTTTGGAGAGATGAATTCCATGTCTCATGGGCAAAAGACCTCTTTTAGAATTTTCCATCCCAAATCGCTTTAGAACCTTTTCTAAGTAGAGGGCTTGTGAGAGACCTATTGTCTTATTCGATCTATCCCTGTAGATTCGAATTCCTAGGACATAGGTGACTTCTCCTAAGTCTTTCATGGAGAATGTGCTTGAAAGCCATGTCTTAACCGAAGTTAGCAAACCTGTATCATTCCCTATAAGTAGAATGTCATCCACGTATAGTACCAGGAATGATATCCTGCTCCCACTGAACTTTTTATAGACACATGGTTCATCCTCGTTTTTGATAAAGCTGTTGTTTCGTACTTCTTCATCAAAACAAAGGTTCCAACTGCGAGAGGCCTGCTTCAGTCCATAAATGGACCTATTTAACTTGCAGACCTTATGAGAATTGGTATTGGATATGAAACCTTTGGACTGCTCCATATAGATATCCTCCTCGAGGAATCCATTTAGGAAGGCGATTTTCACATCCATTTGCCAGATTTCATAATCCAAGTATGCAGCTATTGAAAGTAGAATTCTAATGGATTTGATCATAGCTACTGGTGAAAAGGTTTCCTCATAGTCAATGCCCTCCTTCTGACCATACCATTTTGCCACTAGCCTGGCCTTATAGGTATCCACCTTGCCATCCGGACCTATCTTTCTCTTATAGATCCATTTGCATCTAATAGGTGCAATACCTTTGGGAGGATCTACTAGATTTCAGACTTTGTTCTAATACATCGAATCCATTTCCACTTTCGTAGCTTCATGCCATTTTTCAGAATCCATATCCATCATTGCTTGGTCATAACTAGAGGGATCATCTCCATGGTTTCTTTTTGCTACTGCATACAAATTATGCTCTCCTTGTAGCAGAGAACCATATCTCGCAGGCGGTTGAGATACTCTAGTAGACTTGCACATTGATGGTTGTGTCATTTCTGGGTCGGGTTGGGTCTCTTGAACAGTGTCTTCCACAGGAGATTCATTTTGTTCTTGTAGAACAATACTTCTACCAGCTCCTCCTTCTAGAATGAATTCTTCTTCGAGAAAGATTGCATGTAAGGCAACAATGATTCTCTGATCAGCGGGAAGGTAGAAAAAGTATCCCATGGAATCTTCGGGATATTCAACGAATCGCCCTTTTATGGACCTAGTCTCCAATTTCTCTGCCTTGGTCTTTTTCACGTAAGCTGGGCAACCCCATATTCTTATGTGTTTCAGATTAGGCTTCCTTCCACGCCATATCTGATACGGTGTTTTCGGAACAGATTTGGAGGGACATCTATTCAGAATGTGAGTTGCTATAAGCCACGCGTGTCCCACCAGTGAAATAGGCAAATTTGTGTATCTGAGCATGGATTGAACCATGTCCAACAGTGTTTGATTCCTTCGTTCTGCTACGCCATTTAATTGTGGCGTTGCTGGAGGAGTAAGCTGTAACAGTATGCCATATTCCCGAAGGAACTGGTCAAACTCCGCATTCATATACTCGCCACCGCGGTCAAACCGAAGTGTCTTGATATGATGCCCAGTTTGGTTTTTGACTAAAGTCTTGAATTTAATGAATTTCTCCAATGATTCAGACTTGTACTTCATTAAATACACGTAGCCATACCTAGAATCGTCATCGGTAAATGTGATGAAGTACTGAAAACCACTGCGGGCCATATTTCCAAATGGTCCGCACATATCAGTTTGAACTAGACCTAAGACTTCTGTGGCTCTTGCAAAATTCCCTGTGAAGGGGGACTTGGTCATTTTGCCTTAGATACAAGACTCACAAGTGGGACAGGGATCTGATCCCAACGAGTCTATGACTCCATCCTTTTCTAACTCGTGTAGTCCTTGGTCCCCGACATGACCTAGTCTCAAGTGCCATAGTTGTCTCAAGTTTGTATCATACATTCTGCGTTTTCTTGTTACAGCATTAAGATTACAATCATTTTGGAGAGTAATGTAATATAAACCATTTAGACGCATTGCCAACACATTCATTTCTAAAATAAATGTCACAAGAATTGTTCATAAAGGAAAATAAATAACCTTTCCTGACTAAAACAGGAATTGAAACAATATTCTTAAGCTCGTTGGGCAAAACAAAGCAATTGTCTAAATATAATAAATGTCCAGATGATAACTAAGGGAAGTGGTGTCAATGTGTGAGGCTGCTATACTATGACCGCTGCCAACATTGATCATCACTTCACCATGCTCCAGTTTCTTACTTCTTTCCATCTCCTGGTTCATAACACATATGTGAGCACTAGCCCTAGAGTCTAGAATCCAGGAAGATGAAAATATGGTAACAGAACAATTTGTTTCTAAAACATTAAGTTCTATACCTGAAGTAATTTCTGCATTCAGCATAGGACAGTCACGTTTCCAATGCCCCATCTCATGGCAGTGAAGACATGTGTTTGTCTTCTTTGGACCCTTTTTCTTAAAGATCTGAGTCTTTCTAATTTTGGGTTCTCTGATTTTGCCAGCTAGTTCAGTGTTACTTGAAATAACAGAAAACTTGAATGCACCCCAACTCTCTTTCATTCATTGTTGTGCAGTCATCAGCTTGCTCATAAGTGTCGAGAGTAATCCTTCAATGTCATCCATGTTAAAATTGATGACGAAATCTGAGAAGGATCTAGGTAACGATTGGATAATGAGGTCCACCTTTAGGTGAAGGTCCATGTAGTAACCTAGAGATCTAAGCCTGTCTATCATGGAGATCATCTTCAAAACATGATCTTGAACATCCTCATTCTCTTTCATTTTTATGTTGAAGAGCTCTTTAGATACATAGTATCTTACAGACTTTCCGTGTTCCCCGAATAGCTCCTCCAAGTGCAGCATGATGGATTTGGGACTATCCATGTTTTCATGCGTGCGTTGTAACTCACCACACACGGAGCTCAACATATAATCTCTTACTTTACAAGCATCAGAGACCCAATCTGAGTATGCTAGTTTGACTGAATCATCCTCGTTGACCCCAGGCCTCGGTGGTCGATCTAGTTCCAGCATGTACTCGAGATTTTCATCACTTAGGACTATCCTCAGACCTCTGTTCCAATCAGAGAAATTCTGGCCGTTCAAAACGTTCTTTTCAAGCAAAACTTTGAGTGGGTTTACCATTTCGAGAGAGATAAAATTATTGCAGAAAATAACCAAGATTCAATTAGATAATTATGTTGTACCCAAGTAAAAATTAGGACTTTAATTTTTCACTTAGCTCCCACTACGTTTTTTGAACCATTGCACTCCCATAGCAATGAACGAAAATCTCGTTGGAAAAATTTCATAGTGAGTGATTGAGTTCTTCAAAAATTTCAGTGAGTTGCAATCTGTATTGATGTATGGCTCATTGGAACTTTTAAAGTGACATGCCATGACAATCAGTCTTACTGATGATTCAATCTACCTTTAGCTCATGGATCACTCAACCTCAGCCTGTAACGAAATATTGGTGGTGATCCATCTAAGTACTTTCCCATCAACTCCTATTGATCTAACAGTTGAATCTTATCTTGCAACCTGTAACGGTGTGTGGGATAAGATTTGCTTCGACCGATGGCATCAAATGCACTTGAAGAGATATGAATTATGAATTAATGCATAACCCCCATTAGTCGGGACGACGCCATGCATAACTCATAATCCCATCTCTTCCAAGTTTGATGGAGAGCCAGGATATCCAATATCCCCTACTTACTTAGTATTTAATGTGGGAGAATTTTTGAAAAATTAAGGTCTCACTTTGCACATTAATTTACGCGCATATATGGATTATAATCATGCATACATAGAAAAACCTAGTTACTCTAACAACATGCATTTCCATGGACATTCTAGATTGATCCAAGTCAGTAGATCAATCAGGGGATAGGGGTCTGTTACAAATCTAATTTCTAATAGATCTTTGGGCTCCAAGCTAGAAAAGGTCCTACCTCTAATATACACAACTCAGAAAGCACCCTATACATCATACTACCAAAATTAAAAGTACAAATTGGGGGGCAATTGCCCAATACAATCCAGATAATACTAAAGCGGTAAAACCCTATGTCCATGGAAGCATCCACCACAACATACATCAAAGCATGTAAGAAAACTATTTAAGTTTATGTTGGTTTTGAGTTTCAAATCGAAAAGAAATTCAAAAATTGATTAAATCAAATTTAATTAGAAAAGATGAATTTTAATTTCAATTTTAAAATGGAAATAAATCCAATTTATTATTTAGGAAATAAGTCAAACTTATTCCTAATTTATTTTGAAAAAATATAATCAACCTAAAATAAATCCTATTTATTTAGTCGTCGCAAATCATAAATAAAAATCCAATTTAATTTATGATATTATTAAATCCAATTTAATATTAAAGTCAAATCCAATTTTAACTTAATTAAATCTAATTTAATATTAAGAAAAACATTTTAGGAAAAAAGGGTTTTGACAAATCACGGGTCGAATTTGTCTATTATGGTCAAACCCTAGTATTTATTAATTTATATATATATTTAAATATTAAAAATATAAATATATATATATATATATATATTAATATACTGGGCCCGGCCCGGGCGCACGCGTGCTGGGCTGAGCCCAGCACAGCACGCCTAGGGCGGCTGTTGCCGCCCTAGTTCTGTCGCCGTTTGCGCCGCCACCCTACCCCTTTTCCTTTTTTTTTGTTTTTCTAATTACATGAGCAGCGGTGGTGCTCGCTTGTGATTCAAAAACACATGGTGATGCCGCCCCGATTCGCCGTAGCCGGCGGCAAAAAAACATGTAATCGTGCGACGATTTCAAGGTGATGAATATTTTTAAAATTTCAAATTTAACATCGAAAATTAAACATATAAAATCAAATTTTAAAAATCCAATTTTAACCAACATAATCTTAAACAAAAAATCATCAGATTCATTTAAGTCGGCTCTGCTACCACTGTTAGGACTCCTATACATGAAAACAGAGAATTGCAGCGGAAGATTCGAGGATTCCTACCGGCAGATCACAAAAATAGATCTGATGATTTTTAATGGATTTCGCAAAAATTAGAACAAATAAATAACCTTTTTGATTCGTTTACTGATTCTGCAGAATAGCCATTCTCCAAGAGCTCCTATCTCTAAAGCTTCATGCGAAACGAGCCTTCCAAAGATCCCGAAACTCCTCCTTCTGTGCAGTAATGGACGGCTAGAGAGGAGAGAGGGGAGAGAGTTCTTTTTCCTTTTGTTTTATGTTTCTTTCTTGTCTTTTCTTAGGGTTTGTTCCACTGTAGGAGTCCTTTTAAACTCAACTAGCTTGTGGAACAAGTTGGAGGCTATTTCAACCCTAAGTGGCCGCCCCTCCTAGGGCTTCCTTGGACTGGGTGGACTCTTAATTGCCTTGTCTAATTTCTAGCTCATCTGTATAGATTTAATTTAAATCCAATTTAAATATAATATATACTATTAATTAATTCCTTTTAATTAATATACTAATTAAATAATTTTATTTAATCTAATTAAATTACATATTTAATTAATTGATTTAATCAAATTAAATCAATCAGTCCATTTAATTCTTTCTAAAAGATTTATACAAAAAGATACATCCCGTTCGTTTCTTATAGCGCGACTCTTTAGGTTCGTCTCAATTGGCAAAGGGAGGAATTACCTAAGAATGTGAGTGTCACCTAGCCAGCCCCATAGACTAACATCGTAACCCAATTGAGTACGAAATGAATAAATCATTTTACGAACCTCTTGATCATAAATGCCGTATGAGTATAAGCCCTTCACTGACGTATCCCGATCAAGTGAGAGTCATGGAAAATGTCAAACTCACTAAACTTGATATTGTGCATTAGATTATAGCATAATGAAATTACTAAACTACCCTCAGTGTCCCACATGAGTTAGTTGTTATGCTTTGGCCAAAGACTTTATAATTTCATTAGCCTATAATCGCACAGGATACTTTCTCGTTTACTATCGAGACAGTGAATCCCATTTTGCACTACTACAGAAATGACCTATAACAGCATACCTATGACAGCGGTTTTTGAAAACCGATGTGATAGAGCTATTCGGTTCGGACCTATGACAGCGGTTTTGCAAAACCGCTGTGATAGGGCTATTCGGTTCGGACCTATGACAGCGGTTCTCCCGGAACCGCTATCATAGTGCCGGGCTATGACAGCGGTTCTGGGAGAACCGCTGTCATAGTGTCTGTTCAAAAAAAAAATTAAAAAAATCCTGTGACAGCGGTTCGTGCCAGAACCGCTGTCATTGGCGGTCGGGTTTTTAGCTAGGTTACCAGGCAGCCCCCCTAATTCTCTCACTTTCAAAATTTAAAACCCATTTCAACTTCTCTCTCACTACTCTCGGTCTCGGTCTCGGTCTCTCTCAATCCGCCCCCCCCCAAAAGCCCGACACCGCCGCCGGAACCACCACCACATACCTGCACCGCCGCCGCCACCACCACAACCATAAGCCTCTTCTCTTTCTCTCCCTATATTTATATGTGTATTTGTATATGTGTGGGTGTGTGTATATTTGTGTATGTGTGGGTGTATTTATATTTGTGTATATGTGGGTGTATGTGTATTTGTGTATGTGGGTGTATGTATATTTGTGTATGAATATTTGTGTATGTATATATGTGGATGAGTGTATGTATATTTGTGTATATGTTAATGGGTGTATGCATATATGTGTATATGTTAATGGGTGTATGTATATTTGTGTATGTATATATGTGGATGGGTGTATGTATATTTGTGTATATGTTAATGGGTGTATTTGTGTATGTGTGGGTGTGTGTATATTTGTGTATGTATATATGTGGATAGGTGTATGTATATTTGTGTATATGTTAATGGGTGTATGTATATTTGTGTATATGTTAATGGGTGTATTTGTGTATGTGTGGGTGTGTGTATATTTGTGTATGTATATATGTGGATGGGTGTATGTATATTTGTGTATATGTTGATGGGTGCATGTATATTTGTGTATGTGTGGGTGTACGTATATTTGTGTATTTATGAAAATATTTCTCGATTGAAATTTTGCGATGTCGGAATGACACGAAATTCGCACGGTCATAGTGAAACGGCATTCTGAACAAAACGCAAGTTTTTTTTGCGATCTCGTGATTTTAGCCTTCCGAGATCGTTTAAGGACTCAAATACGCATTTTATTACAACGTATTTTTGTAATAAAATGCGTATTTGAGTCCTTAAACGATCTCGGATGGCTAAAATCACGAGAGCGGAAGAAAATCTTGCGTTTTGTTTAGAATGCCGTTTCGCTATGACCGTGCGAATTTCGTGTCATTCCGACATCGTAACATTATAAACGATAAAATAAAATTAAAAATAAATAAATAAACCACCCTATGACAGGGGTTCAGCCGGAACCGCTGTCATAGGGTCCAAATTAATTTTTTTTTTTTGAATAAATGACCCTATGACAGCGGTTCCGGAGGGTTTTTTATTATTTTTTTAACCCTATGACAACGGTTTCTTCCGGAACCGCTGTCATAGGGTTCACCCTACTGCAGCACTTTCTATAGAACCGCTGTCATAGGGTGATCTATGAAAGCGGTTTTTTAAACGCTGTCATATGGTTTTGACCTATGACAGCGGTTAAAAACCGCTGTAATAGGCCCAAAAAAACCGTTGTTATAGGTCATTTCTGTAGTAGTGTTGGCGATCAATGATCAACTGCTACTTGTCTCATTGATATCGCACTTCGAGGTCGACCCCACCGACGGGTGATATGGGCCTAACTACTCTAGTAACAGATCCAATAACACAAGCACATTGATCATGAATCCTCAGGTCTAAGGCTCACACATACTATTACGATCAGTAATCCAATTATTGACAGCCACTGAGTAAATACCCATGTGATCGGATTACTACGAGCCGTGTTCGAATATGTCAATTCCATTGACATATCTACGATACTTGCTCCCACTATCCCTATAGTGTTCGACTGACATTCATCATCAGAGCATGTGTCATACAAGTCGAATCTTAATGCCCAATTAAGATTCTTTGACTTGCGAACCCTTTTAAGTGATAAGGTGTAAGACTCTTCCCATGCCACATCTTTGTTCCATAAAGGGCAAAGAGTCAAACCTTTATTAACATGGACTATATGTTCAATACTTATTTAGATTCCATAAAGATTTATATGAACAAAATACAGATGTCTTTATTAATATCATTTTTAATAGTTTGCACAACATAATAAGATAACCTAATCTAACTATTTATCCTCATTGGCATCTAGGGCATATACCTAACATATCTCGCCTACCAAAATCAAACACTTAAATAGACAAATTCCTACGCTCAAAGAATTAATCCCTCCAAAAATAATAAATAACCAAACTGAATATTTGCATTTACTTAAAGAATTTGGGCGATTATAGTTTGTATTTTCAAGTTTTGAGGGATGAAATGATGTCCAAATTGAGTGTTGTTTAGCTCAAATTCATCACAAGACAATGAGGAATGACACTATGAAATCAGATTTTTCTTATCTACTACCGAAAGTTTCAGAATCGCCCCACACGGTGCACTAGGTTGTTCAGATTTTGGTTTCCAGAATTATATTCTATTTTCATTTGCCAAGAAATAGACCTTCCAATGGTCTGATCGGACATGCAAGACCATCCCTGGAAAGCTCATTCAGTGTAGATATTATTTCTGGTAAGTTTTGTTGGAAATTGTTTAGAAAATATTTTAGTATTCTCAGTCAAACCATCACTGCCAGTAATCTCTATTGAATTCCAGAATCTATGTTTCATAGCCCAAAAACGCCTTTTTCTATGCTCTGATTATACATGCAAAACCATATTTAGAATCCTTATTTAGTTTAGATATGTAGAATTGTAAAGTTTGTTGAAAATTGATGAGGAAATAGTCAAAAATGGCCACCAAATGATCAATGCCAGTGTGCTGTTTTAGTTTCCAGAAACTATCATTCATGTTTCTTTATTTTGAGATACCCCTTTTCGTGGTTCTATTGAAAATTCAAGATAACCATTAGACAGCCCTTTGAATGTAGATATTGATACGGGTTAAAAGTATAGATAATGAGGTCCAATACTTAATTAAAAAATTAGAGAAGAAGAAATTGGGAAAGTAGATGATAGATACTAGTTGACTTGAATGAAATATATTACTGGAGAATTCTTTCATTTTCTGTTAGTTTCAATTTAATCATTCTTTCAGTTTAAATATCCTTCATTTTTTTATTGTACTTGCTTTTGGAAAAGCTTTATGGAACAATGGAATTTTAAAAATGGCTTATTTCTATCTACATTACTCGCTCCGTCGTCTTGTGCACTTCCCGAGTCTATTGTACCTAAGTTGGAAATTTTTGCCAAAAAACCTTGATCTTCTTGCATTTTCTTATTCTTAGTGAACGTTTTCCTTGAATATAAAGAAAAAATGGGATTTAAAATGTAGCAAAAGTTATTTGAAAAATCAAGCAAGTGAGATCAAACAATTTAGGATATAGTGGTGTTTTTCATGTCAATTTATTTACAATGGAAATATCATTTAACAGTGGCTTTAGTGTGTCTGTGAGCTCAATAAAATACTTACTTTTTTTACTTGTAAAGGTTTAACTATTGACTTCATGTCAATGCTCTTTGATCACTCATATTTTTCTGAGTGCATGTGTTATGCTACTCTTGATCTTACAAGAGTTCCATTAATGCCTTATTAATTTTCCAGATAACTCCGTAGTATTCATTTTTTCCAGATTTTATTAGTTATTTCAAAACTGGGTATGCTATATGAGAGAGATTGTTTGATGTTAGAGGCAGGTAGGCAGTATTTTAATTTCCATTTATTTTAGCTAGTATGTAGCTAACATAACTTGAGATTGGATTAGGGTTGGGTTTGATTTCTTTGAATGCAGAGAAGCAAAAAATGAAAGCCAAAGCGACATTTTTAAATGCAAACTGCAGAGTGTTTTAAGAAAGCATATAATGCCATAGTTATCTTGGTTATTTTTAGTAAGTGTAGGCATTTAGATAAAAACGGATGGCAAATAATAGTGTTGTTATTGGTTGATATTAAGGCATTTATTTTTAATGAACTGAGAAACTATGGTTTTGTCTCTACTATATCTCTTATGTAAAATAATAAGGAAATATTAGTTTCAATTGACATTTTACTGATTGTTACATATATTGCTCTTGATGACAAGGAATTCAAGATGGGAAATACAGTGCGCAATTGGCTAATGTATCATCAAGGAGGACTCCACATCCACCCATTTCACTGTCTGGGGCATCACTTTCTCAAGAACTATCATTATCCCTCAACAAGATGCTACCATTCCGCATACCCCTAATAGTAGTACGTGTAAAAAATCTATAAAAACTAATGTTACTTTTAGCACATGCATATTTTAGATATCTTTTAATCTTTTTTGACAAGTAGCTTCAAACACTAAAAAGCATGTTCGAGGACGAACTAGAGGAATAGCTCTTCGTAAGCTACACAAGAAGAACAAGGAGAACTTGGTTATCCACATTGATCGTGTATAAGGGAAGCCAGTTGATAGTATTGAGTCTGCAAAGTTGTCTAATAAGCTTGGACAAATAGCTCGTGAGTTGATACCAGTTCCTGTTAACTAGAAGAATCTTGATAATAAAGACTTTATGACGCCTTTTGCCCAGCTAGATGTTAGAATGTTATTTTTATAAAATCATTGCAAATTATTGATTTAAGTTGTTATAATTCATTATTTTTGCACCTCTGATTGATAATCTCTAATTATCATAGATGAATTTCAAGATTGATGATCCATGCGAAGAGAGCATAGAAGATGTGATGGGTATTCTGAAGAATTGGGTCATACATCAAAGCCAGAACTTGAACATGTTAGAGTATATGCCCTCAAATGCCATAAAGATAATAGATTTATAGAACAGTAACTTGTAACTAAACAATATTTTTCTTATAATATATAAGGCATCACCTTGTTGTTTTCTTATAGGCATTTGTAAGGTGTTAATAAACAACTTAAAGTCCTTAAGAATAAGGCAAACCTTCTACTTCCCATGGGATAGGAAGAATGGCACTAGAAGGGTTTGATCCTTATTCTCTAAAAAAGGTTCGCAAGTCTAGAAAGTATTTGACTGGATATTGGTACGTGTCGAATGCACCAAAATATAATTACTGTTCTCACAAGAATTTGTAGTACTCGTAAGTCCAGGTCGAACCCTAGAGATTGGTTGATCAAAATAATATTCAATGGGGAGGTTTGTTTGATGAATTAATAATGACAGGAATTAAATAGGAAGTTCAATAAATGTAAAACATCGATTCAAGGATAGTTCGTTCTTCAATTCAAGTTGATCATAGACACCTAAAATACTATCTATTCTTTGATTACTTAGCCAAGAACATAAATAACCAGCTATTTATATCCCTATTAACTTCCGTATATCATTAACTAAAGCCTAGCACCCGGTTAAATTCTTATTATCAACTGACTCGGTATTAAGCAATCCTAATCATGTTAATAATAGCATAATGAATTAGAAGCGACTAAGGATAAACAATAGTTTAAGCAAGCGCCAACTATTTAATTTACTCTAATGTTTCCCTTAGGTTATCAACGAAAATTGGGATCCTAATCATGAAAACCTAATTGC
This sequence comes from Buddleja alternifolia, assembly GCA_019426215.1. Classification (NCBI taxonomy): domain Eukaryota; kingdom Viridiplantae; phylum Streptophyta; class Magnoliopsida; order Lamiales; family Scrophulariaceae; genus Buddleja; species Buddleja alternifolia. Next base: position 11,933,499 of record CM033401.1, on the reverse strand, counting down.
TACATGCACAAATCAAACATAACAATTACAGATTATAAAGATTTGTTAGCAATAGATTGTAATAGATAATCAACTAATGTGCACCTTAGATTATTATCTAAACAAGCATGAACATTAAGAATAAGAAACAAAAGATAATCAAACCGTAGATAGATAGATGAAGCTCCGTGTCTCACAACATGTGAATCAAAATGAACTCTCTTGAATTGAAATAAAAACTTAGCTACTCATAATTCTAAGCATAAAACTTGAAAATACTATTTTTCTAACTCTTCTCTTTGTTTTCTTCTTGTTTTTGTTGTTCTACTTCAACTCTTGCAAGACATATATATAGGCAATGAAAAGATGGCATAATCATAGAGAGAATATATTCTCTCTTTCTTTATCAAGACATGGAGAATATATTCTTCCCTTTAACATCAAAGCATGGAGAATATATTCTTCCCTTTAACATCAAAGCATGGAGAATATATTCTTCTCTTTAACATCAAAGCATGGAGAATATATTCTTCCCTTTACATTCTGATTTGTCGCCTCTACTTCATCGAATCTGACTTTGACTCCTTCTAGACATTTGTAGCTTTATGTGTTAGCTTTCATTTCCAGCTGGCCTTGACTGAATCTAAGACACATAACTCTAGTTATGAAGTTTTCACCAAAGCTGCGCATTCCAGTCCAGTCCAGAACAGAAATCTTCATTAAATTCTTCAACACTTTCGAGCCCTTTAACTTCCGAACTGGGTCTAGACTTCTTCATAAGAAATATAGGCCTTTGTCTTAGCTTTCCAACTAGATAAAATTAAATAGAAACTAATGTCTGCATCTCCAGATATATCAGTATTTCCGAAACATCGCCAAATCTGTCATTTTGATTGAAATTGATATTTTGCACTTCAAATCTTGCCCAAATCACAAAATGAGATAAAATCAGTTCCAATGGCCATATAATCACAATAAAATGCTAAAGATAGAGGTAATAAAATATATAAATATTGCACTTATCAAATTCTCCCACACTTAGCTCTTGCACGTCCTCGGGCAAAGATAAAGATAAACTAGAAAAAAAACAACTAAAACTAAAGTCAACCACTTTCGTAGGTAACACGGTTGCATTTAACATATGCAACAAGCCTTTAAACCCCTAGGTTACCCCTAGTGGACGAGTTTAGTCTCGTGAGGGTTTGCAGAAAATATACCCACAAAATCAATCTCTCAATGTACAAACAAGCAAGTTCATGAAATTTTCATTCCAAACATCAATTCGTAACAAAATTCAATAGAAAGGTCTATCATGTCTCCACCATTACTCTTGCATTCACACAAACTTCTCAAGAATTCACTTAATTTCGTAACCGCTATACTATTAATGCAACATCTAACTTAACATCATCCCTTTATATTTCCTCTATCATAAATAATAAATTAAAACGAGCAATATTTTATTATTAAGCACACATTTGCCTTTTGACGCGAATACAAACATTACTCATGAATGCACCCAGTTACTCAACAAGCGGATCATTTCATTCTGGACATACTTTGAATAGCCCTATTTGATTTCCAACACAGTAGCAGGTTTGGGCCGATAGATCCCAGACTAGATAGTCTTAGGTTACCAAGCTTGAAAACTCCTCAGGCTTAATCCCTTCAGTGTAGATAATCCCAGGCGCTATACTATATCTTCAACATTATGCAATTTACGCCTCAAGCTTTACACCGAGGAATTTCATCCATTATTATTTTAAGTCACTATCAACCAGATTAACCTTGAGGAATTTGAAGGGATTTCAGCAAGTCAAAAGTCACATACAAAGTTATGCTAAATTACGAATTCACACGAATTTCTCTAAAAGCCTGTACTTCAACAATCATAACAATTTAAACACTACTTAACTTCTCTATTGAATCTAGTTTATTTTTCAATCAACCACTGATGAAGGAAAATAATTTTTCACTACCTTACTTGGCTGCACAATAAAGAATTTTTTTTTTTTTTTAAACTCATAAAACAAATAACTAACCATTTCCCCCCACACTTAAAATCTGCATTGTCCTCAATGCAACACAGAATGAAAATAAATAAAAAAAAAATGAACAAACGAGATTAAAAGAGATAGGGAAAAAGAAAGCAAATCTGATGGTGGTCGTTCAGCTACCCTTGGGTTGCCTCCCAAGCAGCGCCTTTTTTTAAAGTCGTTGGCTCGACTTTGCAGCCTTTTAATCCAAGTAAGTTGGATTGATCAATGAAACTTCTTCAATTGTATGCTCTTGGAAACCTTCATAGAAAGGTTTAAGTCTATGTCCATTTACCTTGAACAACTTGTTAGTTTCTAAGCTTTGAATCTCTACTGCACCATAAGAAAATACATTAATCACAACAAAAGGTCCAACCCAACGAGAACGTAACTTACCAGGCATTAATTTGAGTCTTGAGTTGTAAAGCAACACTTTTTGTCCAATCACAAATTCTTTCCTAGAGATCATCTTGTCATGAAACCACTTGGTCTTCTCCTTGTAAATTCGGGAATTCTCATAAGCATCAAGGCCAATCTCCTCTAAATCTTGTAGTTGTAACTTCCTATGTATACCAGCTTGATCTCTATCTAAATTGCAACTCTTTACAGCCCAAAACGCTTTGTGTTCCAATTCCACCGGAAGATGACACGATTTACCAAAGACTAACCTATATGGAGACATCCCAATAGGTGTTTTATAGGCTGTCTGGTACGCCCATAATGCGTCTTCAAGTCGGAGACTCCGATCTTTTCGATTAGGATTTACATGTTTTTCCAAGATGGACTTGACTTCTCGATTGGACACCTCGGTTTGCCCATTTGTCTGAGGGTGATAAGGTGTGGATGTCTTATGAAACACCCCATATTTTTTTAGCAAAGTGTCCACAGCTCGGTTACAAAAATGGGACCCCTGATCACTTATCAACGCTTTTGGTATGCCAAACCTACTAAAAATGTTAGACTTGAGAAAACCTACAACAGCTTTATCAATGGAGTTCGATGGGCAGATTGTCAAATTTATAATATTCGAATCCATGAGGTATCCCCCTGATGTGAATTCAGTTTATTCTATTGATATTATTGATGTGTTAGCCCAGGAGGTTTTTGAGAAAAATCAAGTGGATGCATTGGAAGTAGTACTCAGTCATGGTTTATGGCAATTCGGGGAACATCTGAATTTTAGTGATGAAGTTGAAGAGATGATTATGGCTTTGCAGTCCTTACCACCAGCCCCTAGCAGGTATAATGTGTCAAAAATTGAGTTATCATTTAATCACACAAAATTGTTGCCATCTGTGTTGCAGGCACCGAGTTTAGAACTTAAGCCCTTACCCGAGCATTTGAAGTATGTGTACTTAGGGGAATCCGAGACCTTGCCAGTAATAATTGCAAAGAATCTGACTACGATGCAAGAGGAAAGACTCGTTAGGATGTTTCGAGATCATAAGACAGCAATTGGATGGACTATAGCAGACATCAAGGGAATTAGTCCTTCCATGTTTGACAAAATTTGGTACGTGTCGAATGCACCAAAATATAATTACTGTTCTCACAAGAATTTGTAGTACTCGTAAGTCCAGGTCGAACCCTAGAGATTGGTTGATCAAAATAATATTCAATGGGGAGGTTTGTTTGATGAATTAATAATGACAGGAATTAAATAGGAAGTTCAATAAATGTAAAACATCGATTCAAGGATAGTTCGTTCTTCAATTCAAGTTGATCATAGACACCTAAAATACTATCTATTCTTTGATTACTTAGCCAAGAACATAAATAACCAGCTATTTATATCCCTATTAACTTCCGTATATCATTAACCAAAGCCTAGCACCCGGTTAAATTCTTATTATCAACTGACTCGGTATTAAGCAATCCTAATCATGTTAATAATAGCATAACGAATTAGAAGCGACTAAGGATAAACAATAGTTTAAGCAAGCGCCAACTATTTAATTTACTCTAATGTTTCCCTTAGGTTATCAACGAAAATTGGGATCCTAATCATGAAAACCTAATTGCTACATGCACAAATCAAACATAACAATTACGGATTATAAAGATTTGTTAGCAATAGATTGTAATAGATAATCAACTAATGTGCACCTTAGATTATTATCTAAACAAGCATGAACATTAAGAATAAGAAACAAAAGATAATCAAACCGTAGATAGATAGATGAAGCTCCGTGTCTCACAACATGTGAATCAAAATGAACTCCCTTGAATCGAAATAAAAACTTAGCTACTCATAATTGTAAGCATAAAACTTGAAAATACTATTTTTCTAACTCTCTTCTCTTTGTTTTCTTCTTGTTTTTGTTGTTTTGAGGAAGGGGCGTCCTAGGAGGATCGGTGCTGGATTTGGGGATCCATTATCTTCCATATTCAGAACGTAAAAATCAGCTGGAAAGATTAATTCATTCACCTGCACTAACACATCCTCAAGCACCCCCTCGGGATATGCATTAGATCGATCCACCAATTGTATAATAACACCAGTTTGTTTCAAGGGACCCAAATTAAGAGATGCATAAATTGAATGAGGCATGACGTTAATTGATGCACCTAAATCTAACATGGCACGTTCAAATCTATTATTACCAATCACACGAGGGATAGTAAACGTACCCGGATCCTTATACTTAGGCGGCAGTTTTCGCTGGATTATTGCAGACACATTTTCATCCACCTTAATCTTCTCGTCTCCTCGTATCTTCCTCTTCGTGGTGCATAGTTCCTTAAGGAATTTTGCATATCTTGGAATCTGACTAATAGCATCAAGCAGTGGAATGTTTACTGCTACCTTCCTGAATGTCTCCAATATCTCCTTCTCTTCATTTTGTTTCTTGGATTTACTTAACCTGCTCGGAAAGGGGATGGAAACAGGAACAGTGTTAGTGGAATTATGCATGTTTGAAGGAAAACTTACCTTAGGAGCTTCGAGACTAATTTTAGCTTCTGTGGGTTTTTCTTCTTCCGGCACACTTTGAGTTGGGCTCTGAATTTCTTTTCCACTCCGCAAAGTTACTACACTGGCATTCTCTCTAGGATTTATGATTGTTTGGGAGGGTAATTTGCCCGAACCTTGAGCTTCCATCTTGCTCATCAAAGTTGCTAACTGACTTATCTGTTTCTCTAAATTTTGGATGCTGTTTCTTGTTTCCTGTTGAAATTGTTGGGTATTGTTAGCGAGAGCTTTAACAATTTCATCTAAAGCCATACCTGAATTCAAAGATTGATTCATTTGATGTTGCTGTCGAGGCTGGAAAGAATTTTGATAACGATTTTGCCCAACTTGATTTCCATAACTGAGATTGGGGCGATCTCGCCAGCCTGGATTGTATGAATTGGAATAAGGATCGTACTTTCTTTGTTGCTGACCTGGGAATCCTCCAATGGCATTGGCTTGCTGGTTCGTTTCTTCTTGCAATGTAGGACACGCATCAGTGTGGTGTCCTGTAACTGAACAAATACCACATACCTTCGCTACTTGCATATTTCCTACCGCCATCTGACGAACTAATGACGTTAACTCAGAAATTTGATGCTCAAGGTTAGATGTACTTACCTCATTAACTGCTTTAGGTGTGTGGTCCAACCTCATGCCAAATTGCTGTGAATTTGCCGCCATATTGGAAATCAAATTTCTGGCAGCTGTGGGGGTTTTATCTACTAACGCTCCTCCACTCACTGCATCAATCATGTTCTTGTCCATATATAGTAAGCCTTCATAAAAATATTGAATTAGCAATTGCTCACTTATTTGGTGGTGGGGGCAGCTTGCACACAACTTCTTAAAACGTTCCCAGTATTCGTATAATGACTCTTCATTGTACTGCCTTATGCCACAAATTTCTTTCCTTATGTTGGCAGCCCTTGAAGCTGGGAAGTACTTTTCCAAAACAGCCTCTTCACTTCATTCCATGTTGTTATCGTCCCCGACGGTAAATAATAGAGCCAATCCTTTGCATCATCAGCTAAGGAGAATGGAAAAGCTCTCAATTTAATCTGCTCTTCGGACACTCCAGTTGGTCTCATGCTTGAACAAACAACATGGAACTCCTTCAGATGTTTATTTGGATCCTCTCCTGCAAGACCACGAAATTTAGGTAATAAGTGAATCAATCCAGATTTCAATTCGAAAGCAACATCTAAATTAGCGTATTCAATGCATAAAGGTTGTTGATTAAAATTTGGAGCAGCCAACTCCTTTAGAGTCCTATTGTTGGCTGCCATGACTTCCTCTTCGTCTGAATCACTTGAAAACAGGTGCAGAGATTCGGTGCTTCCCTTTGGAGAAGGGATTGACTCTTTAGGTATTGAGTTTTGCTCTTCAATTGCCCGTTTGGCCTCTCTTCTTAATCTGTGGAACGTTCTTTCAATCTCTGGATCAATTTCCTGGCTCTTAGAGGTCATAAAACACAAAAACTAATAAGCTAAAGTATAGAAATATCGAAAACAAATAAAAATAAAACTTAAAAACCAACTGAAAACACAAAAAAGCAAAAAACAACTAGTAAACGATGGAATTTGGGCCCGTGAGGGTGGTGCTCAGCATACTAAAGTATTCTGAGTTGTTTTTAAAACGATGTTTCCTTCAAGATTGATATAGAGTTCGTGGCCAAATTCGAAAAACACTGTTTTTTTTTTTTTCAATGCACAAACTAGTCAATAAAACTTAAAACTAAGAAATATATAAATCTAACAGCCTATATATATTACAATAATAATTAGAATAAAATAAGATTTTGATCAAAAACCGATCCCCGGCAACGGCGCCAAAATTTGGTACGTGTCGAATGCCCCAAAATATAATTACTGTTCTCACAAGAATTTGTAGTACTCGTAAGTCCAGGTCGAACCCTAGAGATTGGTTGATCAAAATAATATTCAATGGGGAGGTTTGTTTGATGAATTAATAATGACAGGAATTAAATAGGAAGTTCAATAAATGTAAAACATCGATTCAAGGATAGTTCGTTCTTCAATTCAAGTTGATCATAGACACCTAAAATACTATCTATTCTTTGATTACTTAACCAAGAACATAAATAACCAGCTATTTATATCCCTATTAACTTCTGTATATCATTAATCAAAGCCTAGCACCCGGTTAAATTCTTATTATCAACTGACTCGGTATTAAGCAATCCTAATCATGTTAATAATAGCATAACGAATTAGAAGCGACTAAGGATAAACAATAGTTTAAGCAAGCGCCAACTATTTAATTTACTCTAATGTTTCCCTTAGGTTATCAACGAAAATTGGGATCCTAATCATGAAAACCTAATTGCTACATGCACAAATCAAACATAACAATTACGGATTATAAAGATTTTTTAGCAATAGATTGTAATAGATAATCAACTAATGTGCACCTTAGATTATTATCTAAACAAGCATGAACATTAAGAATAAGAAACAAAAGATACTCAAACCGTAGATAGATAGATGAAGCTCCGTGTCTCACAACATGTGAATCAAAATGAACTCTCTTGAATCGAAATAAAAACTTAGCTACTCATAATTGTAAGCATAAAACTTGAAAATACTATTTTTCTAACTCTCTTCTCTTTGTTTTCTTCTTGTTTTTGTTGTTCTACTTCAACTCTTGCAAGACATATATATAGGCAATGAAAAGATGACATAATCATAGAGAGAATATATTCTCTCTTTCTTTATCAAGACATGGAGAATATATTCTTCCCTTTAACATCAAAGCATGGAGAATATATTCTTCCCTTTAACATCAAAGCATGGAGAATATATTCTTCTCTTTAACATCAAAGCATGGAGAATATATTCTTCCCTTTACATTCTGATTTGTCGCCTCTATTTCATCGAATCTGACTTTGACTCCTTCTAGACATTTGTAGCTTTATGTGTTAGCTTTCATTTCCAATGGGCCTTGACTGAATCCAAGACACATAACTCTAGTTATGAATTTTTCACCAAAGCTGCGCATTCCAGTCCAGTCCAGAACAGAAATCTTCATTAAATTTTTCAACACTTTCGAGCCCTTTAACTTCCGAACTGGGTCTGGACTTCTTCATAAGAAATATAGGCCTTTGTCTTAGCTTTCCAACTAGATAAAATTAAATAGAAACTAATGTCTGCATCTCCAGATATATCAGTATTTCCGAAACATCGCCAAATCTGTCATTTTGATTGAAATTGGTATTTTGCACTTCAAATCTTGCCCAAATCACAAAATGAGATAAAATCAGTTCCAATGGCCATATAATCACAATAAAATGCTAAAGATAGAGGTAATAAAATATATAAATATTGCACTTATCAGATATCAATACAGAACATGGACTTGTATGATATAAGTTTTGACAGAGAGAGTGTCAGTCGAACACTATAGGAATGATAGTGGGAACTTATGTCATGGACATATAAGTCAGACTAATATGTTCGAACACGGCTCGCATCAGTTTCATCACATGGGTATTCACTCACTGACAGTCAATGATGAAACTGATAAGTTGTGATAGGTACGCGTGAACCTTAGACCTGAGGAATCGAGTTGAAGATATACTTGTGACATCAAGTCTGTCATTAGAGTAGTTAGATCCAATTCACCCTTTGGTGGGGTCGACCTCAAAATGCGACTTGATGGGCAAGTAGCATTGTTAATTGATTAGCAAAATAGAATTTATTCTCTCATAAGTGAATGAGCTAAATATCCTATGCAGTCATGAATGAGTGAGGTTAAAAGTCTTTGGCCAAAGCATAAAATGACCTCGACTCATTATGAGCTAAGCATATGGTCAAGTCATGTGAGTTTGACTAAAACCATGACTCTCACTTGACTGGGATATAAGAATAAAAGGTTTATACACGTACGACATTCACATCGTATATGGTTTGGAATGATCCAATTCATTCGTTCTCAATTGGGATACGATGTGAGCCACGTGACTGGCTAGGTGTTACTCACATCCTTTTGGTTTCCTCCTAATTGCCTTTTGAGACGAACCTAAAGAGTTGCGCTTAAAGGAAATGCAAAAAGAAAATCATGGGAAAAAGACTTGAGAGAATTTTCGGTATTGGATATTGAGATTAATTAATTAATCATTAGATGATTTTATTAATTAATTAAGTTAATGAATTAATTGATTCCTCATGGGAATTTAATTATAATATTAACATGAATTTAATTGATTATTTAATTAATTTATTTATTAGATAAATAATATTAATTATTTAATAATTAAATAACCAAAGTTGGACCAAAGCCCAGGGGCTTAAAAAGCCCTCAAGTGGATATGGGGTTATTGGTGCCTAGGTTATTGTTTCATATGGTAGTATATATATATATATATTACTTAGTGAAAAATAACTAGGTCAAGAGAATTAACTTACAAACTTTCTCTCCAAGTCAAACTCTCCTTTCTTTCTCTCTCACTCTAGCCGTCCATCAAGGTGAAGAAGAAGGAGATTTTTGTTTTTGACTCCGGCGTGGCAATTTAGAGACAACGACGAATTTACTATTCAAGAAAGGATTGCAAAGCTGGTTCAGATTGCAACATACGCGAGAATGGTAATTAATTTCGTAAAACCCAATTTAAATACGAGAAATAGAGATGAGCCACTGGAATTTAACTCTTATTCTTCCGCTGCGTTTTTGATTTTATGCAATTTTTCCCAACAGAACAAACACTTTAAAAAGTTTTTTTCAGTGGCAGATGTTTTACAAAATAGGCCATCTTCTGGAGGCTTAAGTTAAGAAAATTGGGAATTGTTGTTCACTAACCTTTTCAATGACCCCAAATATCAAGTTTCATTTTTTTTGTGAACAACAGATTTTTAATGTTTATATGTGTTTGTAACCATTATGAAGCAAATTTTGTAGTAACCCGTAACATGCTTGTAAGTTAATCTTATCATCATGCGGAATGTACATTTATTATTCGGAAAAGATTATCTCTATCTAATTAAAAACTCAATTTTACAGAATCAAGAACTAGAATTTGATGGTGAGGAGGTGGACAAAATTCACTTGTATGAGCATACTCGCTACACAGAAGGAAAATGATGGATTACTCCACAATGTGAATTTTCTTCTTCTTGTAAGTTATCATGCCCTTACTGGATTTCCAAATTAAAAAAGTCGTGATGTTGATAATTATAAAATGTACTTATGTTAACGTACTGATTATATTGTAGTTACTTGTTTCTGATGATGTATGTTATATTTGTCTAAGTGTGGGAGTTTAATTATAAAACTTTTCAATGACCCCAAATCAAGTTTCATTTTTCTTAGGTAACTAATGTTTATATGTGTTCTCTAACCGTTATGAAGCAAATTCTGTGGGAGAGATGCACAAAAAGCAAGGGAACTGGCTAAAGATGAAGTCAAATCATAGCAAAGGTTCTATGTCTTTTGTAGTAACATGTAACATGCTTGTAAGTTATTCTTATTTTTATGCGTAATGTACATTTATTAGTAAGAAAAGATTATTTCTATCTAATTAAAAACACATTTTTACACAAGTAAGAACTAGAATTTGATGGCGAGGAGGTGGACATAATTCAGTTTTATAAGCATACTCGCTATACAAAAGGAAAAGGATGGATTACTCCACAATGTAATTGTGCCTTTATTGCTTTTCCAAGTTAAAAAAGTAGTGATTTTCATGATTACAGAAGGGACTTATGTTAAAGTAATAATTGGATTGCAATTACTCGTTTCTAATTTTGTATGTTATATTTGTCTAAGGTGAGAATTTAATAATAAAAATTTTCGTGCATTTGGTTATGTTTTGATTTGTAGTTAATTTCCAGCTCTTAAATAGATTTAATACCTTGAATTTTTATACAGGCAATTGAAGATTCACGTGTTTAGCTGTTGAAAATGATTTTCAGCACTTATAAAAGTGCTGAAATGTTGTTTCAGCAACTTGAACATGTGATGAAAACAACTTGTCATCACTTGGGAAGGTGATGAAAACAACATTTTAGCACCGGTTTAGAAGCTAAACAGGTGTTGAAAACAGCGTTTCTGCAGCTAAACAGGTGCAGCAATGTTCTTTTCAAGTGCTGAAATGCTATTTTAGGCACTTTTTCAAATTCAGAAACAACATTTCGATACATTACACATCCATTTAGGCTGCTAAAAATGATTTTTAGCACCTCAATAAGTGTTGAAATAGAGTGGAAGGTGATAAAAAAAAATAGAATCTTAGCACCTATTTACCTGTTTTAGCATTTGTTTTAGTGCTGAAATAGAAAATTTAACCAATAAAGATGGTTTATTCATTTTTCACATACAACACGAAAAACTCCGCTATAATAAGAACTCCTGGTTCATGTGTATGTATGTGTTATTTTCTACAATCTAAATGCATGTGGACTTTGTTGTACATTTATAGTTAGCATATTAAATGTATGTGTGTGTCAAAAAGCAATCAAGACGCTAAGCACCCCCATATGATATCTATATCTATCAACTAAATTATAAATATTTTTCTTATGCAATTGTAGGGGCAGATGGAGATGCTGAAGTAAAGGGCGATGAAGTGGATATTGATCAAATTGTTGATAATGTTCTTAGCAAAAAATCATTGTATGTTGTAGGGCTTGGATATGGACCAAAACCCTAAAGGTCCTCTTCAAGTTCTTCCATGTGATGCGTTTAGAAGAGAAGGAAATGGAATTCAACGAGCTTAGGGAGAAAATTAGTACCATGGAAGAAACTCTTGCCGACCATACTCGTCTCCTCTAAAAGTTGTTACAGTCTCAACAACGTCCAAGTTGCTCTATGCCATGGTAAATTTCCAACAACGACATTTGTCTTTTATGTTTTGAAACTTAAATATACCAAATCACTTATTTTTCCTTTTTCCAAATTATGCATAATGGGAGATGTTGTCGTTATGGTGAAAGAATGAATGGCACTCAACTACTTAAGAATACATTATTTGTTATCTTTGTTAATATTCTTATGATGGTTCTTTGGTGAAGGCATTCTTAGAGATCTTAGTGACAGTGTTTCTTTATGATTTGAAATAATATTGTTTAAACTTTTTCCCCCTGATGACATAGTACTCGTGGTCTCGAATTTGATCTAGTATTTTGATAAATGATTAATTAGTATTTGAACTTTTTGACTTTTAAATTTGTTATATGTATATACAAATATGTAAAGAAATTGAGACTAGTCATATAATAGCACAATTAATATACAATTATAACAGAATATTTTAAATTATTTAGTCTTTGATTTAAATAATTTGTTGCTTATAACTATAATAATGTTGTTTTTAGCAGTGTAACATATTGTTGCTGAAACTAACATTTGGCAACATCATACATTTTGTTGCTAAAACTAAGCCTTTCGGAATGAAATATATTGTTGTAACCTTAGCATATCAACAAAAGTTATTGCTGCTGAAACAAGATACTAGCAACAAAATATTATGTCGCCCAAACTTAGCATTTCACAAATTTATATATTGTTCCTGAAACTTAGCCTTTCGCCACGATATATATTGTCCTGGAAACGTAGCATTTCGCAACTGAATATAGTATTAGTGAAACTTAGAATTTGGTAACGAACTATATTATTGTTGAAGCTTGCTATTTTTGACCATAGTAGGAGGTATTTGGAAACACAACATAACATTCCCCAAAGAAAACATATTCTTTTTAGTACGACTATATTTGTTGGCAATTGTATTATATTTTGCAATAAAATAAATGTCGTGTACTGTAAGTCTCAGTAGCTGACAAATCTCATTTTTCGTAGGCACGAGCTTTTAGCAATGTTGATTGGCCTACGAATTGCACAACGGAATATTTTCATTGTGAATACCTTTAGCAACGAAAAAATTGATTTTTCGCAACAAATTGTTTTGTTGTCAAAAGTTAAACTTCTTGTTGTGCAAAACCTAACCCTAATTTACTTTTTTCCATGATCTTCCCCAAACAAATGCCCCCTCCCCCCCAAAAATCCGAACCCTGATACACTTTCCCTTCTCCACCATCTATCCTCACCACCACCATCTATTCTAGACTCAAGCCACCACCGCCCACTGCTTTTGATCTACTGTCCACACCTCTACCTTCACCACTAGCCACCATAGTCAAGACCACTCTCCCTATCAACCTCCATAACCGCGGCCTGTCGCATCCCCACCAACCTCCAAAGTGACGAACCCATCATTAGTTCATCACCTTTGTCTTTTAAAGAAGCTTTCAACCTTCTGTATTTCTCTCTCTCTCTCTCTCTCTCTCTCTCTCTCTCTCTCTCTCGCTCTACTAGTCTCTGAAAATACTGAAATTAAACAAACCAGAATGAAGAAAAAAATGGTGGTGAGTGAAGAATCCAGCAACCAAAATTAAGGAAACTAGAATCAAGGTTTGGAATGAAGAAAAAAAAATTTAAGCAAACCAGATCAGTCATGTCCGACGGGTCCCGTTGCTTATGATTTTTTTTCTTGTTCATATATATACATATATATTGTTTATGAATTATAGTAAATGTATATTAATTTACAATTAATAATATAAATAAAATAGCTTAATATTGATTTAAATATGAGCCATTGATCTCTGCCAAGATCTATGGCTATTATTATTTAGATTAATAAATTTATAGGATATAATATTGATCGTCGATCTTTGACTTATTTGATCCAATAGCTAATAGATCAGAAGCAAGATTGACATATAATGGCAAAAATGACATAACCACTCGCAAAATACGCAAATGGGGTGCATAGGGAGGTAAATTGCTTCAATTGTTTTCACGGGAGGTAAATTGTTTATTATTTTTTTCAAATGGGTTTTTTTTTTTTTTTGTTTCTTTCGAATTTCAGATAAATTGTTATTAGCCCCATTACAGTGGAGATCATCAAGAGAGCCCCCAAGTATCACTTTTTATCATTGTAAATCTTTTCTCTAGATCCCACAATGTTCAAAATGAGCACAAATGAAACAAATTGATGTAACAGTATTCCCAAACTAAATTATCTTGATTTATGTGCTTGATATTCCAGAAGATGGTCCAAAAGTCATTAAATGATTAGGCACTCTCTCTAAGTTAAAAGAGTATAAATTCAGGGTACACTCCATGAATTAGGATTAATTATGGCATCCAACGAGCTCGTCAGGCCAAGGGGTGCTACAGAGATTGAGAAAGTAATATGGCAAGTCGCGATGGAAAAAGGGATAGTGAGTTAAGGGGAGGGAATGAGGAATACAGAGAGAAGAGACGACAGTTGGGGAGGAAAGAGAATGGGTGGATGAAAGAGAGAGGAAACGGTGAGCAAAAGGGAAGAGCGAATGGACATGGAGAGAGAGAGAGAGAGAACAGGGAGAGACAAAAAGAAAAAGATGATTAGAAGAGAGATTGAGAATGGAGGAGCCCGTGGGGAAGCAACGATGATACTGGAATGAAATTTATCAAATAGATATATTACAAAAACAACAAGAAGATTTCAATTTTCATCTTGGAAATATAGGGACTGACAGACTTCGTCCTACAATTTATGACACTGATATTTTAAGGACACTGAATATCCAATTTCAAGGATTAGGGATAATTTAACCAAAAGTTGAAAAGCTAGCTGGGAATCTGCACATGAGGACATATGACTTTTTTAATTTGAATTTTTTGAATTTTGGAGGGAGATTAATCAAGTGAGGACTAAGAATGACACTATCTTAACTTACAACACTAAATTGTAATTTTGTGCTAGGTGAACTCATAATTTTAGTACTACTAGTACAAAGCACGTGCAACCAATTAGTTTAATAGTTATATATTGTTATTTATGTAAGTTCCCATTGATACTATAACCTAAGTAATCTTGGTGCTAATTGGAACGAATAAAATATCCAAATTTATTGTTCTTAAATACCTATAATTAGATATAACTCAAGTAAATGAATTGGTTGTATGTAATGTTGTGATTAATGGTCAACTTGGAAATACGTAATCAAAAATTTTAATTTCTAATTTTATCACGAAAGCCATATCTCTATATACGTCTTTGCGTCTGTATGACATTAAATAGATAATGAACATGAAAACTTCATACTTGGATTGCATAGAAAATAGATTGTGGTTCTTCCCGATATTACATTATTTTTAAATTTTTAACCCTACAAAAGCCGTAGCTACTATTTTTAAAAAAGATTAATTGAATTATTTTTCCTATTCAGTTGAATTTTCTCCCTGTGTAAGTCAAATATTCCTATAATTCTTGTGTAGAAAATTATAACATAGATCACAAATTAGGAAGGCAAATTATTTCTTGATAAGATAAATATCAAGATATGTAAATAGAAAGGTTCCTCAATCTTTATCTATTTTGATCTTCTTTAATGGTACATCAAGTCCCTGTTGATCTGTCCATGTGTAGAGGTGTTCATAAAAATCGATAAATTGTCTGCACTTTCACTAAATGATGAAGATTTACATTATTCACCTTGATTACATAAGAAAATAAAGTCTACTTCTGGGATTTTATACATTGTATCCATTTGTTTACCCCACAAAATCCTTTTGGCGGGTTCAAAGTTGAATGAGTCGATCGTGGGTTGTAAAAAGAAAAGAGCAAAGTTTGCTGTCGGGCTTAATTTTACATTTGCACAAACTACATAAACAGCGACCAAATTGATGGCCACCAAGTAACAACAATAACAGTTAAAAGTCCAAAAGTCTTGAGCCATTACGAAGTAATCTATTTTTATTTTTTTTCACGTAACCGCCCTCTCGGGGATGGTATTTTCAGGCTCCTCATCTCTTTTTTGTTCAATCAAACTACATAATTTATCAATTGTATTAATATAATAGATATGTTATAATTACAAGATTTGTACAATTTCAACATAATAGCAAGACATTTATGTAAAAATTCGGAAACAATTCTATGAACTATTTACATATATAGTACTCGATGAACCTTAAAACAAAATACATATTACATTTGTACAAACAACAACAACAATAAAGATGATAATAAGGCATAAGGGATTGTATTTCTTTTGTCATTTCCTCTTTGTGGCTGTTGCCAACTTTTCTTCATCTTCAATACCGACGTTATTTTTATGACTTTCACAAATTATTTGCACCTCATAATTGTCTTTGATGGAAAACACTCCAGCTTGAACTCAATTGGCTTGAGGTGGATTTAATAACTCTTTTTGAAAGGATTGTTTGTCCTTTACTTTCTTGCGTTTATACAAAGGCGTAGTTGAATTTACCTGTTCGTCCAAAAATATGAGCTTTCTTGCTCCTTTAGAGATATCCTCGTAAGGTCACTACTACTTTCTTGTCGAAGAACCATCACCTTGATTTTTGCATTCTTTTGGTCTTTAATTTTTGTTATTGAGTTGATATGAATGGTTTTTGGAATTCGGTTCTGCTTGGCACTTGATTATGTTGTTTGGATAAAAGGTTTTGAAGAGAATGTAAACAATGCAAAAGAAAGATAATCCTAGCAAAATATGTATACTATAACAATCATTAAATTACAGTATTAGTTGGAATAATTAAGGGTCATCTTCGCTATTGGAAATTAAAATGCTGAAATTTTAGAAGATGGAAAGCTAAAAAGCTCTTCATATCCTCCACTAATTATCATTGATTTCTATGGTTAATTCATTTATTCATGTTAAAGAATTTGTTGTTACAAAGCTGTTGATATCCTCCATTCACTGTCATTAGTTCTCATTGAAATTTAACTATGTCATTTTGATTATGTTAGAATTCATTTTAGGCCTTGGAACAAAGTGCTAACATTTACATATATAATATAATATATTTATACGTATATATGATCATAATTTTGAGTGAAATACTATTCAATACAAATTATTAAATAGACCAAGTGGTGTTCTACCTGAATTGGGATGGACCGCGCGTTCACATGCGTAGGTCGTAGGGGTGATTGGACAATATGATTTAGTATATTAATCATCATTATTAATTATTAATTATTAATGAATGATAGTAACGATATTATCTAGTAGTAATATATATAAAGTAGTATAGGTATATATATTACTAAAGTTTTTAGGCAAGGGTAATAATGTAATATCACAAATGGAAGAAACACCTTCCAATATCCATACTTTTATAGTAGTATAGATGAGTTAAAAGAAAATGTAAATTTGGTCATGCGAATTAGTAGGGAGTAACACTTTTGGTCTTCATGTCCACAATGTGTACAATTTTACCATAAAAATCAAATCATTTTCAGATTAGATGATCTTATTACCGAAACATGCCACTTCATGGGCACCTATATAATTTCTGAAGGAAATCATCCTTAAATGGAGAAAAAGGTCAAATTAATATCATTAAATTGTAAAGATTACAATTCCTATAACTTCATTACTAGTTTTCGAACTATTTCCTCTTAGTTACAAGACAAAATTTGCAATTTTTCCCTAAAACATCCATTCAATTCAAAAACTTGCTGAAAACATCACTCCGTCAACTATATTCAAGTTTAATTAGCTGAAAACTTTCACCGATTTATATTTTTTTTAGAATAGGGAAAATTGGAAATTTCACGAATTCAATTTTGAGTGAGATTTTTGAATACTGAGAAATTAAAATGAGGACTTGATAATTTAACAATCTCATATAGCTAAAAGTAGTTAACCATTTTTTTTCTTCTTATTCTTCCATCGGTTGACTTGCCAAACACATATTTAAGGAACATCTTATGATCTTATCATTTCCAAATACATAGTCTGACTATGTCAGATCAAGTATTTAGAGGTAAAATTTTGTAGTCTTTTTTTATATACATCTACTCGTGCAGATGAGAAAGGTAAACTGTTACTTATAATATATATTAAGTTTTAAAAATATATAAAGTTTTAAAAATATGTAACCACATTGAGTTGTCGAGCAATTAGAGATCATTACACGCATAGACATATAAATTCAATTGTGCTTGTCGACTTTCTTGGATTTAATATGAAATCTTAGATCAATCTGACTTGACATCTAGATTTTATCTATACCAAACTGAAACATATGGCCTGTTGATTAACGCACATTCGTGTTGTAATGGATTTCTTTTACCTTTTTTGTTTTATTATAATAGGTAAGGTAAAAACTATTTTCGACCCAAACCTATGCCGTTGAGCTAGAGCACTTTATTCCCAATCTACTAATTTTGACACCCGATCTCCATCCTATGTAAAATGTGACACTTCAGTCCATTTGACCTTTGCCATTGGAATTTATTGAAATATTCCATCTGAGCCAGAGTGCAAAGTACACTGATTATGTAATGAATGGATAGAGGGGATGCACAAATATCATATGATAGAGTGCAGAATGCACAATTTTTGACAAATTCGGATAGAATATTTGAAACGATTCCACCGGGGATGATCAAATGGATTTAAGTGGCACAATTGACAAATATTGGGTAATCGGGTGTCAAAATTAATAGATTGGAGATTAAAGTACTTCCAACGATATAGGTTGAGGTCGAAAATGTTTTTTACCCTATGATAATCAACAATATCTAAGATTTGCATACAAAACATAAAGTGATTTATTGCATAGATTTAATGAGTACAATAAGTAATTTCTTAAATATGAAAATTACATTGCAATAATGAATACTCAACAAAATCCTCCACTACTCTCATCATGATGCCGCAATTGATTCATTACAATCTAAGTGCTTCTATAGAAAATCATCAAATCCTGCAAAAACATAAATAGTTATAATTAGAAAATTGTTGTAGATGAGATGTTCATTATGTATATCTTTGCTTTTGTCGAAACATATAAATGAAAACTCAAGCTATGTAAGTATCAATAAATTTGTTAGTCTTTTCGCACAAAGGTTCATTTGATGGTTTTCGTTTAGCATTACTAATCAAACATTATGAATTTACTTTGCATTCTACATATATACGCATTTATGGTAAAAAAATCTTTCTAACGAAAAGAAATCAAAGACCTTGGCTTACTGGTGATATTCAATTTTGATGATCCCCGCAACGGGATTAGCAATTGTAGAAAATGCTTCTCTAGAGAGATCTAGTGTACCACCACATCCAGGACAATGATCGACTATCTTCACCACCACGCTCCGGCCAGTGCAAGGATGTGGAACGGGATTTGTTGGTCCGGTGCATGTAACATTGAATACTTTACCACAAATTCCTCCGTTTGCCCACAAAGGATCACTAGCTGCAGCTATCATAACACCGTTGTTTTTGTTCCCATAACAAGCGGAAGCTGTAAGCATGAAACCACAAAGTTAAAGCAGAAAAACATTACTAGAAAATTTGATGTCTGTACGATTTATACATAGCATGCAATATTTAATCAATGTTTAACAAACACTTTTTTTTTCTAATAAAGAAAATGAATGAGCTAGTGTTTGCAGTTCATGGATAAGAAAAAATTGATGAAAATAAAAGTGAGATATTAACTTTATATATACAATGAAGTGAACCCTTTGAGCTTGATGATTGTTTATGCAAATTGAGAAATATTTTGGTGTTTTCCTCATTATTTGGATAAAGAAAAAGCGTCTCAGTACATCATTAAACATGTGAAAATATAACACAATCATTAACTTAGTAACATTTTAAATTTCTACCACATTCCTTACGTAGTAATTATGCAATCTTCTTATTAAAGAAAATACTTAGTTTATTTTGTATTTGAAGTTCTTTAATAATAATTTCTTGATGCCGAAATAAATATCTTATGTAGTCTATTATTTATTGTAAATTAACAAAACCTCCATAAGTTTTTATCAAGTTTATGGATTGAAAGTTCGAGGTACTTTACATATTTGTTATGGGCATGAAATGGTGATGGTTGATATACAAAGGATATTTTTGGCATAAATTACAATGATTATATGAGTTTTGAGAATGACGTAATCAATAAAAATCAACAATTTAGAAGAATGAAAAAAGGAGATCCACTTACGAACGTAGCTTGTATAAAATGTCGCAGTCCCTGGTGTAGCAAAAGCCACTGACAGTAAACATGTTACAATGCCAAAAACAATTGTGAAACTCACTTGCAATGACATTTTATTTTCTCCTCTCTTAAGAAATCAATATTTTTTTAACCTACTTTGTTCAAATTGTGTTTTTCACGATTTGGGTATGTAACTTTACAGCATTTTATACTTGAAGTGTGTGAGATAAAACTCTATGATACAAAAAATTTGTCAATTAGATTTATGTGTTTATGCCAAATATGCAGCACGTAATCAAATAGAATTTACGTTATATTAGTAGTCAAATATTGACCTCTTCCAGAATAAGGCAAGTTACATTATATAAAATTTACTAACTTGCTTAGGCCAATATTATTAGATGGTTTTGGGTCATTTTATTTAAATCTAATCAATAAGTAAATCTGAAATAAATTACTCAATTACCTAATATAAAAAAGTGGTATACCAATAATATACAATTGGATTGTTTATTATATGGACCATGATCTGGGAATAAATAAATTGATGTTTTTTCCTTCATATATTTTTTGGAGACGAAATAATATAGTATTGAATTAACCCACTCTTTCGAATTTTTAGTGTAGAATATGTTGGATCTAAGAAATTAATTATATATATCTCAACATTTTGTATTACCAATTTAAGCCAATTAATCCATTAATGAATATCAATTATCAACTAGAGAAATCATTACTAAAATTTTAATATATGGAAAATATGGCTAATAAATCTATTGACTCATCCCCAGTCAATAACATTGAGACAATGATTCAAATATTGCTGAGTATAACACTGCAACAAAAGATGGAATTTGGAGGCAAATTAAAAAAGGCCTTTCTTTATTAGCCTTCAAACATTTGTTAAGTGGTCCACTTATCTTAATCAGCCTCCTCTGTAGGTGTAAGAACTAAACAGGTTAAAATAGAAATAGCCCAATACCACCAAAAGCCCAATGCCATTTTGATGCCCCACTCCAAATTCTATACTATATATATATATAAGAAAGCATGAGGGGCTTAGAGTAACCGTTCTTTGGAGTGGCAGCAGTTTCGGTGAGACCTATGGAGAATTATTATGCGATTTTAGGTATTCATTCACCAAAGATAATTATAGTCCTACCTCATTTATCTTAGTAATGTGTCGTAATAATAACTACATTGCTTATCCAAACAATTGTAGTGGATTATTATTCATAGATTCCAACATTTACAGGTTACTCTTTTCCACATCTTTCTTCTGCTATTTATTATTTTTTTTAGTGTAAAGTAAAACTTTATTACCACTGAGCAAAAATTACATCTAACAAAATCTCCACAAACCAAACCAACTGGTTTACTCCTCCACTAACATATCAAACATAATCATAAGCATAAAAGACTAACTACTTAAAATATGTTCAAGTATGAGTTTGTCCCTCTGTGTTGTTTTGTATATACTGTATCCATCAATCCTCATTTTAAGGTCTGCCTTCAAACCTTCAAAAACCACTGTAGCCCCTTTTTCCTCCTGCCGAAAGATTCTCTGATTCTTTTCTTCCCAGATTTTGTAAACCACTCCAACTAGAACTGCCCTGACTATTAACTGCTTTACCTTCCAAGTTTTGAATGCATATTCAAGCCATCTCCTCCATCTCTGTAATTGTGGTGGACAATTGACTGTGTTTATCCATTGTAAAGCTTGTTGCACTAGCTGTTTTGACCAAGGACATTCAAAGAACAAATGACTCATTGTTTCCAACCCACTGCCACATAACACACAAGTAAGATCATCCAACTGTATAAATCGCCCCAATCTTTCCTTTGTTAACAGCTTATTATGCCACACCAGCCATGCAATATAGGATTGTTTTGGAATGTTCATTCTATTCCACACAATCTCAGCCCCCCTGAATTTTATATGTCTCCCTTGTAACCATTCATAACCACTCTTAACTGTGTACCTCCCAGATGCATTGTGCTGCCATCTATCCAACACATACCCTTCTGTAAATCTGTGCTTTACTTTGTCAATTTTCTTCCACACCCAACTGCAATCTGCAGGGGGCTTATACTCCCAGAAATCAGCCCCTTTTAGATAGACACTACTAATCCATTTTATCCATAAACTATCCTTTTTCTGAGCCAAATCCCACACTTGTTTTGCAACTGCAGCCATATTCCAAAGCTTACAGTTTTTGATATTCAACCCACCCTCAGCCTTTTTTGTACAAGCAGTCTCCCAATTTATCAATGCCATTTTCCTATGACTAGTTTTTTCTCCCCATAGAAATCGTCTACACTTTCTCTCTACCTCTTTCACCACAGATTGAGGCATTACAAAAATGTCACACCAATACACATACAAAGCGAACAACACAGAATTAATAAGAATAGTTCTACCTGCATAGGAAAGATTCCTTGAAGCCCAGCAGGTTAGTCTCGCAGCTATCTTCTCCACCAAGGTATGACACTCAATTTTAGTCCACTTTGTAGGAGTAAGGGGTACTCCTAAGTACCTCATGGGAAAGAGACCTTCTATGAATGCAGTGATTTGCATCAGCTCTTGTTTCAGAACCTGAGAAACACCTCTGATATAGATACTTGATTTACTCGGATTTGCATATAGACCTGTGGTTTGTGAAAATTCTTGAAACTTATCCCATAGGAGCCTCATTGATTCTTTATTTGCTTTGTAGAAGACCATAAGGTCATCTGCAAAGCAAATGTTTGTAAGTTGCATCCCTTTACATATAGGGTGGAATTTAAATTGTGGACTTTGTGCAACTTGCTGAAAGTTTCTTGTCAAATACTCCATAACTAGCACAAACAGCAGTGGCGAGATTGGATCTCCCTGTCTAATCCCTCTTTTTCCTTGAAAAAACCCATGGCTTTCTCCATTAAGTACCACTGAGAATGATACTGTTGTCACACATTCCATTATCCATTGAGTGAATTTTTGTGGAAATTTATATCCCTCAAGCATTTCTCTCAAAAATTCCCACTCCACCGAATCATACGCTTTCCTTAAGTCTATCTTCATCAAGCATCTCGGGGATACAGTTTTCCTATTATACAATCTTACAAGTTCTTGACTTATAAGAATGTTATCAATGATTGACCTTCCTTTTAAAAACGCCCCTTGGTTTTCTTGGACTAGGCTAGAGAGTACTGCCCCTAATCTCTTTGTAAGCATCTTTGAAATACATTTGTAAACTGTGTTGCAACATGCAATTGGCCTGAACTCACTTGCTTGAGATGGATGCTCAGTCTTTGGAATCAGAGAGAGTAAAGTGGTATTTATCTGTTTCAACATTTTCCCAGTATCAAAGAATTCCATGACTACTGCTGTTACTTCTTCCCCCACAACATTCCAGGTTTTCTTAAAGAATTCACTTCCATAGCCATCCGGGCTCGGGCTCTTGGTACTGTCAATATTGAAAAAGGCCTCTTTCACTTCTTGTGGATTAAATGGTTTGTTCAACTCCAGTTGTTGGTCTAGTGAAAGTCTCTTTCCCATTGCAAACACTCCATCTTTTGTTTTTTGTTCTAGTACTACTGGTGCCAAGAAGTTGCTGATAATACTGTACAAAATGGTCAGTCACTGCTTCATAATCTGTCAATGTATTCCCTTCTCCATCAACTATGGATATCACTTTATTTCTATAATTCCTTTTCTTCAGAGCCATGTGAAAATATCTGGTATTCTGATCCCCCATCTTGATCCAGTTTGATTTAGCCTTTTGTTGCATAAATTTATCTAGTGCTTTACTTTTCTCTATCATACACCTTTGTGCTTCCCTTTCCTGTTCCACCAACATTGCATTGAAAGGATCATGCATCAGGTCCTGTTGTGTTCTCATGAACTGCTCCCTAGCTTTTTCCACTTGACACTGTACATCTGAGAATTGGGCTCTGTTCAATTCTTTCAGTTTTACTTTCAGCCTTTTCAGTTTCTGCACAATACTGTACATTCTCTGCCCCTCAATATGTTGCTGCCAATGATTTGTCACTATCTCTTGAAAATGTGGGTAGTCTACCCACATATTGAAAAATTTAAAAGGGATCTTACATTTGATTCTACTCAACTTTAGGTTTATCACTGCTGGGCAGTGGTCTGATATCCCTGCTGCCTCAAAACTTGCCTCAACCAAAGGGTATTCAATACACCACTTATAGTTTACTAGCACCCTATCAATTTTTGAATAGATCCTACCCCCAACCTCATGATTATTGTTCCATGTGTAAGGACTCCTCCTCCATTTCATATCCTCTAACTCACACACATCAATACATTCTTTGAACTCCTCCACTTCATTAACAGTGACAGGTAGGCCCCCAATCCTGTCTGTCTGATATAATACACTTTTAAAATCGCCCAGAACAATTCAAGGTTCACATATTGCAGCAGATAGGTCTTTCAATTCTTCCCACAATTGTCTTCTTTGCACTGCCTGATTAAAGGCATAGATAAAGCTTTCTTTAAACATTTTCTGAGAACTGATATGAGTTACACTACAATGAATCTGTTGAGCAGATTTATAAATCACTTTTATATCATAGTATCTCTTCTCCAAATCAGCCATATCCTACCACCAGGGTGGTTGTCCATATTTGTAATATTTCCCCAATCATTACTAATTCTACCCCGTACTTCCTCATATTTTTTTTGTTTGATTTTGTGTTCAAGAATTCCCAGTATCCCCAACTTACTTTTATTACAGAGAGTTATTAGCTCTCTCTGTTTACTGAGGCTATTAAGCCCCCTAACATTCCATACTCCTATTTGGTCCATGATCAGCAACTATAATGGTTACCAACCCTGGTGTCACCCTATACTCATGCCCTCTTGTACTGGTGGAGGGATCCTCCTGCCTCTGTCCAACCCTCTCAGGTCCTGTTGTGTTCTCATGAACTGCTCCCTAGCTTTTTCCACTTGACACTGTACATCTGAGAATTGGGCTCTGTTCAATTCTTTCAGTTTTACTTTCCTGTTCCACCAACATTGCATTGAAAGGATCATGCATCAGGTCCTGTTGTGTTCTCATGAACTGCTCCCTAGCTTTTTCCACTTGACACTGTACATCTGAGAATTGGGCTCTGTTCAATTCTTTCAGTTTTACTTTCAGCCTTTTCAGTTTCTGCACAATACTGTACATTCTCTGCCCCTCAATATGTTGCTGCCAATGATTTGTCACTATCTCTTGAAAATGTGGGTAGTCTACCCACATATTGAAAAATTTAAAAGGGATCTTACATTTGATTCTACTCAACTTTAGGTTTATCACTGCTGGGCAGTGGTCTGATACCCCTGCTGCCTCAAAACTTGCCTCAACCAAAGGGTATTCAATACACCACTTATAGTTTACTAGCACCCTATCAATTTTTGAATAGATCCTACCCCCAACCTCATGATTATTGTTCCATGTGTAAGGACTCCTTCTCCATTTCATATCCTCTAACTCACACACATCAATACATTCTTTGAACTCCTCCACTTCATTAACAGTGACAGGTAGGCCCCCAATCCTGTCTGTCTGATATAATACACTTTTAAAATCGCCCAGAACAATTCAAGGTTCACATATTGCAGCAGATAGGTCTTTCAATTCTTCCCACAACTGTCTTCTTTGCACTGCCTGATTAAAGGCATAGATAAAGCTTTCTTTAAACATTTTCTGAGAACTGATATGAGTTACACTACAATGAATCTGTTGAGCAGATTTATAAATCACTTTTATATCATAGTATCTCTTCTCCAAATCAGCCATATCCTACCACCAGGGTGGTTGTCCATATTTGTAATATTTCCCCAATCATTACTAATTCTACCCCGTACTTCCTCATATTTTTTTTGTTTGATTTTGTGTTCAAGAATTCCCAGTATCCCCAACTTACTTTTATTACAGAGAGTTATTAGCTCTCTCTGTTTACTGAGGCTATTAAGCCCCCTAACATTCCATACTCCTATTTGGTCCATGATCAGCAACTATAATGGTTACCAACCCTGGTGTCACCCTATACTCATGCCCTCTTGTACTGGTGGAAGGATCCTCTTGTCTCTGTCCAACCCTCTCAGTAGTTTTACTCCCACTTCTTGAGACTGTATGCCAAACTTCTTCTGTTGTCCTCTTCTCCTGCTGCTGCCTCTGTTCAATGGATGTGTTAGATTGCCCAGCTATTATGGTATTCTCATTCACTATTGTTTGTTCAGGGTTCCACACCTGCTTCCCCTTTTTCTTCTTGCAAACCGATTCCCCATGACCATAGTTTCTACAATATGTACATAGTGTAGGTTTCCATTCATAAGTGACATCATGCTCAATCAGGATACCCTTTTCATTGACAAATTTTATTTGATCCGGCATATTCTTCACATCAACCTCCACCAACATTCTAGCAAACTGTACTCTCTCCTTCTTAATAGTCATTTGATCAGCTAGTATTGGGTTGCCTATAAGGCTAGCTATTTTGCTTAAGGCTTTACAGCCCCAATATTTCAGATCCAAGTTCATCAGCTCTATCCATATGGGCACCTTTTCAATCTCCTTTTTGTTGTAATCTAAATTTTCAGTCCAAGGGGCTACTATCACAGGCTTATTGTCAAACTGAAATATCCCATTTTGTACAACATTATCCCTAGCTTCTTCAGAGAGAAAACGAACAAGGAACATACCATTTGGTTTCATGAAGACCTTATCAATGCCAAATCTCCCCCAGATGCGCCTAATAAATCCATTAATTACTGGGAATGGTGCATTAGCACCCAAAATGTAACACACCACTGCTGTTTTCCAGAATTCCACCTCTGATTGTATGTCTTCCATGTCAATTTGGCCTATTCGATCCCCATTGCTATCCACTGGTTTCATGTATTGCAATTTACTCCCTGCATTCCTAAGCTTTGAATATCGAACGAGTCCCATATAGAACCTAACTTGCGCATCCCATCATCCTCTTCCTCGCCTCTATTATTTTCCTCTACCGGGACCTCTGTCCCTTTTGGTGACTGAAGTTTTCTTATACATTCTTGTATCGCCTCAACCACCACTTCGTTCTGTGTGCCCTTCATCACATCTATTTGAGCTTTTTGGAGCGTAGCAGTGATTTGCCCCAAATTCTCAAACCCTAGATCTTTCTCCCCTCCATTCATATCCCCAGATGACGCAGAGCGTTGCTCTACTGTGTTTCGCTCCAGTGAATGCATTATAGGCGGCGTCACCGTGTCTAGTATCGTTTTCCCTGCGCTTTTTTTCCTCTGGGCCATGGCCGCAGTGCCCAATTGTTATTGTGCATCGAGAGAGAAGGTAGCTTTTTTTTTTAAAACTTAAAATTTTGTCTAAACAATTTCTATATCGATTTTTATGTTTTTGCATATGCATAGAGTGTGTCCTTAC
Organism: Buddleja alternifolia; assembly: GCA_019426215.1. Classification (NCBI taxonomy): domain Eukaryota; kingdom Viridiplantae; phylum Streptophyta; class Magnoliopsida; order Lamiales; family Scrophulariaceae; genus Buddleja; species Buddleja alternifolia. Next base: position 11,906,134 of record CM033401.1, on the reverse strand, counting down.
GAACTAATAATCAGAACTTGGCGAAATCTATTGAAAAATTACACCGCATAAAAATAAGGTAATTGATATTCACGCTCCATATTTTACTAATGGCACTCCACTTTAATTTATATTTTATAATTGGACTATGATACCCTTTCTCTTATTCCTCTCCCTTTGAGCAAATTGAAGACCTAATTCTCTACTTTCTGTCTCTTTTCTCAACCTCAAACCATTCTATTTCACTTTCTCCAACAAATTCGTTAGACCATCTTAGGGGACGTTTTTTCTTCCATTTTTGCATCACTCTACTGATATGAATGTGGGTCATGGAATATTAGTACTAAAATTTAGATTAATTGTTTAGGTGCTTTATTTCAGCATTTTCTTTTATGTTGAATTTTTATTCGGCAAATTAATTTGTAATTAGGAAGTGGGTAGTTTATTTTAGTAGATTATGGAATAGTGGGTAGTTTAATTGATAATGGACCTTTAATTTAGGATCTCAACCTTGTATTTAAGCAATCAATGATGAAATAGAAAATAAAAAGAGAAGAAAAGATTTTTTCAAGCTTGAATAAAAATTAAAAGAAAATTACAAAAAAATAGAAAAAAGGGAACTAAGAACATGTAAAGCAATAAATCAGCGTTTTATAAGTAAAAGGGTGAGACTGGGGACGACATCATTTTGAAGAAGTGTATTTAGGGCAGCATCAACACAATTAATGCGCAATTAAATGCAATTAGGGTTGATTTGGGGAATTGTCTGGATTAGTTACACAGAGCCAATCTGATAGCGACACGTGGCAAAGGGAATGTTGTAGAGGTTAGTTATGCATGGGAATTCATTGGGTTCGGCTCAGAATTTGATAATTGTTAGGCTGGAGTGAGTTCTTCTCTCTCCTTTCTCTTCCTCACTTCCCACTCTCACCTATTCCTCACGTCCATTTCCTCCATTGTTGCAGATTCGAGCTTGGATTTCAGCTTGAATTGAGTGATTTTTGAGTGAACTTTTACATGTGAGCTCATTTTTATTTACCTTCATTTATATTGAGTTTTTATTGCTGGGAATTCAGAAGAAGCGTATGTGACGCTTCTTACGGGGATGAATTTGACCTCCCTTGTGCAAAGATTGGTCGTAGGTAATACATATCAATTGAAGGCATGTGATATCTACTCCAATCCTAGTGATACTATTGAGGTGTGTCCTACACTTCAAGAGGAGCCACACGAACAAACCAATGTTGCTGGATTTCCAGGCGCTCCACAAAAAAAGTACGATTCCTTCTCCAACACCTACAATCCTGGGTGGAGGGATCATCCTAATTTGAGTTATGGCATGGTCTACTGGTTTCCAACAATCATATCAATCCAGACAACTAGCTCCACTGCCTCTAGGAGTGTAAACAAGCCGAGTTGAGTCGAACAAGATGTTGCTCAAGTTTGTTTGAAATACAATCGAGCTTCAAAATTTATGTTTAAGCTTGTTTGATTATCAATCTAGCCGAGCTCAAACGAGCTTTAATCGAGCCGAACACGAGTCGAGTTCGAGTAGTTTGATTTTTTTGACATGTTTTTATTATTTTTTACTAATCGAGCTGAGTTTCAAAACTTATCAAACACAAAAAGTTGTTCAAACTTGGTTTGATAAGTTAACGAACCGAGCCCAAACGAGCTTTTAATGATCGAGCTCGAATCGAGTATCGAGTAATTTGATTCGTCTTTCACCCCCAAAGTGCCTCAATCATCTTCCAACCTAAAAGCACCAAATTTAATGCACATTGAAGAAGAAAGAAAAGTAGTTTTTTGATCGGACATTGAATGTGGATAGTGGGTACGTAGAGGCTTTTCTTCCAAACATGTCTGTACTTGTGAGAATGGGAATTTCTTTACTTGCGAAAATAACTCGCAATTTTACAAACATGCACGCACAAGCTGATGAAAAAAACATGTTCCGTAGACAAAATTTCCGCGGCCTTAGTCATTGTCATCTTGTCAAAATATCCAGCTTAAATAACCATGGTTCCTCCTCCAATATTTTGCTGGTTTAAAATTCACTGGTAATGTAAATGAATAAATAAATATATGGCGAGTGAAGAAGAAAAATCAATCTAAGAAGTACTCTTGCTCCTCATTAGATCAACTCAAGAGGTCAAGTCATTCAAGTTTAAAAACTCAGAACTCTTCGCCAGCTAAGTGACCCACATCTCTCAGCTTCTCCTTTCTGCCACCCGCCTTACCACCGCTATCTATGACCGCCCTATCCGCCTCATCTCCGTTGACCTTACCCAAACCCTATACCGGTCCTTAAGCCTCGCCCGAAAATGTTGCTACAAGCAAACCCACACCTCTCCATCCCAGTTGCAGACTTCAAAAAAGTTTTAACTCTAATTGATTGTTCATTAGCTGATATCAAATGGGTTCTCTCTATTTTAAGTCAAGATCCTTCTAATAACAAGATTTAATTTTCACTTTGCCGCCATTAGCTATTACAGATCCTATTTTAGCTTGGTTTGGTCTTTTACAGCTGCTGTGCAAGTGGGCCGGCTTGGCAAGTTTAGCCCGGAAGGGATAACGATAGGAATAAAAAGATGATACTAGAGGAAAACGGGATACCTCCCCTATTGGAGTTATTAAAAGAAAGCACGAATCATTGATGCTCAGAACACTGCTGCTAACGCTTTGTATAATTTAAAGGAAATTGGGATACCTTCCCTTTTGGAGTTCTTAAAAGAAATCACGAATCGTGATGCTCAGAACGCAGCTGTTACAGTTTTGTATAATTTGGCGGATGACCAAGTCCGTGTAAGGGTGATTGCAAAGGCTCTAGGCATTCAAATTGTTGCGAAAGCTCTATCAGAAGCGCTTATGAGGGTCCAGGTGACGTTGGTGAATTTAGTATCAAGAATGTCTGAAATGGATACCAGTTTACAGGATGATTTTGGTAGGGTGAATACGGCAAGGCCCCGTGTGATCATTTTAGGTGCGGGTGTGGACTTAGAGGAGTTTAAAGAGGCGAATTCACAAAAAAATGTTAATAGCTTGGATTCGATTGTGCAGATTAATGAAGCGATGACAGAGAAATATATTAGAGGTTCTAGTGGTAGTAGTACTACTAGTAGTTTGGTGCCGAGTAAGCATGGTAGTAATAGGAAGGAGAAGGAGATGGCAGCAGAGTCACCAATGGTGAAATTGAGGCTTAAAATAAGTTGTGCGACCACATTATGGGAATTAGCAAGGGGGAGTTTGCAGAATATTAGAAAAATTACCGAGACTAAGGCTTCGCTTGTTTTAGCAAAAATTATTGAGAAGGAGACAAAGGAATTGCAAATTAATTGTTTGATGCCAGTTATGGAGTTGGCTGCAGTGGCTGAGTGTAATCCTGACCTTAAACGCATTGCTTTTAAGCCAAATTCACCGGCTCCAAAAGCCATCTTGGATTAGCTTTTGGGGGTGATAAACGAAGAAATAGACGCCCCCTTGGTTTTTCCTGCTATTAAGGCTATTGGTTGTTTGGCAACGATGTTCTCTGCAAAGGAGAAACAGATAGTGGAGCATTTGGTCGCTCAGCTTGGTAAAACGAATCTTGATGTTGGTGCTGAGTCAGCTAAAGCTTTGGTTAAATTTGTGTGTAAAGACAATTATAACCGTGTGGAACATTGTAAGGCGATTGTTGAGTTTGATGGGGTGCCAAAGCTGATGAATTTGATTAGGAGGGATAATAGGGAAGAATCGGGTTTGGATGAGGTTATATTATTATGTAATCTTGTTGTGAATGCTGGGAATAGTAAGGCACTTAAAGAAGCTAGAGCTCTGAATGTGATTGAGGGAGCTAAAGAATAGGGTATTATTTAGGGGTGGCAAATGGGTGGGTCGGGTCGGGTTTGGGTCGGGTCCAACTGGGTCGGGTCCATGATGGGTTGGGTCCATGATGGGTCCAAGTTCATGGGTCCAATATGGGTTAGGTCCGGGTTGGGTTGGGTTGGGTCCAATTAAGTTTTGTGTAAAGACCCAGAGTGGACCCAACTTGGACCCAACCAGGACCCAGAGTGGACCCAACTTAGACCCAAAGTAGACCCAAAATGTAATCAAGTCAAATAGAGTTTAACACACATACATACTTTCTACACACATAATACATTTTTTACACACACAACACATTTTCACACACACTACACATATTTTCACACAATACACATATTTTCACACACACACACCACACATTTTTCACACACTACACATTTTCACACACACTACACATATTTTCACACACATCACATATTTTACACACACTACACATATTTTCACACACACATCACACATTTTAGACACGCTATACATATTTTCACACACTACACATATTTTCACACAGTACACATATTTTCACACACGCACCACACATTTTCCATACACTACACACATTTCACACATATTTTCACACACACTACACACATTTTCACACACTACACATATTTTCACACACTACACAGATTTTCACACACAAATCACACATTTTACACACGCTACACATTTTTTCACACACACTACACATTTTTTCACACACCCATCACACATTTTTCACACACTACACACATTTTCACACACACCACACATATTTTCACACACACCACACATTTTTCATACACTACACATTTTTCACACACTACACACATTTTCAAACACACTACACACATTTTACACACACTACACATTTCCACACACCCATCACACATTTTTCACACACTACACACATTTTCACACACACTACACATATTTTCACACAGAACACATATTTTCACACACACCACACATTTTTCACACACTACACACATTTTCACACACACTACACATATTTTCACACACACTATACACATTTTCATGCACTACACATATTTTCACACACTACACATATTTTCACACACACTACACGTATTTTCACACAGACACCACACATTTTTCACACACTACACACATTTTCACACACAATACACACATTTTCACGCACACTACACACATTTTCACGCACTACACACATTTTCACACACACTACACGTATTTTCACACGCACACTACACATTTTTCACACACTACACACATTTTCACACACAATACACACATTTTCACGCACACTACACACATTTTCACGCACTACACACATTTTCACACACCACATATTTTCACACACACTACACATATTTTCACACACTACATATATTTTCACACACTACACATATTTTCACACACTACACATATTTTCACACACACATCATACATTTTACACACAATACACATATTTTCACACACACATCACACATTTTTCACATACTACACACATTTTCACGCACTACACACATTTTCACACACACTACACATATTTTCATGCACTAAACATATTTTCACACACACTACACATATTTTCACACACCCATCAAACATTTTTCACACACTACACACATTTTCACACACACCACACATATTTTCACACAGTACACATATTTTCACACACACCACACATTTTCACACACACTACACATATTTTACACACACTACACATATTTTCACACAAACTACACATTTCCACACACCCATCACACATTTTTCACACACTACACACATTTTCACACACACTACACATAATTTCACACAGTACACATATTTTCACACACACCACACATTTTTCACACACTACACACATTTTCACACACACTACACATATTTTCACACACTATACACATTTTCATGCACTACACATTTTCACACACTACACATATTTTCACACACACTACACATATTTTCACACACCTATCACATATTTCACACACTACACGTATTTTCACACACACACCACATATTTTTCACACACTACACACATTTTCACACACAATACACACATTTTCACGCACACTACACATATTTTCACGCACTTCACATATTTTCACACACACTACACATATTTTCACACACACTACACGTATTTTCACATACACACTACATATTTTTCACACACTACACACAATACACACATTTTCGTGCACACTACACACATTTTCACGCACTACACACATTTTCACGCACTACACACATTTTCACACACAACACATATTTTCACACACTACACATATTTTCACACACACTACACATATTTTCACACACTACATATATTTTCACACACTACACATATTTTCACACACACATCAAACATTTTACACACAATACACATATTTTCACACACACTACACATATTTTCACACACATATCACACATTTTTCACATACTACACACATTTTCACACACACTACACATATTTTCATGCACTACACACATTTTCACACACACTACACATTTTTCACACACTACACACATTTTCACACACTACACACATTTTCACACACTACACATATTTTCACACACATCACATATTTTCACACACTACACACATTTTCACGCACTACACATATTTTCATACACACTATACATATTTTACATGTACTACACATCTTTTCACTCTAACTACACACATTTTACATATACTACACATATTTTACACACATTACACATATTTTTACACACACTACACATTTTCACACACTCATCACGCACTTTAAAATGCGTTAAAATGTGTTATGTGTGTGTGTAAAATATGTGCAGTGTGTGTAAAATGTGTGTAGTGTGTGCAAAATATGTGTAATGTATGTGAAAATGTGTGTTGTGTGTGAAAATGCGTGTAGTGTGTGAAAATATGTGTAGTGTGTGTGAAAATATGTGTAATGTGCGTAAAATATGTGTAGTATGTGTAAAATATGTGATGTGTGTGAAAATATGTGTAGTGTGTGAAAATGTGTGTAGTGTGTGTAAAATGTGTGATGTGTGTGTGTGAAAATATGTATAGTGTGTGTGAAAATATATATAGTGTGTGTAAAATATGTGTAGTATGTGTGAAATATGTGTAGTGTGTGCAAAATATGTGTAATGTATGTGAAAATGTGTGTAGTGTTTGAAAATATGTGTAGTGTGTGAAAATATTTGTAATGTGTGTAAATATGTGTAGTATGTGTAAAATGTGTGATGTGTGTGTGTAAAATATGTGCAGTGTGCGTAAAATGTGTGTAGTGTGTGCAAAATATGTGTAATGTATGTGAAAATGTGTGTAGTGTGTGAAAATGTGTGTAGTGTGTGAAAATATGTGTAGTGTGTGTGAAAATATATATAGTGTGTGTAAAATATGCGTAGTATGTGTGAAATATGTGTAGTGTGTGCAAAATATGTGTAATGTATGTGAAAATGTGTAGTGTGTGAAAATATGTGTAGTGTGTGAAAATATGTGTAATGTGTGTAAATATGTGTAGTATGTGTAAAATGTGTGATGTGTGAGTGAAAATATGTGTAGTGTGTGAAAATGTGTGTAGTGTGTGTAAAATGTGTGGTGTGTGTGTGTGAAAATATGTGTAGTGCGTGTAAATATGTGTAGTATGTGTAAAATGTGTGATGTGTGAGTGAAAATATGTGTAGTGTGTGAAAATGTGTGTAGTGTGTGTAAAATGTGTGGTGTGTGTGTGTGAAAATATGTGTAGTGCGTGTGAGAATGTGTGTAGTGTGTGTAAAATGTGTGATGTGTGTGTGAAAATATGTGTAGTGTGTGTAAAATATGTGTAGTGTGTGTGAAAATATGTGATGTGTGTGAAAATGTGTGAAAATATGTGTAGTGTGTGAAAATATATATTGTGTATGTGAAAATTTGTGTAGTGTGTGAAAATGTGTGTATGTGAAAATATGTGTAGTGTGTGTAAAAATATGTGTAGTGTTTGTGAAAATATGTGTAGTGTGTGTAAAAATATGTGTAATGTTTGTGAAAATATTAGTGTGTGAAAATGTGTGTAGTGTGTGTAAAATATGTGAAACTATATGTAATGTGTGTGAAAATTTGTGTAGTATGTGAAAATGTGTGTAGTGTCTGTAAAATATGTGAAACTATATGTAATGTGTGTGAAAATTTGTGTAGTATGTGAAAATGTGTGTAGTGTGTGTAAAATATGTGATCTGTGTGTGAAAATGTGTAGTGTGTGTAAAATGTGTGAAAATATGTGTAGTGTGTGTGAAAATGTGTGTAGTGTGTGTAAAATGTGTGCAAATATATGTAGTGTGCGAAAAAGTGTGTAGTGTGTTTGAAAATATGTGTAGTGTGTGAAAATGTGTGTAAATATGTGTAGTATGTGTAAAATGTGTGATGTGTGAGTGAAAATATGTGTAGTGTATGAAAATTTGTGTAGTGTGTGTAAAATGTGTGGTGTGTGTGTGTGAAAATATGTGTAGTGTGTGAAAATGTGTGTAGTGTGTGTAAAATATGTGATCTGTGTGTGAAAATATGTATAGTGTGTGTAAAATATATGATATGTGTGTGAAAATGTGTATAAAATATATAATATGTGTGTGAAAATATATGATGTGTGTGCAAATATGTGTAGTGTGTGTAAAGTATGTGTAAAATGTGTGATGGTGTGAAAATATGTGTAGTGTGTGTAAAATGTGTGTAGTGTGTGTGAAAATGTGTGAAAATAAGTGTAGTGTGTGAAAATATATATTGTGTATGTGAAAATTTGTGTAGTGTGTGAAAATGTGTAGTGAGTGTAAAATATGTGAAAATATGTGTAGTGTGTGTAAAAATATGTGTAGTGTTTGTGAAAATATGTGTAGTGTGTAGTGTGTGTAAAATATGTGAAAATATATGTAGTGTGTGAAAATTTGTGTAGTATGTGAAAATGTGTGTAGTGTGTGTAAAATATGTGAAAATATATGTAGTGTGTGTGAAAATTTGTGTAGTATGTGAAAATGTGTGCAGTGTGTGTAAAATAAGTGATCTGTGTGTGAAAATATGTGTAGTGTGTGTAAAATGTGTGAAAATATGTGTAGTGTGTGTGAAAATATAAGTTTTTTTAAAAAATAATTTTTACATGTTGAACCCAATTTGAACCAATTTAGGATCCAGAGTGGACCCAATAGGACCCAAGTTGGACCCATAGTGGACCCAAGTTGGACCCATGAGGACCCAAGTTGGACCCAAATTTTTTTTGGACCCAATAGAACCCAACCCAAGTCTACCCAACAAAAACTTCCTTGGACCCAACCCAACCCAAAACCTATTGGGTTGGGTTGGACCCATGGGTCCAAAACCATTTTGCCATCCCTAGGTATTAAGTATGTCTCTTGATGATCAAAATCAATTTCAGAAATTGAAAATCTGCAATGTAAATTTTGATTTTTTTTAAAAAAAATTGGTGCTATCTGCTTGCAAGCAAGCTTAATGCCATAAGACAGTGACATAGGGTTTCTGAATATATTATTTTTCGTCAGGCATATTGGATCAAGCGTGTCTTTACAATTTACATAACAGATTTAGCTCCTTCTATTCACTTATATTTTGTGTAGCATCTAACCTTTATACTCGCAACCTAAAATCCAGCGGACTACTTCTGAACTACTCTCACCGTTAATTTAGGATGCAATTCTTATTCCGAGTGTTCAGCGTTCTGAATTGTTCATGTTATTGCTACTTGCTAGAAACCTAATTGCACGAACACGACTGAAAATGGCCCCCAAGTTTCTGACATGTTTCGGACATGGACACGCGTCAGTCACTACCAAAATGTGTCCTCGAAATTAAAAGAAAATGAAAATTCTTGTCGGACACGGCACCACACCGTGTTCGATCGAAGGTGGTGTTTTTCATTTAATATGTTAATTTAATATTGATTGATTTATTACAATTTCAAATATAAATATTTTTTAATTTTTTGAAATTTTCCATTTGGCATCAAAGGTGACGTTTTTCATCCTATATTCAGCGAGATCTCCTATGTCCAGTTGTCCACCTAAGCCAATTTGCCGGGGGGGGGGGGGATCCCCAAATTGAGGTGCCACGTGGCCTTTTTTGGGTAAATTGAACTTTTTTCTATTTAAAATTGGACTAAATTCGTGAGTTTTGTGAAGGCACCATCTCTAAATTGCTAGTGGCACAAATCGCCAGATCAATTTTGCCGCCCCTGCAATTTTCTCAAATTTCCTAGTAAAGGTGTTTATTTCCTAAAACTTATGGTCTTGAACTTCCTACTTATTGTGAATCTAATTGGGCGTCATGTTCGAAAACTAGAAAATCAATCACTGATTTTTGTGTTTTCTTAGGTAACTTTTTAATTTCTTGGTCTTAGTTAAAAACACCCTACTTTGTCTAGGTATTCCGCTGAAGCCAAATATAAAGCCATGGCTATTACTTGATGTAGACTTGTTTTGGATTCTGGGCATATTCGCTCTTGATAGTTGCACTCTCATCCTACTTTTTCAACAAGTAATTTACCAAAATATCCTTGCATTTTAACAATATAATTTACATTTCATTTGATAGACATAAAGTCTTCCATCATTCAACTTTATATTCTCATCTTGAAGAGGCAAGATTAAACAATATCGCCATTTTTGTTATAGTATTTTATTTTAATATGCATGAATTTGGTAAGTTTAGTTTTGAATTTATTTTTGAGTCAGTTCTTAAGAATTTTTTCGATCATGGTTCCCATGTTATCAAAGCAATTTTTTTTTTTTTTTGTGAATTCATATTTTAACAAGAAAATTACAATTTTAAGCATTTTTATTCGGAATACTATGATTTTTTTGCACTGTTCTATAAGAAAAAGTTTAATCATCTTCCATGCATAGCACGGGGTTCATGCTAGTAATAATATATTATCAAGCTATACAAAATAAATATATTTAAAGAATGCTTGGAAAATTCTAAAAAATAAATAGTAAAAATCGTATCAAAATATATATATATATATATCTTGCTACTCAATAACACAAATCACATTTGACATATCCGATATTATCTGATATCGTCTTCGTAGTATCTGGATGTGATCGCTAAAACTAATTTATCGGACTATCATCCAATATGTTATAATATTGTACGTGATACATGAACTTTAATAAAATAGTTGATGGAATAAATATTGACCGATGTATAAATATAGTCAAATACCTAATCATAATTTAAACCATGATCGAGATAGAAAATTTGTGTGTTAATAGAATGAATAAGTGGAAGAAAAAGAGGTGAATGTTGTGTACTCCATGTCAAATTATCAAATTTCATAGACCAAATTTGACCATAAAAGATGAAACTGGAAAAAAATTATTATTGACAGTGCATATAAATAAACTAATAATTCTGCAAATGTGAAATTTTTATATACAGTTCGTGGACACAAGTTAGACGTATGAGAAGGAAATTTAACTGATCATGTTCTATATCAAAATTAAAGGATTTGAAAGGATGATTGACAATGGATGTAATTACATCAAAATGATGAACAATGGAATAAAAGGTAGTTTTTTATAGTACAATTATAAGTTTAAATGTGTTTTCAAAATGAAAGGGTGTTCATGATCTACAACCAAGTTAAAGAATTGAAAAGGATGATTGACAATAAATGTAATTACATCAAAATGATGAACAATGGAATAAAAGGTGGAAAATTTTAGCCCAAACTCGGCTTGACCGCACCCAAGTGTATTTCACAAAGAGTGTATTACACTTGCCATATAATTGGTCAGTTATTTTATAAAATACACATGAGTTTGGCCGAGTCGGGAGCGCACTAGAATTTCCCATAAAAGGTAGTTTTTACTAGTAAAACTATAAGTCTAAATGTGTTTTCAAAATGAAAGAGTATTTAAGTCAATTGCTCAATATAAAAATTAAGAAATAGTGCAATTATCATTTTGATATGATCTGTGGGCCTGCTCAGGAAGTTAGGACCAAAAGAAATCTGAAGAAACCGATTTGGGCCAAGGACTACACGAATTGAAAGCTGCTTAGTTTTAATTGTTCTCTTTTAATTCTAGTATGTGTTTTATTTAAGTTGAAAGAGTCTAGTCATTAGAGTAGTGGATAGTTCCTTATTGTTGGTGGTCAGTTGTTTTCCTTAATTTTAGGTAATTTTAGGTGGAATCTGGCGTGTAAATACTTCAGATTTGGATTAATAAAAGGGATGAAAAATTTTGAGTCTCAATTCTTTCTTCTTCTATCATCTTCTTGGGAGTGTGTTCCTCACTCATATTCAGGAACTTAACACATTTTCTGGAGCGCAAATATCAATTCTCTTTCGTGATTTAAAGTGTGTTAGTCATTATTGTGACAACAAGGTTGACTGTCGTGTTGTGGTTGTCAGGGAGATTTAGTTAACTAATTTGTTGGTTCGCCGTATCAAGTGGCCAATCTTTTCACGAAGGCTTGACGAAAGCTCAACATAGTCGTTTGGAATCAAAAATTGGAATTCTCGACATCCACATTATTTGTTGAGGGGGCGTTAAATAAGAAGTCCTTGTTGTTAGGGCCCGTATTTGCAATCAATTGGGTATTAAGTCTTTATTTGGCCCAGAGGCCCATGGGGGATGTTTATATAATTTCCTTTACCGTTTCAGCGTATTTAAACTTGAAACCCGAGCCTTTCAACTTCACTTATTCTTTTCATTTTAAGGCTCGGATATTGTGTCTTCTTTGACGTATTAACTTGTATTATGCCCACATCAAACTAAACAAAACATTTAATTTACATCAGAGTCACCATAGTCATATATGTATAATCACCGTATCATACAAATCTAGAATAAATAAAGCACTCATTCAGTCATTTATAACGTAATTCTTGAATGTTATTTGTGCCGCGAGCATTATAATTTGAATATTTGATAAATAAGTTAACCTTAGAAATCAAAAGTTCATTTAAAACAATTGAGTATTATTTCAAGACGTCCCAAAACACTAGAAAAAATAAATTTTGGATAAGAGAAAGTATTAGGACAAGAGAAACAACTAAATCCCACAAAATACTCAAAACATACGCTTTATTTCATATAGAAAAGTATTACATTTAAGACCAAGATGCATCCTTAAACGTTGTAGAAATCTAGTGCTGATTTTTATACACCACTGCATTTTATTCAACAAATAGTACTACGTACACATATGATGTTCCGTGAGGTAAATGCTATGTTAAAGCTTATTCTTGCATATTTTAAATTTTTTGTGTCCCCACTGTCCCCTCAAGCCCTGCAATTAAATTACAAGAAAATTAGATTGTCAACTATATTTATAAGTAAATAAAGATTGAAAACCTACATATATATATATGTTAAACAATTCCAAGCTAGGTTTGCTCACTGGTTATATTCGATTTGGATTCTTCCAGCATTAGGGTCAGCAATCATGGAGAAAGCTTCCTGAGAGAGATCAAACTGGTCCGCTCCACATCCAGGGCAAAGATCGACAATCCTCACTGTGATCTCACCGTTCCTGCATGGTTGTGGTACGCCTTGGTTGGTAGGTCCGGTGCACCGGATTCTGTAACTTCTTCCACAGGCAGCCCCGTTGTTGTAAATAGCGGGATTGGCTGCTGCTATCATCGTGCCTTGGTCTTGAAATCCATAACATGCAGATGCTGCAATCACATGATAAGTGGATTTATAGTCAAGCTTAAATTTACACATAAGGAAAAAGACCAAGAGTCGTGCTTAAAGTTTTTGTTTTGGTTATTAAAAGACAATTTTATCTAAAAATCAAAACTTTTGTTGAATTAGTGATCATTCACAATATGGTACTAGAGTTACATCAACAGTTCAAATTTTATTGTCACGCTTTAGTAAAAATAAAAGAGTTTCATATGTCAGACTTCAGGGGGGAAAAAAAAGGAATAATTGCGCTTGAGGACTTTAATTGTTGCATATATTATATATTAAATGTCTCTTGTGTTTCATATCTTAAGGTAAACTGGTCGTTCAACGCCAGTTTATTTAAAAGTTTAACTGTTATAGGTGAATACATTTAATATACAATATATCTAATATGACCAAACTATACTCATTTATGGATATGCAGTTTGTATTGTTTGTGATGAAATCCAATCATTGTCGAATTGTTGCCCCTATCAAAATGTTTTATCGGGTAGACCATTTTGTATCCAAAATTTGGTGAAAATGAAACTTAACTTTTTACAAATAAACATAATAAAACTCGAATTCTTTAGGGACAGAGGGAACTTACGAACATAAGTTGTGTAGAAAGTTGCAGTTCCGGGGATAGCACAAGCCATGGAAATTAGGCTAGTAGCAATAAGCGCAAAGACTATAACTCGTTCAGTCGACATCCTTTACCTTAATTTTCTTATAAGAAAAGTATATATTTATGTGTAGTGTGGCACAATATTGTTCAATTGGCTGGGAAGTATTGGCCCTATTTATAGGATTAGGTCATGCAATTACAGTTGACATTCTATACACGCTTTCTTAATTTGATGAATGACTTTCTGCATAGAAAAACAGGCTGATATGCTAATTTGTTAATTAATATATGGTCTTAAGAGTTAAGTTATATATATATATATATATATATATATATATATATATTTTAGTTGCCTACCACAATATCCCGGGCATTGCCGGACTAATCTGTTGGTTGACCCAGGTCGCACACCTGGCCTGGTGGGTGAGTCTCCCAACGGGGTAACTGCGTACACAAGGAATCGAACCCGAGACCTTGCTTAAGCGGAACCGAGCTGCTTACCACTCGGACCAATCCCAGTTGGTAAGAGTTAAGCTTTATATGTAATTACTCGGATCTGTTTTTTTTTTTTCCTTTTATTTTACTTGTGTCATGGAGATGGAGTATCTACGATAACAATTATATCCCTAGTGTTTATCAAAAATTATATATTTACCAGGAAAAAATTGCAAAATTCATCATATAATATAAGGTATATGACAAGTTTTAATGCTGTAAGACATGATATTGGGAATTTAATGCACTATTTATCCACTTTTCGAGCACTGGGGACATCATGAGAAATTGGCCAGAAATTTGTATGTTTCAATTACATGACCTTTTTTATTTAATTTGAGAATTTTTGTTTTGGAGAAAAGTTATCAAGCAGAGATTAAAAAAATGTCACCATAACTTACAGAATTAATATTGCAAACTTGTGTTGCATAACATACAATTCGTGCTATAAATTAAGATAAGTGACAATTTTAGTTATGCATATTAGTAGGGGAAAACATTTTTGTTCACATGTGTACAACGTACACAATTTTAACTCCAAAATTGAAAAATTCCCAAATTATATAGTTTCGTGATTAACAAATGGTATTTCTTCTTCTTCTTCACTTTTTTAGATTTCTAGTGGAATTTTGCCCTTAAGTGAGGACAATTAAAGTGTGTTTAAATCATCAATATCGCGAATTACATGACTAAATTTATCAAATTCCTAAATTACTAGACTATAATTGCAATTTGACCTTTTTTACTTTTGTCCCATGTCCTATAATGTTTCAAAATTATGTAGGGAAAATCACATTTTTTGTTGGGGAAAAATTCACTTTTGGTCCCGTATGCTCAAAACACTGACCTTTTCAACTTTGGTTTCATTTTGGTCCCGTATTACGCCATTAAAAAAAGGATGAATAGTGATTCTCTCACTTCTTCTTCACCCCCCAAACCCGCCCCCTCCCCCCCCCACCCAACCAAACCCCATCTCCACTGTCCCCGCCACCGACGGTGATGGAGGTGGCGGTGGGGCTGAAGGGGGCGGTGGTGACTTTTACCCCCCCCAAAAACACTCGTTGCCAAATTTGGGGGCAGTCCCGCGGGTGGGATGGTGTGGGGTTCCCGATTCCTAATTAAGAAGTCTCTATCAACAAGATTCGGGATCGAGGTCTCATTAGCCGAAGAAGACCCTGGGGAAGAAGATCCAAAATTTTTTGATTTTGCTTTTTTTGACATCCACGCGCCCCCGCGTGCGTGTGTTACTCTATTCGTCAATATTTTCAAAAAAAATCCTATGGGACTAAAAGTGTTTTGGATGGATTCCTACGGGACCAAAAGTGAATTTTTTCCTTTTTTGTTGTCATTTGTCAGAAACGGGACTTTTATTCCAAAACTTTTAAAAGTACGTTTTTCATCCAAAATTTAACGTCCAACTCTATTCGTTGCACGTGATATTGAATATAAACTGTATGTGAGTGCATTCACGAACAAATTCTCCCTTGGTCAAAATGTTGATTAACGGAGTTGATCGTTAAATTTTAGACGGAAAATTCAGTTGAGACCAAATATCTGAGAAGTTTTAGAAAGTTACGGGACAATGTGAGAATCACATAACGAATAGGACCAAAACTGAAAACAAGCAAACATATGGAACCAAAAATACAATTTTCCCAAATTATGTATAACTCCCACATGACCGGAAAATAAACGCAAGCTCAACAAAACTGAAAAGTGTTTTTCTATGACTATGTAAGTATTCAAAAAAGGCAGACCCCCGCAAAAATATAAAATAAAGACTGTGTATAGTCCTGGCCAGAGAAGCGCTCCAAGAAATATGTGAAATATATGAAATATTTTACACTCTGTTGTTTGGTTAAAGAAAATTGCTAGAACAACGAAAAGAAAGTAAAAATAAAATTATTTTTCATTGTTTGGTTACTAGAGAAAATGAAAAAAAAAAAATAGGAGATAAATTGTAATACGAATTTGAGACAACACAATTATCTCACCATTTGTTAAGGAAAAGTGTGGGAAAAGGGAAATGATTTTCTTGTGTTCTTTTTTCTTTTTCTTAGTAATTTCCTTTGACCAAACAAAGTGTTAAAGAATTATTTTTGCTGCCCCTGAGGGGTCTAGGTTCATTTAGCACTTTCATTTCATTTCTGAATGTAACGAGAAAAAAGAAAAGAAAAAAACTTTTATTACTGGATCTTAACATTCTATTTGGTTCAAGAAAATTATTAGGGAAATGAAAAGAAAACACAAGGAAAATTGTTAGGGCTATTCCTTGTATTTTTCTTTTCCTTTCCCTGTCAACTTTCTTGAACCAAACCTAGCGTAAAGCTCAAACTATAGGTACTAATCGGTAAGGCACACTTGATGTGTGTGGAAAAAAAATAAAAATTAATATGAAACTTTTTGAGTAATGTTTAATTAAATTTAGCAAAAGGTGACAGAGAATATAAGAAAAAAAGGGAAGGGAAGGGAATTAAATAAAAATATTTAGAGAGAAAAAAGTGAGAGCTTATAGATTACAATATTCACTACATTGGTTTGATAAACCATGTAGGCATGTACTTATCATATGTCACCTCATCAAAATACTTTACGTGTCACCATGTATAAACACTTAATTCACATAATATTTTTCCAAATATCATACCAAAACTACCAGCAGACCAAGGTGCAGTTACTAACCCCTTCTCCACCAGTAGAAATGTAAAGTATGTAATATTGTTAAAGACATACTTTATTTGAAAAATAAAAAAAGCAATATATATGCATCAATTTTCATCTCGTTAGGACTTAGTAATCTCATTTCATGTCACCCAAGTGGGTATGGACACAAGTGAATTGTAAGTCGTTAAATCATTTATATAATTATATTATTTCACTTTTCGTTGCCAATAGGACAGACTTTTCATTTCTTTCTTAGTTGTTAGGTAAAAAATAATTAATAAAGATACTTAAAGTCTCTTTAGCATGGGAGGTCTTCCTTATAAAAGCAAATCAATTCTTAAATAGTGATTCATCTTTTCTTCATATCACTTTTGCACGTTAAACATACATATTTCACGTCAGAGTTTATGGTTAAGAAAATATTTTATATACTTAGCTTGTAAAGATGAAATGAATGAAATGATATTTTTGGCCATTTTTAATTTTGATCTCACTCGTTATGAATTCTCCTTATATTTTGTAATTTTTAAAAATTCTCACATTTAGTCAGAACCAAATTTTTTTTGTCCACAATTTAACGGTCAACTCCGTTAATCATTATTTTGACCGGAATTTTGGGGAGATTTTGTGAGTGAGTGAAACGTAATATTTAATATAAATATCGTGATATTGAATACAATCCATGTATAAATGCATTCACACACGAATTTAAAAAAAAAGGGTCAGAATGTCAACTAACGGAGTTGACAGTCGAATTTTGGACGAAAAATTCTGTTGGGACTAAATGTGTGAATGTTTAAAAGTTATGGTACACAATGTGAGAATACTGTAACGAATGTGACCAAAATTGAAAAGAGCCAAACATATAAGCACTAAAAATGTAATTTTCTACAAAATGAAACATTAATTTACAATAACGAATTCAATATATATACATATATATACACACACACATACCATTTTCTCAGTAGAATTGGAAATTCGTCCTCAATAAAACAAATTCCACATGCAATTCCCTTACATTTGTTCAAAGTTGAACTTTCAATACTGTTTTCTCATCCCTCAATTAATTATGCGCCTAACACAAATTAAATCCCCACCCCCTTTGAAATTTCTTAGAGTGAAACAAATAAATTACGTGACATGGAAAATATATTTGCCATGGTTAATATACACTTTAATAAGAGTGATCAATTATAAAATAAATATTATAATTATAATAGTTAGTATATAGTTTATTGTTGGGTGTGAGCGATGTGTAAATCTTGTTTTTTATTTTTCCAGATTTCTTATTAGTCCACATTCATTCAATCTAACTGGTCAAACAATTATCAGAAAATAAGTGGCTTTCCGAGAACGTGCCAAACTTTTCTTGCATTATTGAAAATTAAACATTACATTCATGGGATGGAGATTTGATTTTTACTAGAATTATATGCGACAACCTTCCAACAAGAGTAGCAATCAGAAGATTAAGATCTTTACCACGCGGTCCACGTCTGCTCCTTGCTCCTGCACTTCACATGGTTTATAATGACGTGATATTGTGAAACTTCAACTATGAAACTATTGGTTAAGGATGAGTTTGCTGACCTTATAATTTTTTTAGAAAAATTAATCTAAAAAAATTATTTTAAAAATAAACGCTTAAGTACGAAGTTATACAAAGTAACTTGCAGCTTATAAAAAGAATTCGTTGCATGCTTAGTTTAAATTAATTCACTAGTTAAATATTACTATGACTAATACTAATATATTAATAATTACAAATATTTATGCGTTTTTATAGTAATTATTTCATTTTACCGAATATTGATATTGGACATGAACATACACAGATATTTGTTAAAGACATATATATATATATATATATATATTTCAATTTTCGTCCCTCACTTATACACCAATTTCGGTTTTGGTCCCCCAGATTTCACACTCATCTAATTGCCCCTATGTTATTTCGATTTCATCAATTTTGGTCCCTCCGTCAACTCCTCCGTCCAATAGTTAATGGAGGGCCAATTTTCCCTTCCAAAACTCACGGTGTTTGCGCCAAAAACTCAAATTTCAACTTCTGGACACCTTCTATTCAATAAATACCCACAAAGTTTTGCATTCCCCTCAAATGAAGTCGCAGGGAATGTACCAAACTGATCCCCCTCTCAGAATTTCTCCTTCAAGATCATTATCCGCCACATTATCCTTCAAGATCAAATGTTGACTAGGGACCTAACTGATACAAATTTGTTGTGTTCAGGGACTAAAATGAAAAAAAAGAGAAAAAAGACTAGCACACCCCTGCTTTGCCACCTTGGTTAGACAAAAGTGGTCGGAAACTGATCAGAAGGACCACATTGAAACTCAAAATATGACTTGAGGGACGGTAATGTTAATTTTTTCACTTGAGGAACTACTCTTACACTTTCTGACCACTTCAGAAACTAAAAATGCCATTTTCCCTAATATGTAATATTAGTATGCCCGCACACATACATAGCAATATCAACGTACTAGTCATATAAACATCAATATCAGTTACATAGTGCATAATATTTTATTCATAAATTAATTTTTATTTTACTTCATTAAAACCGTGCGATAGTTCAAAACAGTTTCTTTAGACCACTGTTACATTCCATGACAATATAGAGTTATAGACAATTGTTATTGAAAATTCATCTTCAGTTGGAAGAACTATGCAATAAAATAAAAAGAAAATAGCAGATACCCCCAACCTATTAGGTGATGTGCGTTTTGCCCCCCAACCTATTAAAAGTTGCGCTTAACAGCCTAATCTATCATATATGTGCACTTAACCCCCTAGGTCAGCTTCGGGCAGCACACAGGGGGCAAAGTGCTACAAACCGCATAAGTGAGGGGGCAAGCGCACATCACCTCATAGGTTGGGGGGTATCTACTATTTTTTTTTTAATTCAAATATTCTTAGTATTAACTTAACCTCACTCGGCCAGCTTCAGGAAAATTTTTACCCATTCATCGTTCAATTTAAATCATGCATATTGAGATTTATTTGGATTTTTCTTGAAATATTATTACTATGTTTGAAATAAATAATTTTCAAATATGAAAATAAGAAAAATAAAAATAAAACATGAAAATAAATAAGAAAACAATAAAAAGAAGTATAAATTCAAATATTCATAATTTTCTAAAAATAAAAAAGACAATTCAAAAATCCGGAAACATGAAAATAAAATAAAAAATGAAGAAAAGTATAAAAATAAAAAATTTAAAAAATAAAAAAATTAGTAAAAACCTAAAAAATTCCTTTTTGATTGTTCTAATTTATTTTTTTCTAAATTTTTCAAATTTTATATTTTATCTTATTACTTTTCTTTTTTTTTTTTTTGAATTTTTTCAAAAATTTAGTTGAACTTTTTCTCGAAATTTTTTATTTTTGACCGAATCTGTCCGAAGATGACCTGGGTGATGTGTGCTTTGCCCTCTCACCTATGCGGTTTGTAGCACTTTGCTCCTGTGTGCTGACCGAGGGGGTTAAGTGCACATATATAATAAGTTAGGGTGTTAAGTGCAATTTTTAATAGATTGGGAGCAAAGTGCACATCACCTCATAAATTGGGGGTATTTGCTATATTCTCTAAAAGAAATCGCACATGCAATTCCGTGATATTGGGTTCAAAGTTGAATATGCCTAACATAAAGTCTCTTTCACTTGGTAAGTCTTTATTGTCCTATATATTCATTCGTAAATCGAACTGGTCAAAACTTCTGATCACGAAATATATATATATATATATATATATATATATATATATATATATGTGTGTGTGTGTGTGTGTGGGGTGGGGGGGCGCTATCATCAGACTTTGCCCCAAACTTTTCATGCATCATACAAAATTAGTATAGGATAGAGATTTGATTTTAGTTAAATAATAAAAACAAACAAACAATATTTATGACTTATTCAAATTGTAGAATTCTCTGTGACAATTTTTCAAGAATAGAAGTGATTACAAGATTTGAGATGAAGACCACGACTTTCCAATATTATGACGTTGTGAAAATTCAACTGATAAGGATAAATCTAGAAGCCTTCCTTAATTACTCGGATACACGTAACCAGCTCTAGTACAATATTTAAGAAAAGGAGTAAGGTAAGACTTTTTTTCCCAAAACAAAACAAAATTAATGTTTCATTAGATAACCTTGGGATTCTGATTATTTTTCTTAATAATTATCTTATCCTTAATTGAGCAATACCATACTTTTGTTTTCTCACTAAAATTTAAAATGCACAATCTTAGTTTCAAGGTAATCTAAGCCCTAAGTCCAACAAAAAAAAACCGTATAATATCTTTATTGAAAACTTGTTACTCCAATTGTTCGGAAAAAAAATGATAAAAAATAATTTTGAAAGTTAAAACAAGTATAAATAAACCACATAAGATTTACGTGGAAAATTGCATCAACCTCCCTTGAACATTGGTTATTTGGCATTCACACCCATTTATGTTTGGTAATTGGCCTGAACTTCCTATTTTTAACTTTTTCACTAAATTTACTAATGAAAGAATAAAAAGGGTTTCAGATTTGCGCTGAAAAATAGGTTAAACTAAATAATTAGCTGGAGCATAAAAAAGTACCACTAAATTACATAGTAATAAAAAAACAAAAATAAATAATGGAGCATCTTAATATAAAGAGTTTCTAGAAATATAGATCTAAAATTTCTAAACTTTAAATTAATAATAAAAAATCCAATTTAATCGTAAATCCAATTTAATCGTGAATCCTTTCATGATCCAAAAGATATTCCTTAAAAGTATTAATTTTAACTCTCTCCTAATTCAACTAATGCAGAACTTGATGAATACATATGTTATTATTTTGATTATGCTAATTTAATTTGTTACACCATCTTTATTTTTGTATATGGCAATCTTTAATAGAAAAATAATACATTCTTTCTTTTCATATTGTATTTAGTATAAATTCACTTTCATGTTTAAAAATTAATGGTGATAATATGGGCGTTCTTTATTTTTCAATTAAGACAAGCTTCAAGAAAAAAAGAACACATATTATGTTGTGCTACTTTCAAGCTTTGAACTTTTATTATATTATACTATTGTTTATATAAAATAGTCATAATTTTTTTATTTTTTTTTTTACAAATATTACTGTATATTTTTTATTTTGCCTAGTGGGCTAAATACAAAATGCCCCTCGAACTATACCCAATGTTGCATTTATCTCCTGAGCTAAATAACGTACCAAATTGATCCTTCGGTTAAGTTTTGTGGCCGTTTTCTTTAATAATTGTTGAATTATTTTTCAAATTGCACTTCTACCTTTTTGTATATATTTCAAAAATTTTACACTATTTTACCAACAAAATTCAACCCTTTTTTCTTCCAAAATTTGTCAATCGATTTTTTATTCCTTTTTTTCACTTGGCGTTTTTTCTCGGTTTTTATACACAAATTGTTTTACTTAATTTTTTTGTTTTAATTTCCTGCCAATTTCTTGTTTTTCTTTTCATTTGATTTTTTACTCGATGTTAATGTAAAAATATTATACATATAGTAAAGGATACATGCTATTATTCTTACTAATATTATTTTTCGTGACATAGAACAACATTAAACAGAACATGAAAAGTGCTGTGAGGAGATTAAATTTTTACTATATAATAAAAGATTAAATATGTAGTATATGTCAAGATGAGATACTTATTTTATTCTTTAATTTTCGACTAAGGTCGCAAATAGCCAAATAAAAGAATGATTGGTCTAGACAACATTTGTGCACACATATTATTGAGTACTAAATATTTTTCCATTAATATCTTGTTTGAACGAGAGATGTGTACTCAATATTATATATCTAAATATGTATTTAATTTATTTGGGGTAAGAGGTATGTATGAGTAAATATGTCTATATATAATTTTTTTTCACTAATAGTATCTTTTTATAATATCTTTTACTAGTATTAAAAGCCACTATAAAATAATTATTTACTCTTACACATAAAAATAGTCATGGTCCATGTGGAGAGGGTAAAATTGGCACTTACACTAAAACATTCTAATGCTAGCAAACATAAGTTTGACCGAGGGATCAATTTGGTACATTATTTAGTTCAGGGGGTATATGTGACATTGACTGGTTCAGGGGGCATTTTATATTTTGCCTATATATTTAAGAACAAAAACATAGTGGTATACAAGAGGTGCATTTACTTATTTTTTGTAATAGTATTTTTTTCAGTAGAACATACTGCTTCTAAATTAGCACATTGTCGGAAGAAATTGTAGGATTTTCTCATGATGAAGCATATTTGAATCAATAGAATTTTAAGTATATAAATATTTGTCAAGTTCTTACTTTTATACTTATGTTTTTTTTACAAAAGAAGAAAATTAGATTTGCCAAGCAATAAAAATTTTAAATCACAAAAAGAATTCAAGGTTAATCAAAATGATATTTTTTAGGAGTTTAAAGTTATATTTCTAGAATTTAAATTGTGGATGCCACATTATTTATTTTCTATTATTATGTCATTTGAAGATATTTTGATAATTTTGCATTCTCCACCACATTATAAGTGAAAGTTAACTTTTTTTAATTCATAAGTAAAGTGTATTTTAGTCTTAACTAGAAAATATAATGAAAAAGGTGAAGGTGAGGAGGTCCGTGCCATCTTTTCAAGTGTGAGGGATGTGGATGCCAAATGCTCATAGTTTAGGGAAGGTCGATGCATTTATCCCAGATTTACGTGGTTAGCTAATTTGCATACATTCGCGGCCCACTAGACATCTTTTTATTGAATACATGGAGTGATGCATATTACAAGAGGAGATCACGTATTTATAAGCGAGAGACTTGGAAAGCAAGAATCTTAAATAAACTCAGACTATAAAACAAATTTCTAGTCTCAGCTTCTTTATGGTAACCTCCTTTGCCAACTTGTCAGACGTATTGGAGACCAACTACGGCAATGCACATCCTCAGCTTCTCGATAGTCACTTCCTTGATCAACTCCTCCGCTGAATTCTTTATACCGAGGATCTTCTTTGATGATTTTCTTGAATCCGCCACACTTTTGTTGCAACTACGTACTGCCGGAGGAATTGTGTTAAATCCCTCAGCCATGTATCCATCTGTCTCTACTATTTCCCATTTAATATAATGTTTAATAAAGTCAACCTCATCTACGGTAGATCTTATAATTTTCGTTGTGTGCGGTGTTCCCCCTATGTACCTAGTAACACAATTGTACTTCCCGAGGCGATCTTCAAGATCCATCTTCAAATACCGTGTATTCTCTTTATGTATTTGTAAAATATTAAGAGATAATATCAAAATTGTTGACGTTGATTTATACATATAAGAAGTATCGATATAACATTTTACAACTTTAATATTATTGGTGACATATTATTATATAGTGACGACTCGATAACAATGTAAATGTATTAACTATGTCGTTCCGTCAATATTATTAAAAGTGCATTTGAAATTTTGTACCAATAATTTATAATTAGTGACAATTTATAAACAATTTTGACCAATATTATTTCATGTAATCATTACTTTGAAATAAAAGTTCAACAATTTATCTTACTATAACTAATATCCATTTTCTTGAATGATTCATTATTATATTGAGCTCAAGTTCATCGAGCTTGTAAATTTATAATTGAACACTTACTTAGGTCACAATATTGAATTTGACTTTGGCTGTCTTGGGTCTTAAATAATGGATCTTCTTCAAGCTCGAGTTCACTAGAACAAAAATATAAATATGATATTATGTAAAAAAAATTCTAATTACTTTGTTTAGGGAGGTCTTGGGGATGGCCACAGTGGGACATTTGACTTTGTACCCAAGACTCCGACTACATATTTGAGTGAATGGTTGCAACTAGATCAAAGGTCTTGTTGTGTTTTTCTAATGAATTTAGTTATCTTCTCTTAATCATCATCATTATTTTTATTTTTAAAATGTTATCATACTCCATCAATTTTAATGTGTGATTTCCTAAGAAAACTATTATTTTGAGAATATCACTAGTGAAAATCTGAAATATTAAATGGTTCATGAGTAGATCCCCAGGCAATGAAAGTTCAAAACTTATATAATTTAAATGGCTTTAAATATTATATTAGGCTGTTTATTTTTTAGGAAGATATTATTATTATTATTATTATTATTATTATTATTATTATTTGTAGTTGTAGGATTGTGAAATTCCCCTTGGGGATTAATTCTCATTATGTGGAGATTAAATAGAGTTACAAAAGAATCTGTAAATATCATAACCTACACTATAAATTAGGAAACAAGAATATATTCTAGCCTAACAACTAGATATTACAATATATTCTAGCCTAACAACTAGATATTACAATATTTTTTCTCTCAATCACAACAATATGAGTTTAACGTGATGGTTTAAGTTGTGAAGAGAGAAAAAATGTGAAAAGTGAATATTATCATCTATTACACAACTGTATAACACTCTGTACGAATGGATTAGAAGCGTGATAAGTTTGCATATGTATAATTTGGATGTCAACACAAAAAAGTTGTGAAATAATGAGGAAAAACATAAAATAAAAAATCTTCCACATCATAATCACCCAAATATATACTAATCACACATATAGTATAATAAAAATTGTTACACAGTTGTATTGTATAACAGAGATGTAAGACGGATTTCTATATAGATCCAAAGGCAGTTCAATGGGACAAACCTTAAGCTTCGTTTCAATATATAAAGCAACACTGCATGTTAGAACAACATACATCCTCCAATTTATTTATAGGAATCTAAGACCGATTTTATATTACATTTATTCAAACAAGTACTAGCTAGTACTAAAATACATGCATATATATATGAACATGCTATAGTCTTATTCTTAATTATATAGTAAGTTGAGGTTTTGTGTTTGCGCAGTCTCCCCTTATGCCCTGCAAATTCGAGAGAATCAAATTGTGAGCGGTATTTATATATAACGAATAAATGACGAGTATATATGTTTGCGTAGTAAAACTTTCAGTATTTGCTCACGGGTTATAGTCGATTTGGATGCGTCCAGCATCAGGATTAGCAATAATGGAGAAAGCTTCTTGTGAGAGATCAAGTTGATTGGGTCCACATCCAGCGCAGAGATCAACGATCCTCACCGTTACTTCACCATTGCGGCATAGGTTAGTGGGTCCGGTGCACCGCACCCTATAGCTTCTCCCACAGGCAGCTCCATTGCTGTATAAACCAGAATTAACTGCTGCTATCATTGTGCCTGGATTTGGGAATCCACATGCATTTGCTGTACAAACATATATATAGTATATTTTTATGATGAGTTATTTGTTATTCATGTTGCGTTTATTTAGATTTACAAAATGTATAAATATGTATCTACTTTTTTGCCAAAAAAAAAAATTCCAAAAAGGTGATATGTAACATATACTTCCTTCCTTCATAAAATTAATTATATGCTTGTTTGTGTGATTGATTGGCTAGTTTGACTATTGTATTGATGAAATAATAACATAATTTAATCAGTATCTTCTAAAACTAATTGAATTAAATAATATAACAGATATTAAGGTTTAAAATATGGGGTAAAAACATTAACCTACTCGAACTTTTCGAGTTTTGGCACTTTTTTATGCAAAATTATTTTTATTACACTTTTCTATCCAAACTTTATTTCTTTTACACTTTTTTATCTCACCCCACAGCATCTATTGAAATTCCGGTGGAATATTCTGCTAGAATATGCTAATATATATAAAAAAGTGCAAAACCCGTAAAGTTGAGATAAAAAAGTGAAAAAAAAATTGTATAAAATAGTGCCAAAACTCGAATAGTTCAGGTAGGTTATTGTCTTTACCCCATAAAATATTAGTGACAATAGTAATGGAAAAATGTCAAAATTATCACTAATTGATAATAAATTTTGGGTGAAAAGAATTGTTGTTTTGTCACAAATAATTTTTAAAATTTTGATAGTGGAAAAAATTGTATATAAGTTGTAATTCATGACAAATAATTGTATAATGTTATGGTCACTATTAATAATTAATTAGTGACACATGTTAAGTAATATCTTAATGACAACAAATATAGTTGACACTTTGCGTTGTTATTAATTAAGTTGTCACTAAACATGTCTCATTAAGTGTACAATTTAAAAAGAAATATTATCGTCACTCTTATTGTATATCTAGTATTGGCAACTTTGACATCATCACTTGATTATGATCTTGTCATTAGGAAATAAGTAAAGAATATATCTGCGTCAATATCGACATATAAAGATAATAAATATGTATAGAGTTAATATATGGGCTAGAAGAAGATAAAAAGAGACTTACGAACATAAGTAGTGTAGAATGTTGCAGTTCCAGGAATGGCAGAGGCCATAGAAATTAGGCCAGTAGCAATAAGAGCCAAGATTACCACGCGTTCAATCAACATTTTTTAACTCGAAAACTATTTCATGAATGACCAAATTAAAAGCATGAATGACCAAATTAAAAGCTCTAGATTTGCTTTATATTCTTCGTTACACATGTAATTAGTGGAAGTGTAATGACCCATTTATAGGATGAGCTCTCAGTTAGCAGTCTACTTACGTTGTTTTGTTTTGAGTATGACTTTTCTCTAGAGAGTATGATGATATATCAATGTAGGGAAATTCACACCAATGGTCCCCCATGTGGACACATTGTGTCACTTTAGTCCCTCATGTCAAAAAATTAGCACTTTCGTCCCTCATGTCATTAAATTGTATCATGTTGGTCCCTTTTTTCAATTTTCTCCACAAATGCAGGGGCATTTTCGTCACTTTAGTGCCTCATGTTGCTCCTTCTTTTCAATTTCATTTAGCTAACTTTGAATATAAAATTGATTTGTTCTAGACGTCTCCTAATTATGTGTGATATATGTATGCATAGACCTATGTGTCTAGTTTCATGGGAAGAAAACGATTCAAGAATCCGAACTTTTTACAATGAGTTACGAATTTTCTCGTGAAGACGCGCACAATTATCTGCACAACTAACAGATTTTTAGCTAACTTTGAATACAAAAATGCATTGTTCTAGAGTTCTCCTGATTATTTGGGATATACGCGTGGATAGTCCTATGTATCTAGTTTCATGGGAATAAAACGGTTCATGCCGAACTTTCTACAATGAGTTATGAATTTTCTCGTGAAAACGCGCACAGCTGTCTGCACAGCCGACAGATTTTTAGCTAATTTTGAATACAAACCTGCTTTGTTATAGAGTTCTCATGACTATGTGGGATATACGAGTGGATAGGTCTATGTGTCTAGTTTCATCCATGAATCCGAACTTTCGACAATGAGTTATGAATTTTCTCATGAAGACGCGCACAGCTGTCTGCACAGCCGACAGATTTTTAGCTTTTTGAATTGCTTTGTTCTAGAGTTCTCCTAATTATGTGGGATATATGCGTGGATAGACCTATGTGTCTAGTTTCATGGAAATAAAACGATTCATAAATCTGAGCTTTCTACAATAAGTTATGAATTTTCTCGTGAAGACGCGCACAGCTACAGCCGATAGATTTTTATCTAATTTTGAATACAAACCCGCTTTGTTCTAAACTTCTCCTGATTATGTGGGATATACGTGTGGATTGACCTATGTGTCTAGTTTCATGGGAATAAAACGTTTCATGAATCGGAGCTTTCTACAATGGGTTATGAATTTTCTCATGAAGACGCGCACAACTAAGTTATAAAGTGACACAATTTGAGTGAATATCCCAAAAATAAAGGTTAAAGGACGAAAATGCCCCTGCATTTGTGGAGAAAATTGAAAAGAGGGACCAACATGATACAATTTAATGACATGAGGGACGAAAGTGCTAATTTTTTGACATGAGGGACTAAAGTGACACAATGTGTCCACATGAGGGACCATTGGTGTGAATTTCCCTATATATATTCCTAATCAATTTGATAATGATGTCTTGAAATTAATTTCTGAAATATGTTTATTTAATATTGATCTTTTAATATAGACTTTAAAATAATTGCTTTTGTACTATTTCATTTTAAACAAACTCATGATATTTGCTCCTTCTCTTTAATAATTTTAGTTTAGAAGTAATAAAATTTTGACATCCTTTATATTACATAATGTTGTATTGAATTAGTAAGAAAAGTGAAATACTTTGCAATTATTTTATAAGTTCAATAGCAATCAAATTGATCAACAACAGCGATAAGAGTTATTTGCATCCACCTTTCCTGAGGTATTGCTCTTTGGTATGGACCTCTCCTCATATATTAAATTTAGCATCCATCACCCCATTTATAAAAAAATACACATACTACCTCTTTCCCTTAATTTTTTTCAGTCTATTTTCCTTTCCACATTCTTCCTTTTTTTTAATTTCATTAAATACAAAGAAACATTAATAAATATTATGCTCATGTAAGTTTTTCATAAAAAATAATTCTAACAATTTAGCTATTTTTATTTAAAAAAAGGCCTATAACAAACTATTTACTAAAGGAGAAATTACTAGCTGATGCATGTAATGTAGATTGCGATAATGAAAAATAAAGGGTAGGGTGGGGGTGGGGGGGATTGGTTGGTTGCAATTGTATGATTACTAAACATAAGCAAAAGTTGTTAGCAATTTCATGTTAGATATTTTGATGATGACAATCAGGATTACTTGTAAGACCCCAAAATATATAAGTTTGATTTTAGTAGAAATCATGTATAAGTTTTGAAGCATTAAAATTGTAATAGGCTTTATAGGCTTTGTTTATTTTTATTCTAGAGTGTTAGACTAAGTACTCTTAGACTGAGCGTCTGATATTTTTTGAGTGAGTTTATCAGTAGTCAAGTTTAAAGACTCAAGCGCCTGAAGTCTGAATGAAGATAAAGAGTCCAAGCGTCCAAACGACCAGCTATATCAAGCGTTACTTTAGGACAGAAGTCATTCAAGGATGAATGATTGTCTATCAATGACTGATTTCACCGGAATTTATTTCTAAGTCCAGAAGGAGTTTAATGCAAATATTCTCAGTGCATTAAGTGTCGACGGGCATTTAATTCAAATGCATTAAATGCTGATAAAAACATTAAATGTGATAAGCTCTTTCGGACATACAGAGAAGACACCCTATTGGACTATCAACTATTCACAGGATGCAGCACCAACTTTTGTGCAGCGGATTTTCAGGAAAAAGGACAAAAGTTGTTCACTCTCGAAAGTGAGAGACATGCGCCTATGGATGTGTCAAGCGGACACTTTTTCCAAGAATGCCTATAAATAGAACTTCAACAACAAGCTAAAAACACAAAGAAAACCACCGACAATCAATTCCAAGCCAAATTGCTATTGCATTGAAGTCTCATTCCTTAAACTCTCAGAAAAGCCAGAATATTCAAGCAAACGTTCTCTTTGCTTTTCTTCAATTCCTGAGACAGTCAACCAATATCTCAAATCTTCTTTTCAGAGAAACCTACATTACTATTGAGATATTCTCAGTTGCTTGAACTTCATCAAAATCAAACAAACCGTTTAGAAAAACCTCATCCAAGCCTCGCGATCTGTGTGAAGTCGAAGTTGGATACTTGCATTATTTTTTAGTGAAAGAAGCAAGAGGATAGAAGTGTCTTGGAGCAGAAATCTATGTGATCAAGGAGCTCAAGTCATCGACATCCATCTCTCCCTAATTTGTAGAAGATTCTGTGTGATTCTTGGAGAATCATTTTAGTGGATTGCCTCCAAGTGTTCAAAGAGAAGAAGGACATAGTTGGGATTACACCACCCAACGAACCTTACAAATATTGTGTTCCTTACTTTATAGTCAATTTCCTTAGTTGTCATATTATTGCATAAATCTGTTAAGTAGAACTCAATTGAACGCTAAGCTATTAAAATACCTTCAGTGACGCTAAGGCTTTGTTTGGATGTGTTTTCATTTCATTTTCAACCGTCATTTTTTAAAATGTGGCAAAACGTGTGTTTTTTTAATTTTCGTGTGAGAAAAGTGAAAAAAGTAGGTGTGTTTGGTTGTGTTTTTTAAAATGGTTGAAATCTGTGAGTGTGATGTGTGAAATGATTGAAAAGTAATTATTAGATGCATAGTATTGGTTTTATGTTGAATATTGATCATAGAAGAGAGAGAGAGGATGGTGATGGGTGGATGAGAGAGGAGAGAGAGAAAGGATGGTGACGGATGGATGAGAGAGAAGATGTGAGATAAGTGATGTGAAATGTAATTTTAAATAAATGATTGAAATTTCTCGGGAACGTAAAAACAAGAATGAAAATGAGAATATTTTCAGTTAAAAACAATGTAAAGTGTGTATGTTCATTCTCAAATGAAAATGGAAATGGAAAAAGTGTTTTGAAAACACAAACAAACAAAGCCTAAAGATTTCAAAAGAGAAGACTCTAAAATCATTTCGCTGTGCTAACATTGATCAAAGAAGTGAACGCTTAAACCTATTTGGTTATAGTATTCAAATCTTGAAGTCTAAGTTAACTTTCTAAAAATAGTCCTCGATAGACGCTCAGTCAAGCACCTAATTCTCAAGCGTCTAACAAAATTTTAATACGAAATTTTTGAAGTCGTAAAAAGACTTTAGGGTCTATTCAACCCTCTCCCCCCCCCCTTTAGGCCATTTCGTATGCCACTTGGGACCAATAAGTGGTATCAGAGCTGTTAAAGTTGAAATTTTAAAATTTCCAAGCATAACAGCTTCTTTAGATCCTCTTTCAAATTTAGTTGTTTTAAATTTTCTTTATGGCATTTGCTAAAGTTCTCAAACTGACTGAGTCAAACTATGACACATGGAAGGTCAAAGCATTTACATATCTCTGTTCATGTGATGATGACATGTGCGATATTATTTCGGATGGGCCAATCAAAATATATAAGGTTATCACTAGAGCACCTGGAGCCACGGAAGACACTCCGGATGGTTACGTAGAAAAACCAAAGCAAGAATGGTCTCCAGATGAGAGTCGAAGAGCAAATTTGGACAACGTTGGTCGTAATGCTCTATATACAGCTATTGGTGATAATGATAATTTATTCAACAAGATTAAGTTATGCGACACTACTAAGGAAATCTAGGATAAGTTAGCCATAATTTGTGGTGGTTCAGCTCAGATTAAAGAGAACAAGCTCTCCATTGCCAAGGAAAGGTTTAACAGTTTCAAGATGTTGCCCAATGAGACTTTAGAACAATTGGATATAAGATTCACAGCCCTTACTACAGAATTAACATCTTTGGGTATGGATCTAGAGAATCGGGAAATGGTGGTCAAAATCTTTAGAAGTCTACCTAGTAGATTTTTGATGAAAACAACAACTATGAGAGAATCGAACAATTTAGATAGTGTAACTCCAGAAAATGCCTTTTCAGAGCTCAAAGCATTTGAATTTGAGTTGAATTCGACTAGTGATGTAGTGAGCAGTCCATTGATTGAGTCTGGAGCACTCATAGCATCAATCAAGGGTGAATCAGGTAATAAAGGAAAAGCTTCAGATATTAGTGAGGATGAGGAACTAGCGCTTCTGAATAGATTCAGAAAATTCTTGAGATATGAAAAGAAAGGAAATAGTCCTAAGCATCAAGGACAAAATTCATATCAAGCGGCGGCTCCAATACAACAACAATATCAAGCGCCTCAATATTCAGCACCTTCTCCTTTAGCCCCGATTCAATACCAAGCGTCTAATCAGCAGAATATTTCATCTCCAGTGATCTCAAAACCACACAATGCAAGGTTAATAAATGAACAAAGATGAAAGCTAATCTTTGTTATATTTACAGGAAACCAGGGCACTACCAGGTAAATTGTCCTTATTCAAACGTATCTAAGCCCTCAAGGCAGGATTACTTGGATAGAAACCAATTCTGGAGCGGAATCAAAACTAGCAGTCGCACCTGAAGATTTGGAATCATCAGAGGAAAGCAGTGATGATGATGAGCCAGTGGATGACTCAGCGCTTATTTGTCTCATGGCCAGAGATGATGAAGCGTCCCTTGATGTAAACACTGAATTATCTCTTCCTCTCTCATATGATGAATTACTTGACAAAGTCAAAGAATCTTATAATGATTGTCAAAATGCCGCCAAATTATATCAAAATCACTTTGACATCATTTCATCGCTCACAAGTGATAAAATAATGCTCAAAGCAGAGTTGCAAGTTCAGCAACAATGCATTGAGAAAAATCAATCGCTTGAGGGTGAAATAACCCAGCTAAAAAGTGATCTTGATATAATAGTCAAGAGACAAGCTGATTTGATTGCTAGACTTGCTAAATCAGAACAGCTCGTCTCATCATTGTCTAAAGTGTCAAGAAAGCTAGACAATGTGACTGAGGTAACAAGGTTATTTGGTGAAAAGACCGGTTTAGTATGCAATAAATTAGGTAAACAACCAAATAAATCTAATGTTACGGAAAACAACAAAGGAAAGGGTGTTTTCTTTGTTGAGAAAGGTTCACAAGGTCAAACACAAAATGAACCAAGCGACAATGGCACGAGGCCAAATGAGAAAGCCAAAGCTGACTCAGGCAAGAGTAAGGCAAAGGCAAATGATTCACAGAGACAGGTTCATCCTAACGCTCAAAAGGCTAAGGATAAACCTAACCACTGTGAATCAAGCGCTAAGCGTACAACACCAAAAGTGCTACCCAAGCCAGCGCCAAGGAAATATTAACGTCAATATCCAAGCCAGTCAAGATCATATTATCGATACTATGATGATTATGATTTTGATTACTATTATAATCGTGGATATTATTACACACCCAAACAACACACAACGAACAAGATGAATAAAAAGCACACACAAGACAATGTGAAACCCAAGAAGGCCAGTATTCCTACAATGAAGACTAGGCAAATATGTGTTCCTAAAGTTCTAATTCAAACTAACAATGCTACTAATGATGAAGGACCCAAGCAACAATGGGTACCTAAATAGAAATAGAACTTCTCTTTTGATTGCAGGTACCTAGAGCTAGAGCCGATACATCTGTTTGGTATTTTGATAGTGGATCGTCAAGGCACATGACTGGTTCCAAAGATCTTTTGATCATCTATCGAGCTGTCAATGGTCCTCAGGTTGTATTTGGTGACAACTCCAAAGGTAAAACCAAAGGTATAGGTACTATGCATAGGGGGAACATCGTGATAAGTGATGTTTATCATGTTGAGGATCTGAAGCACAATTTATTAAGCATAAGTCAATTTTGTGATAAAGGCTTTGAAATTATATTCTCAAGCAACTGTTGCTATATAAATGACGCTAAGACTAAGTCTACTAAATTGAAAGGTAAAAGAACAAATAACGTATATTTGGTAGATTGGGGTTTAACACTTGATAACAACCCAACATGCTTTGTTTCTATAAATGAATCTAAAACGGGTTGGTTATGGCATAGAAAAATGAATCACCTCAAATTTAAGACAATCTCTCAACTTATAAATCTAAATCCTGTAGAGGGATTACCAAAAGGACCATTTCACAAGGATCACTTTTGTGACGCTTGTCAAATGGGAAAACAAGTTAAATCATCCTTCAAGAGAACATCTCATCTATCCACCTCTAGAATACTTGAACTACTTCACATGGATCTGTTCAAACAATCAGTGTGAGCGGTAAAAAGTATACTTTGGTAATAGTAGATGATTTCTCTCGATTTACTTGGGTGGAATTTCTTTCATCCAAAGACGAGACATGTGACAAGTTAACAACACTTAATTGGCAACTTCAAACATTGAAAAATCTTAAGGTTGCAAGAATAAGAAGCGATCACGGTACTGAGTTTACTAATAAGGTGGTTGAGAAGTTTTGTGCAGAGAATGGAATACATCATAAGTATTCAGTTCCCAGAACTCCTCAACAGAATGGTGTTGCTGAGCGCCGGAACAGAACGCTCAAGGAAGCTGCTAGGACAATGTTAGCAGAGTCCAAGCTTGCTACTAGGTTCTGGGCCGAAGCGATCAACACTGCTTGTTACACTCAAAATCGGTGCATGATCAACAAACAGCATGGGAAAACTCCATATGAACTGTGGAAGGGACGTAAGCCAAACATTTCATACTTTCATGTCTTTGGTTTTAAATGTTTTATTCATAATAATGGATCCCAAAGCCTAAAGACATTTCATCCTAAAGCGGAGAGGGAATCTTTCTAGGCTACACCAAGAATGGAAAGAATTTTCGCATCCTAAACAAGATCAAATCGAAGGTTGAGGAATTTATTCATGTTGTTTTTGATGATACTAACCAAGAACCGAGTATGGTTAATATGAATGATGTAGGAGTTGAAGATCTATGCCATCAAGCGTCTAAGATTACCATTGATGAAGATAGTTACAACGATGAAGAGATCTCAGTGCCACCTCCTAAGATTACTTGTGAGGTTATTTCAAATAACAGTGCCAGATCTGCGGATGATCATGAAGAGAGTGATCATCAAGAGCAAACAAAGATCTGTGAACTTGAAGCACCTACGCAAGAGGGTAGTCAAGTGTCTGATCGTCAAGCGCCTGTTCAACCTCTTAACCCTTTCCAACCAGATAAACTATGGCTGCGTGATCATCCACCCGAGCAGATTATTGGAGAAATTGAAGCGCCTATTAGGACTATAGCCGCTACATTTAATGAGGCTATGTTCGCAAGCTTTCTATCTCAAATGGAGCCTAA
The DNA here is from genome assembly GCA_019426215.1 of Buddleja alternifolia. Lineage (NCBI taxonomy): Eukaryota > Viridiplantae > Streptophyta > Magnoliopsida > Lamiales > Scrophulariaceae > Buddleja > Buddleja alternifolia. Next base: position 11,870,153 of record CM033401.1, on the reverse strand, counting down.
GAAAGTGGATGAAGCGCTAAGCGGTCCAAGTTGGATTGGAGCTATGCAAGAAGAGCTTAATCAGTTTGAGTGTAGTAAGGTTTGGACGCTAGTACCAAGATCAACTCACCAAGGAGTTATTGAAACTAGATGGGTTTATAGAAACAAGATGGATGTGAATAGCATTATAATAAGGAACAAGGCCAGACTCGCAGCTCAAGGATATTGCCAAGAAGAGGGTATTGATTTTGATGAAACATATGCTCCTATCGCTCGTCTTGAAGCAATCCACATGTTTCTAGCGTATGCAGCGTTCAACAAGTTTACTGTGTATCAAATGGATGTGAAGAGTGCCTTCCTGAATGGTAAACTCCAAGAAGAGGTATATGTGGAGCAACCACAAGAATTCATCAACAACCATGGTAAGGGTATGGTTTATAAGCTAGACAAATATGGGCTTAAGCAAGCACCCCAAGCATGGTATGACACTCTCTCTATTTTTCTTATTGGTAAAGGCTTTTCGAAAGGCAGCGTTGATACAACGTTATTTAAAATTACCAATGATGAAGATATTCTCTTAGTCCAAATTTATGTTGATGATATTATATTTAGTTTTACTAACAAGCTTCTGTGTGAGAAATTTTTGAAAATGATGCAAGAACAATTTGAAATGAGCATGATGGGTAAATTTACTTTTTTCTTAGGATTACAAGTTAAACAACTCCCTAATGGCATATTTATTAACCAAACCAAATATACACGTGATATGATTAAGAAATTTGGCAATGAAAATGCATCATCTACAAAAATTCCAATGAGCCAAACGCTTAAGTTAGATAAAGATGAAAGTGGGAGGAAAGTTGATATCACTAATTATAGAGGTATCATTGGATCACTTCTTTATCTTACTGCTAGTCGACCTGATATTATGTTTTCGGTATGCATGTGTGCACGATTTCAAGCTGATCCTAAAGAGTCACATTTAATTGCTGCCAAGAAGATCCTTAAATACCTAAAAGGCACACAAAATGTGGGTATATGGTATCCAAGGGACTCTCCTTTTGAACTAATTGGTTACTCAGATGCAGATTTTGCAGGTTGCAAAATAGATCGTAAAAATACTATTGGTACATGCCAATTTCTAGGTGATAGGTTAGTTTCATGGCATAGTAAGAAACAACAATCCATAGCTACCTCCACAGCTGAAGCTGAGTATGTAGCTGCAGGAAGTTGTTGTGCACAAATGTTATAGATGAGGCAACAACTTAGAAATTATGGTATAATCCTAGGTCCAACCCTCATTCATTGTGATAACCAAAGAGCTCTAGCCATGACTCAGAACCCTGTTCTTTATTTCAGAACCAAACATATTGACATTAGATACCATTTTCTTCGTGACCATGTTCAAAAGAAAGATATCTCCATGCACTTTATTGGAACTGACAAACAATTGACAGATATCTTCACCAAAGCTCTCAATGAACAACGTTTTCTCACTTTGAGAAGTGAATTAGGTATGATAGATTTAAATGCTTAATCATTTTCTGCATCATATTTTATTAGACATATAATCACTACACAAAAATACACTATTACAGCGCATCTATTACAGCGGTTTTTAGAAAACCGCTGAACGGAGGGGTCTATTACAGCGGTTTTTTGGTGAACAGCTGTAATAGGTTTTCGCCGGGAACTAGTTACAGTGGTTTATTGGAAAACCGCCGTAACCGGTCCGGACCGGTTACTGCGGTTTTCCAATAAACCGCTATAATTGATCGGTTAAGGCGGTTTTTCGGAAAATCGATGTAATCGGTCCAGACCAGTTACAACGGTTTTCCAATAAACCGCTTTAAAAAAAAATTAAAACATTTCCCCCCCAATTCGGCCGACCCTCTCTCTCTCTCTCACTCACCTCCTCCACCACCGCCGCCGCCGCCCCCTCCGCCGCCACCCCCACCACCATTATTCTCTTTCTCTCTCTCTACTACTCTATATCTATAGCTATATATATATATATATACACACACACCACATATAGCCCCACCACCACCACACCCACCATGTACCGCCACCACCAACACCTTATACCGCCGCCGCCGCCCATCTCTCTCTCGACTCTCTCTCACTTTGTAGGTATATACTTATATATATATATATATGTTTATATATGTTGTGTATATTTTATATATGTTATGAAATTAGGGTTATATGTTAATATTTTGATTGTTGTTAGGGTTTTTGTGAGTTATAAAATGTGGGTTATAAGTTAATATCTTGATTGTTATTATATACATGTTATGTTAATTAGGGTTTTGTGAATTATATAATGTGGGTTATATGTAAATATCTTGATTGTTGTTATATACATGTTATGTTAATTGGGGTTTTGTGAATTAGATAATGTGGATTATATGTTACTTTCTTGATTGTTGTTATATATATATGTTATGTTAATTGGGTTTTGTGAATTATATAATGTGGGTTATATGTTAATTTCTTTATTGTTGTTATATATATGTTATGTTAAATGGGGGTTTTGTGAATTATAAAATGTGGACATTTTGGGTTTGTTGTGAGTGAAAGATTAGAATGTTGGGTTTGTTGTGGTTGAAAGATAAGAATTTTGTTGGTTGCAAGTTTGAGGGAAGATTAAGTCGAGAACTTGGTAGAAATTTTTGCGTTGTTACTCTGCCAAATTTTTTGTAGGATATTGGGAAATAAATTAAAATTTTGATAATTTAATTAATTCAACTGAACTGATGTTAAAATTATTTAATTTAATTAATTAAGAATCAAGATGGATGTATCGAAATTGAATTTTAGAGGATCGTAAGATCCGAATTTTGTTGGTTGCAACCCAGGCCACCCGGGGGAAGATTAAGTCGAGAACTTGGTAAAAACGTTTGTGTCGTTACTCTGCCGAATTTTGTCTAGAATAATGGGAATTAAATTAGAATAAAAATTATTTAATTAATTCAACTATGAAGTGATATTAAAATTGTTTAATTTAATTAATTCAAATCAAGATGGATCGAAGTTGGATATTAGCGGATCGTATGTCGGAGCAATATGAGAAAGGGGTGAAAGAATTCATCAATTTTGCGATTGAGCATGCATCAGATCGGACTAGAATCAGTTGCCCGTGTTTACGTTGTTGTTTTGGAAAGAGAATTAGTCCACGTGAATTGGAAGATCATTTGGTGTGTAATGGAATTGATAAAAGCTACACACATTGGACAAGGCACGGTGAGAGCAGTGTCACCTCAGATGATTTGGGTGGTACATCATATCGATCGCAGGATTTGGACATGAATGATTGTGAGCCTGATCGTTTGGAGGAGATGACAAATGTGATTAAGGAGGATTTGTGAAATTGTCCCAAGATGTTTGACAATTTGACAAGTGATTCAAAGACACCACTGTATAGTGGTAGTAAATTCACAAGATTGAAAGCAGTCCTAAACCTCTACAAGTTAAAAGCCAACAATGGGTGGAGTGATAAGAGTTTCACAGACTTACTTAATCTATTAAAAAACATGCTACCCGAGGATAATGTGTTACCTAATCGTACTTATGAGGCTAAGAAGATGTTAACCTCAATTGGCATGGGATATGAAAGGATACATGTCTGTCTCAATGATTGCATATTGTTTAGAACGGACTATGCATCATCGAAGGTTTGTCCGAAATGTGGCGCCTCGCGGTACAAGAAGAACGGATCTGCTCCTGTCAAAACCATGTGGTATTTGCCCATAATACCGCGATTTAGGCGCATGTACAGTAGTAAAGAGTTGGCCAAGGACTTGACATGGCATGCTGATAGAAGGCTTGAAGAAAGGATTGAAGATGACAAGATTCGACACCCCTCAGATTCTCCTCATTGGAAAAAGATCGATGATGATTTCCCTGAATTTGGTGAAGAATCAAGAAACCTTCGCCTTGTATTGGCTACAGATGGCATGAACCCTCATGGCTTGCAAAGTACCTCACATAGTACATGGCCAGTGATTTTGATGATCTACAACCTCTCTCCATCGCGATGCATGAAGCGAGAACATATAATGATGCCTAAACTCATTTTTGGGCCGAAATAACCTGGAAATGATATAGATGTCTACTTGGCTCCTTTAATTGAGGATTTGAAGGTGTTGTGGGAGACCGGTGTTCAAGTATATGACGGGTTTAGAGAAGAAAATTTCAATCTCAAACTCATGTTATTTGGAACAATCAATGATTTTTCGGCAAGAGCAAACCTCGAGGGATATGGTGTACATGGGCAATGTGGATGCCCCATATGTGTCAAGAGTACAGATCAATATCGATTGACACACTCTCAGAAATATGCATTCCAAGGGCATCGGAGATGGCTAAATCAAAACGATAGATATCGTCGGTGGAAAAAAGCTTTCAATGGGAATATGGAAGAAAGCCGAGCTCCTAAGTGCTTGACTGGTGAAGAAGTATTTGAGAACATAAAAGACTTGGAGGTTAAATTTGGAAAGACTTTTGCGGGTGGGCTTGCAAAAACTGGATGGAAAAAAAGGTCAATTTTATTTGAGTTGCCGTATTGGACGTCTTTACATGTTAGACATTTTCTTGATATTATGCATATTGAGAAAAATATATTTGATAGTGTCATTGGTACATTTCTAAATGTGCCCGGAAAGACAAAAGATGGCATAAAGGCAGGGTTAGACTTGGTTGAAATGAAGATAAGAGAAAAATTGGCACCAACAAATAAGGAAAAACGTACTTATTTACCTCCAGCAGCTCGCACTCTATTCAGGAAAGAAAAAATTGCATTATGTGAGTTTCTTAATGGAGTGAAAATTCCAGAAGGGTATTCTTCAAACATTAGCAGTCTTGTATCAATGAAGGACTTGAAGCCAAAGCACATGAAGACTCACGATTATCATGTGATCATGGATCATTTGCTACCAATTGCTATATGGGCCATTTTGCCAAAAAAGGTGAGAGAAACTATAATCTCATTATGTTTCTTCTTCAAAGCAATGTGGAGCAAGGTGTTTGATCCTGAACAATTGCCTGCACTTCAAAAACAAATTGCCATCACTTTGTGTAAGCTTGAGATGTATTTGCCACCAGCATTTTTTGATATAATGACTCATCTACCTATTCACTTGGTTAGAGAGACACAACTATGTGGACTGGCTTTTATGAGATCTATGTATCCGGCTGAGCGTTATATAAAGGTATTAAAAGGCTACGTGAAAAATCGTAGTCGACCGGAAGGTTGCATTGTTGAACGGTACATAGTTGATGAAGCGATTACATTTTGCACAGAATATCTAAAAGATTCTAACGTTGCAGCGCTTCCAAAGTCTCATGTTGTGGGAGGGAGAACAGAAGGAGAAAGCGTACTTGGAAAACAATTAGTTAGTGTTCCTTGCACACAAAGGGATCAGGCACACCTATATGTGCTCCACAACACCGATGAGATTGAGCCATATGTTCAAGAGCACAAGGATCAACTTAGGAGATTAAATCCAAATAAAAATGAGAGTTGGATTTCAAGAGAGCATAATAAGAGTTTCTCTGATTGGTTCTGAAAGCATATTCACGAGAAACAGAACGTAAATCCACTTTCAGTTTCAGATAAATTGGCACAATTGTCGATGGGACCGGGCAGACTTGTATTTTGTCATTCAGGTTATCGTATAAATGGTCGCACATTCTATACAAAAGACCAAGATGAACGTAGTACAATGCAGAATGTGGGGTGAGTCTTGTAGCTCAAGCAATGCATATCTCAAGTGCGAGAGATAATAACCCTATCTATGCTCATTTATCATATTATGGGGTGATTGAACATATATGGGAGCTGGATTATAGTTGGTTTTGGGTGCTTGTATTTGGGTATAGGTGGGCTGACAATAAAAATGGTGTCGATAATAGTGAAATAGGCTTCACTCGAGTAGACCTTGAGAGGGTGGGTTACAAAGATGAACCTTTCATTTTGGCATCACAAGCTACGCAAGTGTTTTTTGTCACCGATCCTATTGATAAGAGGTGGTCAATTGTTTTATCGGCAAACAAAAATACTTGTATGGAGGATGATAGTTCATATAGTTATGATGATGGAGAAAATCCTATCTTACGTGATTCACAAGCCACTGATAGTGATGGTGACTTGGATATCAGTGATGATGAATTGTATATGCGACAAGATCACCAAGAGGGGATATGGATTAATCCATCTGTTCATCGACGTACTAAACAAAAGGGTCGTACTGGGGGGAAGCAAAAGACTACTAAGTCAACGATAAAAAGAAAACGATGAAAGGTATTTGAACTTATGTGATAATTATATGATATACTTATTTCCTTAACTTTTCTTCATATACGCACTTGTTAGTGTATGAGTCAGGGCGTCTCTTGTTAGTTTATGAATTGAAAAATTATGTTGTTGCATAATGAAACTAACTTCTGTACTTTTGTCTTTTATAGGTCGAAAAAAATGACACCAATTACAGCGGTTCCGAAAAAAATCACTGTAATTGGTCCCTATTACAGCGGTTCAAAAACCGCTGTAATTGGTCTAACCAATTACTGCGGTACCTGTTACAGCGGTTACCACTGTAATAGGTAAAAAAAAAAACCGTTGTAATAGATCATTTCTGTAGTAGTGAATTTAGAGGGAATCCACTTTATTTATGTTTAAAAGATCTTTGAAAAGTTGTTACAAGTTAACAAATTTAGGGGGAACCTTGACATTATACTTGAACAAGCGTTTTGATCTCAAGCGTCAATATAAATTTTACAAATGCTATGTTTTAAGCGTTGAACATATTCCACTCAACACTTAATATAAAATTGTTTATAAAACTCATGCATAAATTTTACACGCTTTTTGAAGCAGTGGATAGACTCAAAAGTCTATTTTGTACTCTATCTACACGCTTCTATGACATCAAACAATCGGGTAATCAAAACTTTTCAAAAATGACGGTCCAAAGTTAGTACATGTTTGGGTACGTGTCAGTATACCATCAGGCGCATGCATTACACTCTGAAAATGCCAAACGTTTTAAAACTGAACTCGGACTTCAAATCTTTATATGTGGGAGTTACCAAATGTAATTTTCCTCTCTTGCTCAAAACTCGCGTCCGTAGTTAAAATTTTCATAGCTGAGATTAAGCAACTTTACACGTGTTCAAATCTTATTAAGACGAGAGAACACAAGTTTCAAAATTTCCTCTACCGTGTCATTTAAAACACAATTTCTGCAGAAAAATTATTCACTCTTACTCAAAGCTATCTGCAAAATTACTATCTCTCTTTTTTTCTTCAAAAAGCAAAATCTCAGTTCATCTCTTTCACTAAAAATGACACCAAAGAAATCTACTGCCGAGCCTACCATCAAGATCGCTGAAGGCCTTGTTGTCGACTGGAAATTTCTATATGAACAACCTCAGATAAATTTGACAGAAATAGACTTGGTAACCAAGGTTGGGCTTAAAACATTCTTAACTCAATACTCCTATCTGTTTCCGATGGAAGTCGACACCTTCTGGAAAACTGCTAAACTCTCCGCGGACAAGAAGTCTATCTCTTGTCTCATTCCTCTATCCAAGAAGGAGTCACCAAAGGAATTTATATTGTCTGCTACTTCCATTGCCAAGAACTTCAATCTCCCAAATGAGGGTGAGGCATTGGATTGTGTCACTCTGGAACAAATCAAAGAAACATGGACTACTATGAGTGCTTATGATGGAGTACCATACAAACAACACTTTGAAAAGAAAGAATTAGTGTCCAAATATCGATTGATGGCTGATTTCTGTAGCAAGATCATAGAATGCAGAGTGGGTAATTTTGATAAGGTCAACCGAGTGCAATTTCAGATGATGAAGGCGATACTCCTCAACATTAAGATCAATTGGAGTGAGTATGTCTTTGGAAGGTTTCGGGACTGTTTAAGCGCCCCAAATAAACCTTATGGGCTTATTTTGAGCGACCTATTGTATCGATCAGATTGTGTCTACTCATCTGGTCAACCTCTGAATAAGGCCAAACTGCTGGGAAAAAGTATTCTTACCAATCTCTTCAATCCTCCCAAAGTTGGTGGTGCTGCTAGACCACTATTTGAGCATCTAGAAGTACGTGAAGCATTTGATGAGGAAGCTAAGTCTCCTGCTCAAGTGGAAGCCGTGAAGCGTCCGGCTGTTACAAAGAAGAGGGCTCCCAGAAAGCCCAAGGCTCAAGTTATTCCTTCTCCTCAAAATGATGATGAGAAAACCGATGAGGATGTAGAGGAAAAGATCCCTCTAATCAAGCGGACGAAGCTAGAAGGTATAATAAAGCAAATAGACTTCAAGGAACCAGCTGCTGCTCCTCTCGCTCAAATGCTTAAACTCATTGAAGGAGTCAACATAAAGAAGATTTTCAAGCGTTCCAGGACAGACAAGTGTCAAGCTGCTCCTGTTTCTGAAGAGCCTGAGACAGTTGAGCCAAGCGCTCAAGTTGCTGATGAAACAAACTCTTAGGGTAAGATTATTTCTTCCCGCAGCATTTCTGTTTTTACATCTGTAGAAGATCCTACTCTTATAGAGGATAATTCTTGTTTTACAGCTTTAATTCCAACTGCTGCTGAAGCATCTATACACGTCCATCTAGATGTTGAAATGATGGATGTTGTGGCTATTGCCAAAGATATTGTCGCCGAAGTTGCTGCAATTGAAGTAGAGGAACCTGCTCCCAAAGAGGTTCAAACATCAACTCTTGTTCCTATTATTACAGAGGCACGCTCAGAAGGTCAGAGCGTTGCTGAAGACGTTACAATACATCGTCAGTTCTTCAAGCTGGACCCACTGAAGACAATTGATCACTCTATCAATTATATGTCTCTAGCGCTTGAAGATGATTTCATCCCAGCTGGCTATAATGCAGAAAGATATATAAATGTTGAGAATGAGGTAGCCGCGCTGATTGATATTGATAGGACCATCCGAGACACACTATTTGATATAGAATTGACCAAAGTGGAGAAGGCATATTATCTGGCTGTTCAGCTTGTAAAAACTCCTAGCCGGATTCCTACTTCTTTTGCTCTCCAAGAAAAACAAAAAGGTAGTAGAACTCCCAGAGCTGATATTGACTTAAGCTACTATCGGGATATGGGGCACAGCAAACCAACTGGTTTTGCCCCAAGAGACTTCAACATTAGAGTCTATGAGCATAGTCCTATTGAATTCCTAAATCCAATAGAGGAACTTTTCAGCAGAGAGGGCTATACTCACTATCCTCATGTTGCTAACAGTGCAGACAATAAGCGTTCAGCTAATCCTCCCCGTCTCTAGAAGAACAAAGGTATTCATTCTGGTAAGCGTCCAGAGTCTCTCACGGATATGATTCAGGCCGAAGCTGATGCGTACTTTGAGAGTGTTTGGAACACCAGCTATCAAACAGACAAACATCGCTTTGAATCCATCAGGGATATTCACCACGAGGGCATTCGAGCATTGGTTAATGCAGGTGCTGATTAGTGCATGGGTGAAGTGAACTGGTGTGAAGCGTATGTTGGCCATCGATTCTCTTTCCAAGAATTGGTCAAAGCTCCTCATCTATTTGGCATAGGCATGCATGACAAGAGGCGTCAGTTTGCCCAGTATTGCCTTGAGAAGCAATAAGAAAGAGTTGGTCCTGTTGACCAGTTACCCAAAGTTCATCAACAGGTAGAACTATTTCTACGCCAAACGCTGCACAGACTTTATCACTCCTCTCCAGTTCAACGCTCAAGCGTCCACCAGTGGCAGTTCATCAACATCTTGCTTGAACTTCTCACCAAGCCACTGCGATGACAATTTCAGATTGATGATGAAGATCATGGCTCCCATTCCTCACTTCGACAAGATCTTCACTGAAAATCTACGGAAGCCCAATGGCTCGAGGATTTGAAACTTTTAAGGTTATCCACTTCTACCTTCTATCAGACAGAAAGTAAGCGATCATTATGCCTATGTTCTCTCTCTGCTTGAACGCAATCAAGGCATAGCTCGAGCGGTGTATCTATATTTGGAAAACTATTACCGCATGCACGTGCCAGAAGCTCACAAGTCACAACGTCTTCCTACGGATCGGATTATCGGTTTTTCCTTGCATTACTGCCCAGATATCTTATTTCTCATTCCAAAGTCGCAGTCAAGGATCTTTCCGAACCACGTATTGGACATCATGGGTCCAATGTATGTCCAAAACCGAGATAGTCCTCTTCGCACTTTCATTCAAGGGACCTACATCTCTTGCTCCAGACTGACTGAACTTCTGGAAGCTGCTTCAGATTCCTATGCAAATAACGCCAATTGGAACTTCCAATTCGATGACTTCCGCCAAAAGGAGTCAACGCTTGAGAAAGCGCCTATAAAGTTGATTGAAGAATCTGCACCAGTGTCCGTCTCAGAAGTTACAAGTCTTCCAGTGTCTGCTGAAGAACATGTTCAAGCATCTCCACCAGAGGATAATCCTGACGCTTCTGAACAAATTATTTTTGATATAGCTGAGGATCTTCAACTCGATACACGCGGTACAATTTTTGATCCTACATATCAAACTCCTATTGACTCACTCAAGCATACATCTAAATTCAAGCGACCGGCTACTCAAGCGGTTCCATCAGATGTGAGTCAAGCATTTGGAATTTTGCTAAAATCCGTCTTGGAGGAAGTAAGCAATCAGGCACCCAACTCCTTCAGCAATACACAGCACAACCCAAATTCGTTTTCTACCTTTGGGTGTAAAATGTACTCCAAAATAGAGATTTAATAATCTATGGAAGACAGAGGTTGAACAAAAGCCTTGAACTTCATTGATGAAATAAAACTATTATTACATAGATATATTCTACTCCGCTATTGGAGGAGAAAACTAGTTAGCCTCTCATGTATGAGAGATAGCTACACTCTTTGGGGAAATCCCCATATATTCAGAATGAAAATTAAAACTATTTTACAATCTTTTTTCTTTCTGGATTCTTGAATTATTGAAGAGTAGGAGGGAAAGAATGATGTCTTCCTTCTGCTTCTTCATTTGCCTTTTATAGGCAGACTTCGGACATCAAGTCGCGGATTTCAAGACAATATATTGCTGACATCATTGCTTGCATCAGCATGTGTCCTAATCCACAGTTGTTGCACATTGCTTTGTCGACTTCTTTTTAACTTTTCTTCTGCCGCCCTTCGTCAGCACTTTCGTCTGTTTGCCGGTTACTGTTGTTTTATCCCGACATATAACCTGTTTTTTTGTCAAAAGTGGCTTTTAGCTTTGTAGGCTATTTGTCCGCTTTTGGTTATTGCTTTCTGACGTCATTGCTTCCGTCAGTCTTCTGTAATAAATTACAATTATGTCCTTTGACAGACAAAATTTTACAAATTATATTTTTAAACTAATTATTACATTTTGTTTAAAATTGTAAACTAATTGAGCCTATTTTAGACTCGTTTTTGTTTTTTACTACATCTCGCAAATTTTACAGAGGTTTGTGAAAACACCTCGAGTATGCTCGTCTTTTACCTTTGTCTAGTTCGGGTTCGGGTTTCTTCTTTGTAACCCTGATTCTTGTACCGTACAAGGGTTTCTCTTGTGCTGCACAACTTGGGCATACATGATTATGCCATTGATCAACATGCATCATGTTGCATGCTTTCTTTTTTGTGCTCTCGGTTGCAAGTAGTTTGTTCTTCCAGATCAGTGTTCGTTTCTATTTGAATAAATTTTCTGCAAATTTACTCTTACGCATAAAAACAGCCATGGTCCATGTGAAAAAGGGTAAAATTGGTACTTACACTAAAATATTCTAATGCTAGGAAACATAAGTTTGACCGATGAATCGATTTAGTACATTATTTAGTTTAGGGGATACATGTGACATTGACTATAGTTTAGGGGCATTTTATATGTTGCCTATATATTTAAGATCAAAAACATAGTGGTATATAAGAGGTGCATTTACTTATTTTTGTAATACTATTTTTTTCAATAGAACATACTGCTTCTAAATTAGCACATTTTTAGAAGAAATTGTAGGATTTTCTCATGATGAAGCATATTTGAATCAATAGAATTTTAAGTATATATAGATTTGTCAAGCTCTTACTTTTATAATTATGTTTTTTTCACAAAAGAAGAAAATTAGATTTGCCAAGCAATAAAATTTTTAAATCACAAAAAGAATTCAAGGTTAATCAAAATGATATTTTTTAGGAATTTAAAGTTATATTTCTAGAATTTAAACTGTGGATGCCACATTATTTATTTCTCTATTATTATGTCATTTGAAGATATTTTGATAATTTTGCATTCTCCACCACATTATAAGTGAAAGTTAACTTTTTTTAAATTCATAAGTAAAGTGTATTTTAATCTTTAACTAGAAAATATAATGAAAAAGGTGAAGGCATGGTTCGCCGGAGCGCCGGGAATCCGTCCCCCGGCTTTCCAAAGTTCCAAGAAATTTTGTTTTTGTACCTGAAACTTGGTGGAACGGCCGAAAAACGGCGAGACATGCGAGATTATGTTGAGACTTGGCAGTTCCAACGATATCCCGGCCATGGAACGACTGGAACGGAAGAAGACAACTTCAGTCTGTGACTGAAATGGAAATGAAGGAAGGTGAAAAGGGGAGAAGAAAGAGTTTTTTTAAAGGAGAAAAGAAAAAGGAATAAAATAAGAAGAAAGAGGCGGCGAAAGTTAAAAGGAAAAAAAGAAAAGGAATAAAATAAGGAAAACTTAAAACTAAAAAGAAAATAAAGGAAAATGATTTAAAATAATAGTCAATGAAGGTAAATAGCTTAAATTTAGTATTAGATTCAAAATTACTTAAATATAGACTAAGAATATTATGTGGACATTGTGAGTCTAATTTTGAACCTAACTGGCTTACCCAAAAAGAAAAAAACTAATTGCTCATATGGATATTGTTATTATATTGAGAGCATTACCGATAGTTTCAATAGCCGAACTTAATATTTAATTTATTAGTGATATACTTGTAAGGTGATATTAATTTTAATATTTAATTTATTAGTGATATACTTGTAAGGTGATATTAATTTTAATATTTAATTTATTAGTGATATACTTGTAAGGTGATATTAATTTTAATTCAAATATTTGTATGCGCAAAGTACTTTTTAAGTAATACAAATTACAAGAATTATATGTCATTATTTCAGAGTTTTAATAACACTAGTGCATTCCAATATCTTATTAGTTTTTGGTGTTCAAAATTTGAATTAAGCAAGTTAAAAATTAATTACAATATTTATTTAATTAGAATTTTTTTCTAAATGTTTTGAGCAATTTAAGCCAAAAAGTGTGTAACGGTCGCGATGGTTCAGAGATATTGCAATGGAACGAGAACGGTGATGTCCGTGACAACCACCGCGACCATTCCAGTGAACCATGGGTGAAGGTGAGGAGGTTCATGCCAACTTTTCAAGTGTGAGGGATGTGGATGCCAAATGCTCACAGTTTAGGGGAGGTAGATGCATTTATCCAAGATTTACGTGGTTAGCTAATTTGCATACATTCACGGCCCACCAGACATCTTTTTATTGAATACATGGAGTGATACATATTACAAAAGAAGATCTCATATTTATAAACGTGAGAGACTTGGAAAGCAAGAATCTTAAATAAACTCAGACTATAAAACAAATTTCTAGTCTCAGCTTCTCTATGGTAACCTCTATTTACACCATAAAATAATTTGGGTTTTCGAATCACAGAGCCCAAATAAGCCCAAACTGTAGAAGTTCGAAAAGAAGGAAATTGGGTGAAATCCAAATAACCAATCATCTGCAAAGACGCGCTAATTTGAAAAGATTTGAAAGAGCAGTTGAGGACAGTTGAAAACGGTTCCAAAAGACAAGGAACGTGGGTTGAAGACGGTTCCCGAAGACAAGATATATAGGAGCCGCGGAGAAAGGAAAAGGAGATGACAAGATTATCAGACTTCTACATTTTCGTTCTCTTAGGAGTAGTTTCTAGCGTAATGTAGATGTAGATCGTAGCGTAACTTAGGAGTAGCTGTAGTGTAGACTCGATGTCATTTGCCTTCAAGGCTTGTATCGGTATTCGCTTGCCTGTAATGTTTCGGAATTGAAGACTTTCGTGGAGGTATAAATTGTCGTTTATTTAGATTTAAGTATCGAATAGATAGTTTATGCACTGGACTTGAGTTTTCAATCGTCCCTTTTGATCTCGAAAACATTAAGTTATAATAACTCGAACCACCGTTTAGCGAATCGAACGCAGGGGGTGAGAAATAATACATTCGATCGAGAAATTCTCACGTAGATATAAGATTATCTTGTGTCAGATTTAAATATCAGAGAGATAGTTTTTACCTGGACTTGAATCTTTCCTTCACTGTATTATTGTTTCATTCGAAGACAATAACTCGAACAACCGTTTAGCGAATCGAACGCAGGGGTGAGAAATAATACATTCGATCGAGAGATTCTCACGTAGGTATAAGATTATCTTGTGTCAGATTTAAGTATCAGAGAGATAGTTTTTACCTGGACTTGAATCTTTCCTTCACTGTATTATTGTTTCATTCGAAGACAATAACTCGAACCACCGTTTAGCGAATCGAACGCAGAGGTGAGAAATAATACATTCGATCAAGAGATTCTCACGTAGGTATAAGATTATCTTGTGTCAGATTTAAGTATCAGAGAGATAATTTTTACCTGTACTTGAATTTTTCTTTTATGGTATTATCGTGTCATTCGAAGACAATACATTTTTTAGTCAATTGCGGTCCAATAATTATTTTAAACAACACACCGAAGTGTTAAAGTCTGAACCACCGTCTACCGTATCGAACTCGAGCGCAGGGGTTGAAAGATAATTCTAAGTGGAGAATTATCGCGAGGCTCGGAACGCGTAGTTGGATCTACCCTAATCTAGTTTGTTTTTTTTTTACGAAACAACCTCCTTTCCCAACCTGTCAGACGTATTGGAGACCAACTATGGCAATGCACATCCTCAGCTTCTCGATAGTCACTTCCTTGATCAACTCCGCTGAATTCTTTATACCGAGGATCTTCTTTGATGATTTTCTTGAATCCGCCACACTTTTGTTGCAACTACGTACTGCCGGAGGAATTGTGTTAAATCCCTCAGCCATGTATCCATCTGTCTCTACTATTTCCCATTTAATATAATGTTTAATAAAGGCAACCTCATCTACGGTATACCTTATAATTTTCGTTGTGTGCGGTGTTCCCTCTATGTACCTAGTGCCACAATTGTGCTCCCCGAGGCGATCTTCAAGATCCATCTTCAAATACCGTGTATCCTCTTTACGTATTTGTAAAATATTAAGATATGATATCAAAGTTGTTGTCATTGATTTATATACATATAAGAAGTATCGTTATAACATTTTACAACTTGACTATTATTGGTGACATATTATTATATAGTGACGACTCGATAACAATGTAAATGTATTAACTAAGTCATTCCGTCAATATTATTAAAAGTGCATTTAAACCTTTGTACCAATAATTTATAATTATATTAATGACAATTTATAAACAATTTTGACCAATATTATTTCATGTAATCATTTCATTACTTTGAGATAACAGTTTAACAATTTATCTTACTATCATTAATATCCATTTTCTTGAATGATTCATTATTATATTGAGCTCAAGTTCATCGAGCTTGTAAATTTATAATTGAACACTTACTTAGGTCACAATATTGAATTTGACTTTGGCTGTGTTGGGTCATAAATAATGGATCTTCTTCAAGCTCAAGTTCACTTGAACAAAAGTATAAATATGATATTATGTAAAAAAAAAAAAAATTCTAATTAATTACTTTGTTTAAGGAGGTCTTGGGGATGCCCACAGTGGGACATTCGAATTTGTACCCAAGACTCGGACTACATATTTGTGTGAATGGTTGCAACTAGATCAAAGGTCTTGTTAGATTTTACAAGGATAGCCACCAGTACTTTTGCCGAACTATATGGTGTTTGTAGAAGCCTAGAAATATGTCACAATCTTGGGTACATGAAGGTGTAGGTGGAGATTGATGCTCAAGTGATTATTCACTTGATTATGAGGGCTGATCCGGGAGCGTGGGGGATGCAAAATTTACGTCAAAGAATTTGTATCTTGAGATCAAAGATGGAGGTTCGAATGTCACACATTTACCGTGAAGGTAATAGAGCCGCTGATTTACTAGCTAATTTGGCTTTTGATGAGAAGATTACGTCTGAGATGAGTGTTGAAGAGGTGCCACAATCGGTCCAAAGTTGAACAAAGACGGACTCCTTATTTCCTAACTTTAGGTTTAGATGGCTTTGATGTTTTTTTTTTTTTTTTTGTATTATTATTGTTAGGGAGTAGTACTCCTCATTTATTTTCATTTTTATTTTTTCTGCAAGGGAGAAAGTACTCCTTATTTATTTGTTTGCTTAGATTTGATTGTGAGGGAGTTAGATCTTTTTATTTATTGTTTAATTATTTTGAATGACATAAAGAAGGGATGAAAGGCCTGACAACACTCTCCCCCTCTAAAGCTATTTTTTCAAAAAAATAAAAAAAATGATAATTTCGAATTACAATTACCCGAATGAAGTTTTTAGCCTCTAAATGACATCTTCAAGGCTAAGCAAAATCTATTAAGATATAAATTTTTTATTTTTTATAAAAAAAATAAAGAACAATAAATTTATTAAAAATTTGTTTGATACATTGAAAAATATAATTCGAGAACCACAGAAAGGAAATTGAAAAGTTACATATTTAAGTTTATTTAGAATAAGTTTAATATATTATTTTTTTATACCTCTATTTAAATAAAAATAGCTATTTGTTAGAATTGTTTTTAATGAAAAACTTTCATGAATCGTTTTTTTGGGTTCTGTTTAATAAGAAAAATAACAGAAAGAAAGGGAAATAGAAAATAGAGAAAACAAAAAATAGGGGTAAAAATAGTAGTACATATATTTTTTTAATACGGGGATGGTGAATGCCAAAATTTAATACATGAGAGGAGGTTATTGCCAAAGCGCAATATTTCAGGGGATGTGGATGCAAATAACCCAAACCAATAAACATGTAATTATTGAATATCGAGGAAGTCAAAAATGAATAATCAGCTTAATTATATTATGCGACTATCCGTATAAGTGCCAAACTTCATACCAAAAATTACACTTTTTTTTCTTTTTAGTGAGTTAGATAGGTACTTGATTTACATATAATTTCAACATGCAGATGTATCGAAAAGCTACACGTGCTTGTAGAAAAGACGTGTGGAAATTTTTTGTATAATTTTCAAAGCAAGAATATAATTTGAGATCAATTTGGTCTACCATTTTTGAGATTATTGATGCGAAAATTCAAACTAGAATGTGAATCATGGCAAATGTAAGATCTAGAACTCTCATGACTTTCCGAGAAGTCCTACATTGATTACTTGTCATGAAGACCCTATATAGATAAATTTGGCAAATAGTTACTCCTTTTTTATTTGTACGGTGAAACGATCAAATACATGTAGTTGCATTTACCTTCGTGAAGTATTGTGATTAGACAATGATTTTCCCTCATGTATTAGAATTTGGCATTTACCACTAGTATATATACAAATTTAGGGAAAAATACAAATGCACCCCCTAACTATTACTAATGTCGCATATACTCTCCCCAAACTTTAAAAGATACCAAAATAGTTTTTCATGGAAATTCTTGAGTTATGTAAAATGCTTCAACCCAAACACAACCTTACAATATATAAGCACTAATGGCCAATTCTTTTTTTATTGAACTTATAAGATTTGTAAGAAAATGCAAATCTTATAAATTTCATTCAAGATTTAAATAGGATTTATTAATTGATACAATTAAATAACTTATAATTGAATACGATACAATTGGTACATACAAATCTTACTAGTTTAAATCTACACTTTGTTCACTGATAACTTGTTAATTTTATTAATTTAAATTAAAGACTTCGTTAATTTATATGTAATAAATTTATAAATTACAAGATTTAAATAATTTGTTAGTTGATAAGATTTAATTAAACAAGATTTAGATAATTATAATGATTCTTCATAATTATTTAATTAACAAATTAAAATATTTGAATGATTATTAATTTTGAATATGTAAATTTGATAAATTCATTAAAAAAAAAAAGAATCATCAAGTAAGTTAATATAGTGCTTAATATTGTAAGGTTGTGTTTGGATGGGAGCATTTGGATAACTCATGGGGGTATTTGCGATTTTACATAAAAAAAAATATTATCAAAAATCATAACAATATTTTTTTTCCATCTCAAATACCATTATACAATCTCTTCATTGGGAAAGATAAAAATAAAAATTAACAACTTTTGAGAGTAAATATTATCATGGACTTTCAGAAATAAAAGTTGTTTAATGAGTTGATAATAATTTTTCATATATTAAACTTTTATTAATAAAACTAAAATATTTAATATCTCAATTTCCTTCTTGTGGTTTTTGAGTTATATTTTACAATGATTCATCAAGTTTTTAATATATTAATAGTGCTTTTATTTTATAAAAAATAAAAAGGTTATACCTTTATAGATTTGTATTTTGCATTAAACAAAATTCTAAAATCTGAAAGAGTAATTTCGTTTTAATTGTTTGCTTAAGGACCCGTATATGACCTTGAAGCAGAAATTTAAGAGTTCCTACGTACATATTATTTGAAAATTTAGTCATCTCATTATTCACTTTCAATTTCATATTAGATATTGCAAATCATACTATTCTCTCTCATATAATGAATGTTTATTTTATATATTTATTTTATTTCTTATTTATCTTCTCTATACTTACAACTAAAAAGAAGAATAAAAAAGAATAGAAGACGAGAAAATAGAATAAAAAATAAAATTACTCTATGAATTTTCAAATTTTTATTTATTAGAATAAACAATAATATAACTCTATAAAGATTAAAAAAATTATTGTTTATAAAAGATAAAGAATTACTAGTTTATTAAAAACTTGTGAGACATTAAAAATGACTCAAGAACCACACAAAGAAAATTGAATACATATTTAAGTCTATTTAAAATAAGTTTAATATATTATTTGTTATATCCATTTTAAATAAAAATAACAATTCGTTAAAATTATTCTAATGAAAAAAGTTTCATGAGACTCATTTAATTTTTTTTCTATTTAACAAAAAAAAAAGAAAGGAAGGAAAGGGAAATAGAAAATAGAGAAAAAGAAAAAAATAAGGGTTAAAAGGGTAGTACATAATTTTTTTATACATAGTGGTGGTGGATGCCAAATTTTAACTCATAAACAGATGTAATTGTCAGAGCACAATACCACATGGGAGGTAGATGCAAATAACCCAATCAACTACATTACTGTATAAAATATAAACTAATATAATGAAGGCTACAAACAATTTGGACTGAAAATCCTACATAAAAAATAAAGAATTCCCATTTATCCACAATCCTAGTATTCTTTCTTTAGAAATGATAAATTATTGTCTGTTTGAATGGATCTGATCTTTATATATTTATTACCAAATTAATATGTTTATGCATGTTCATTCGACATAAAAATGTTGGTTTTCAAACTTAACTCGACCCTTTTTCTTTTTTTCCTCGCTTGTTATTTAATAATTTAAAAATTTACTTTATCAACTGATCCCGTTTTATGTTTGCTAAATAAATGACCATATGACATATATACTTTCTGATGTAAGAATAGAATTAAATTTTAGGGAATTAGATACCATGGTCCAATTTCTTGATTATTTTATCTTATTATCGTACTTATATTCAAAGATAAGAAACATTTCTTTTTTCCTTTTTTTTTTTTTTTTGATAAGGGATAAGAAACATTTCGAGCCATTGCTTTAGTTATATAAAACATTGACTATTAAATGAACTTTTCTAACTTTATTTCTTCAGTATCTAGTATAGAGCCACACAACTCCAAAGATATGGGTTCAAGTCCCATTTCCACCCAATGGAAAAAAGAATACAACATACATAGGTGTACAAAACCTAGATATAGTGTAATGCCGACCCTTTTATAATAGAAATTTTTCAGCGGTGAATTTTTATTTATGGTATTTATATACTTAAGTAATTTTCGGCAATTGAAATTCTAATTTCAAAAGAGGGTAGTAAGTACAAATTAAATTTTATCTGATGGGTGTGTCATGAAATTAATAGATAGATAAACGAGTTAATTAGAGGACTTAATTTTAATTTCCTAAATTAGGGGAGGTGTTTTATTGCAAATATATCTAAGGTATACATATATAGTGTAACCCTATTAGAGTAGAACACACCACTTTCACGGCAGTGCTAGGTAGAGGGGCTGCGGAAAAATCATGACGATGGCAGGAAAATTGGTAGTATGAATTAACGAAGTGACATTCGGAATTGGATTAAGTGAAACTTTGACACACACAATGGGTATTGACGGTGACCATCAGACATTTAGGATTCACTCATTGGTGCTAATTTACTTGTAAAGCCCACCTTGTCTCTCATGAATTATTATAATTAGAAGATTTTTATATATTGGGGATGATGACCCGACTTATTCCAATTGTCATGTCAACCAAGAGATTTGAGGGGTACTGTAATTTTGTATTTTACCTCTTAATCTTTTACCTTGTTTCGATGTCTTTTCTTGTTAAGTTATTTACCTAGTATAGGTCTCTCTTTTTGATATTCCTGTAACGTTTTTTTTGTTTGCTCAATGGAAATCTTCTTTTTCAAACTTTATACGTTTATTCACATTGTACCAGAACAAGGTTAGGAAAAGATCCTAAACCTACATTTATTCACATGGTACCGGAGAAAGGTTAGGAAAAGATTCTAAACCTAGCCGTCATCTCTTCAATATTGCAACACCACCAGAAGTTGAATCTCCTTCCTCTTTATTGCGGGAAAAGAAGTGGTAGATATGTCTTCACCTTTCTTCTTGTCCCCGTCCGATAATCCTGGAGCGATGATTATGACTTGTGTGTTGAATGGAGATAATTTCGACATGTGGGAAAAGGCTATGGTGAATGCCTTGAAAGCGAAGAACAAATTGGGTTTCATTAGTGGGACTTTGAAGAAACCTGCGGCAAATTCGGTTGAGGCGAGCAATTGGGAGGCGTGTGATTCAATGTTGATCTCATGGATTTTCAAATTCATTAATAAATCAATCCAACCCAGTATTGTCAGTGAAGAGACGGCAAAAGTCGTTTGGGACGATCTGAGAGATCAATTTTTTGTTGGAAACACACCGAGGATTCATGAATTAAAAAGAGAGATTGCTTCACTTCAACAACAGAGCATGACAGTCATGGCTTATTACACAAAACTGAAGGATATGAGGGATGAACTAAGCAGTTATTCGAAAGTACCCAAGTGCACGTGTGGAGACGTGAATGATTACATTGGCAAATGTGAGGAAGAAAAGTTACATCAATTTTGATGGGTTTAGACGATGCGATTTTCGAAACCGTTCGATCTCAGATTCTTAACATGGATCCTCTTCCCACCATCAACAAGGCCTATGCATTAATCAATAGAGAAGAATGTCACTGATCCATTGTTCGGGGCCAAGATGAACGAGTTAAGGCCGTGGCTCTAGCAGTCCAGACAGTGACATATCAAAGTTTGGGCCGCCAAAATTGAAAGGAAATAGTAAGAGGAAGTGTACGCATTGCAATCAGAATGATTATGAAGTTTGAGAGTGTTTTGATATTATCGGCTATCCAACTTGGTGGCAAGGACAAGGACGAAACAAAAATCCTCGTAGCCAGGGGCAAGCTAGATTTTCAGCCCTGCACAATCAAGGGCATGCCATAGCTTTTCACGCCTCAAGCTAGCTACCCAAAAGCAACAATACAATTTTGGGTTTGGCCTGTGATCAATTTCAAAACCTTTTTACACTTTTGGAGTGAGATAGTTTTGACAGGATTTTTAGTAAAGTTTTCGACGAATTTACTTGGATCTTGGACAGTGGTGCATCCAATCACATGACAGGGAACTTGAGCCTCGTGAACAATGTTTATGATGTGACTCATGTCCCCATAATTTTGCCCAATGGAACAAAAATGAACGCGACAAAAAGGGGTCGTGTGATACTAAATGATGAAACAACTTTACATGTTGTCTTATATGTTCCTACTTTGACATGTAAGTTAATCTCTATACGTCAATTAATCTCTAAATTAGGCTGTGAAATTATATTCGGTAATGAGCTTTGTGTGGTACAGGACCAAACCTTGAGGATGCCGATTGGAGTGGGTGAGCTTTAGAGGAGGGTCTACTATTTCAGATCCGCAAGGTCGCATTTGGTGTTGAAGATTGAGAAAATGGACTCTTTCACCACTTGGCATCGGTGTATTGGACATCAAGGAAATCAGCATTTATCCCATATTTCTGATATTAGTAGATTAGGAACTCAAGACAATAATATCTGTGATGCTTGTTTTTAAGCTAAACAGACTCGTTCGTCTTTTTTATTAAGTAATAAAAATGCTGAAAATTGTTTTGATCTCATTCATTATGACTTATGGTGGCCTTATGATAAGGCATCAAGTTGTGGTGCTCATTATTTCCTTTCTATTGTAGACGATCACAGTAGATTAAAGAAAAGAGTGAAACTAGTCGTCATCTTATTGATTTCTGCAAGATTGTTTAAACCTAATTCGGTAAAATGGTCAAATATATACTGAGTGATAATGGATTGGAATTTACCTCAGGTGAATTTCTTTCATGACCAGGGTATTATGCATGAGACTAGTTTTGTTTACACATCTTAGCAAAACAAGAGGGTGGAACACAAACACAGAAACATTCTGGAGGTGGCACGTGCTTTGCAATTTCAAGCCGGTTTGCCCATCAATTTCTAGGGTGAGTGTGTTTTAACTGCCGTTTATTTGATTAATCGGACCCCCACAGTCGAGTTAAAAGGAAAATCCCCTTACGAGATTTACTTAATGTCAAACCATCTCTTAATCACATTAAAGTATTCGAATGTTTATGTTATGGTCATCATGCACCGAAATCGAAAGATAAGTTTGCATCCAGGAGTCGACGATGCATTTTTGTGGGTATGCGTATAGGAAAAAGGTGTGGAAACTTTATTACCTTGAGACACATGTTTTGTTTACTTTGGCAATATGTCCTTTCATGAGGTAGTGTTCCCATTTCTTGCCATGATTGAGCCAATAGGGAGTTGCAATGAGGATGTCGTTGCGAGGAGCTTATGAATGAGCTAGGAGAATGTGAGGAAACTGAGGGAGTGGTGGAATCAAGTGGTTTGGGTTTGAGGGGGAGCGTGACTCCAACATTGAGTCCTGATGCGAACTCGCCTCATAAGAATGCAGATGGTACCTTAGTGACTGAGTCTAGGCCGAGATGTGATACACGACCTTCTATCAAGTTTCAGGACTATGTTGTTTTCTGTACGGTCACAAGTCCTACTGTGATAACCGAAACCCCTCTCTAAAGCTGCCACTACATGAGATCATCTCAGATACTCCTTATCCCTTAACTAATTATGTGACATTTGATAATCTTTCTCAAGGGTATCGAGCCTTCTTAGCTGCAATTAGCTCGGCAACCGAACCTAAGAGTTATGCAAAGGCCATGAGAAGTGCTGAGTGGCGTGAGGCTATAACATGAAAAATTGCAGCTTTAGAGGAAAATCAGACTTGGACTTTAGAGACCTTGCCACCGGGAAATAATCCAATTGATCATCGATGGGTCTACAAAAAAAAGTACAAGTCTGATGGCACTATTGAGTGGTATAAGATAAGATTCGTAGCGAAGGGCTTTACACAAATCGAAGGCTTGGATTTTCATGAGACATTTTACGCCTGTTGCCAAGCTTGTCTCCATTCGTCTATTTCTATCTGTTGTTGTGGCCCGCGGGTGGGATTTGCATTAGATGGATGTAATCAACACCTTCTTGTATGGGGATTTGGACAAAAAAGTATATACGAGATTACCACCAAGCTTCGAGATTGGTCATGGTCGGAAATTCTGTCACCTACGTAAGTCCATCCATAGATTGCGCTAGGCATCCCACAACTGTTTGACAAAATTTTGTAGTGCACTGCAACAATATGATTTTATTCAGTCTCGAGGCGACTACTCTTTGTTCACTTTTCAGAAATGACGTGTGTTTTTAAGTCTACTCATTTACGTAGATGATATTATTATGATGGGCAATAATAGGGAAGCTTGCTCGGCTTTCAAATCGTATTGACACAAATGTTTTAACATTAAGGACTTAGAGACCTTAAAATACTTCTCGGGCATCGAAGTTGCCCGCTCCTTGAAAGGCATGTTCTTATGTCAACGTAAATATGCATTGGACATTTTGTTAGAAACAAGATTACTAGAATGTCGACATGCCAACACTCCTATGGAAGAAAGTCATAAATTTGGTTTGGCTAATAGGGAGTTGGCTGAAGATGACGCCTCGTATAGGTGACTTGTGGGATGTCTCATTCACCTCACTATTACACGACCTGATATCTCTTACGTCGTTCATGTTCTATCTCAGTTCGCACAAGCACCACATAAGGAACACTTTGAGGCTACACTACGGGTTGTACGCTACATGAAGGGTCATCCAGGACAAGAGATGCTTCTCTCTGTTGATAACGACTTCAAACTGCACACTTTTTGTGATTCCGACTAGGCAAGCTGTCTGGTTACACGCCATCCTGTCATAGGCTATTTTGTGATGCTGGGTCAGTCCCCCGTCCCGTGGAAGACTAAAAAATAGAGTGTGATTTCCCGTTCATTGGCAGAGGCCAAATATGGGGCGATCGATGCCGCTACAAGTAACTCATTTGGTTGAAATCTTTCTTAGCTTCATTGGAGTTACTCATTCTACTCCTATGACACTTTTTTATGATAGTCAGTCTGCTATTCACATTGCATCTAATTCGGTCTTTCACGAGCACGCTAAACACATAGAGATTGACTGTCATTTTGTTCGGGACCATATTCAAGATGGAACCATCATTACTTCTCCCTTGCGTTTCTCTGACCAACTCGTGAATACTTTCACCAAGGCTCTCGATCGTTTGCAGTTCTTAAATTTACTTGGCAAGTTGGGCATTCATGATGTGCATGCGCCAACTTAAGGGGGAGTATTGTAATTTTTTATTTTACCTCTTAGTCTTTTACCTTGTTTAAATGTCTTTCCTTGTTTAGTTATTTACCTTGTATAGGTCTCTCTTTTTTATATGCTTGTAATGTGCTTTTTGTTTGCTCAATAAAATCTTCTTTTCCCAACTTTATATGTTTATTCACAAGGCAGGATAAAGTAATAGTTGTGCCTTGGGAATGAAACACTGGCAGACTTTAATTGAGAAGTGATAGAATTGTTGAGATGTATGTTATTATCTATACATGCAAGTGAAGGTGTATTTGCCCTATGATAACTATAGTATATGTGGATAATAAGATCTCTAGGACTTTTAGGAATAAAGTATTGGTTAGCAATAGAAAAGTTAGCCCAGTTTTATGTAATATCGGTAGTTGTAAACCAAATGAGGAAACGAAAGATGGAATCCGTATTAACTCTTTGAGGTGGCCTATAATTAATTTGATAGATTCCAGATAAATATAAAAATTTAATTACACAGTTCATAGTTAATAAAAAGAATGAAGGTTTTTCTCGTATTCGATCATTTATTGATCCAGTGTTTGAATTATTTAGATTCGATTGGAGACGGCGAAAGAAACACAAGTACATTTGTTACCTTAGGGTTGGTTTAATTGAGGTAAGTGACTCTTCACTATTCTGGTTATAAAAACTCGTATATATAGTACTTTTCCCGTGCATATGTGATTTTTAGAATGTGGATCAAGTATGCTTATATATTTACTGATTTCTGAAAACGTGGATATGATTTGAGTTGTTGAGTGCGGAATTGTAAAAGTAAAACTGTTATTTCTTTTATGTAATATGATCATGATTTTAAAAATGTGATTGTTATGTAGATGATTTTGCAAACCCATTGTTGAGATGATACAACATTGACTATTCTGGATTATGCGATGGAAATTCGTGACCTGTTTGGGTTTAAGCGTTGGTAAGTGACCAAGATAGGGGGTGATGCCTATCTCAGTGACCCAGTGTAGGGGGGTTAAGCCTGCACCAGTGACCCAGTATAGTGGGGTTAAGCCTGTACCAGGCTGTACCAGGACCGAGATAAGGGGGTTAAACCTGTCCCCGACCAAGGTTGGCTTGTGCGTTGGTTTTGCATGATAAAATTCATGTCTGGTTTGGTTGTTTTAGTTTTATTACATGTTTTCAAGTATTGTTCTTTATATCGTGATATTCTTTTAAAATTATCTTGTTAAAAATTATGGTTTCCTCTAGATAAAAGTATTAACTTGTTCTTTTGCTTGCTTGATCCAACAGTTGAGTATTAAAGTTATTTACTAGGCCGTCGTGCTCATTATTCTTACTAACATTTTTCAAATATCGAGAAGAGGAGAAACTTTGAATTTAGTTATCTTGAGGAGCGCAACTTAGTAGTTAATATTGATTTTAGTCTCATTCGAGATAGACTTTATATTTGAGTTTAATAAGCTATTGTTTTTAGTTTGGAGTTAGAGATTCACTTATCATAATCATTTATTTAGTTGTATGAGAGAAGTCGATTGTTATAGAAGAGATAAGATATATTTCGACTTTATGATCAAAATTAATGATATTTTAAATTGTTAATATCATATCGTTTATATTAATTTTAGGTGTAAATGCTCTACATCAGTGTTGTTAGTAGGCAAGCATTTGGAATGTTTCTGAGAGACTGAGGCGCTTGTCATGGTCCCGGGGTTCAGGACGTGACATATAGCCTTGTAGTGAAGGATGATTTCATTAAAATCTCTTACGTTTAAAATATTTACCAGAAAAAAAAACATTAATAGTTACTTATTTTACAACAAAATGTTTAGATATTTCATTTATTTGAGTGTAGTAAGTGTGAAATTAAGATTACTAGCTCCTTGGACTACTTATTTCTCATACGATAAATATTGAGTAAGTGTGGAAAAGTCGGAAATTATGATTCTTACTACATCACCATGAATATAGGATTCAAATTAATTGGTACATACAAAAGCCATCTCTGGACATGATAATTATTGCAATAATTTCAATATATAAAGTTTGTATTGCAATTGATAGGAAAGGTACTAGCTATTACAAACGTACGCTTAGACCTATACGAAAGCATCCTACAAAGGTGAATGCATCTTATTCAACGATAAGCGTAGTACCAACAGAGATTGAAAAAGAAAAAAAGGAACAACAAAAGGAGTACAACTTATTTAATTTTCTTGAGATGTGCTATAGAGCTTATTCTTGGTGGCTTGGGTTTTTTGTTCGTCCAAAGTTAGACCCTGTAAATTACATGATAACGAAGAAAATAGTGTCAGTCCTACTAAGAAGAAAAAAGAGCGCAACATTAATATGCAGTAATGGGTAAGATTTTACGGAAAAGAAATGTTATTTTGTGAAACTAAAAACGAAAATTTATTATGTGGATTTGATGCTAGAACATCATCATATAGACATGCAAAAACTCATAAAATCACTTATATATGTAGAACCCAAGTGGATTTCATAAAAAAATTCAATCATTAATTGCATCGGTAACAATGTGAAGATGTGCAATTTCAATTGTTTCTTTACACAAAAACTTAAAAGTGATTTCAAAAGTTAAGATGATGGCCCTTAATTGAATTAGTATTGTTCCGTTACCTACACAAAAACCCTGATGAACCGATAGTTTGTATTTCAAAATACTAAATTTTTGATGGAAAGTAAATGAGTATATAATCATTTGTTGCTTACGGGGTATAATCAATGCGGATTCTGCCAGCATCAGGATTAGCAATCGCAGAGAAGGCTTCCCGGGAGAGATCAAGTTGGTCCGGTCCACATCCAGGGCAAAGATCGACAATCCTCACTATAACTTCACCGTTGCGACATGCTGGTACCGAGTTGGTGCCACCAGTGCATCGCACTCTGTACCTTCTCCCACATGCTGCTCTATTGTTGAACAAACCAGGGTTGGCTGCTGCTATCATAGTACCCTGGTCCTGGAACCCATAGCATGACGATGCTGCATGTACACACAAGTCATAAAACAGGCTATTAATTAAAACTTATACGATATCCTTGTCCACTCAAAATATATGAAATTCTAAGCTCTCAATAAATTCTCCATAAGATTTCGTGTATGGGCATGCGTTAATGTATTTGATAGACTATTATGCTTACATGAACTCGGTTTTGTTAGCTCCAAGCAAAAACAACAATAAAACATTTAATTTTGAAATGTTATAAAATTAAGAAAAAAATCCTGTTGTGAACAAATTTCTTTTTTCCCAATTTAAAGCCCTAATTTTCTTAAAAATTAGTTAAACAATAATACGATAAGGTAAAACAGAGGGTGCGAGACTTACGAACATAGACAGTGTAGAAAGTGGCGGTTCCAGGTATGGCGGATGCCATGGATATTAGGCTGGCGGCAATAAGCACAGCGATTAACACACGCTCAATTGCCATTAATATTGATCTAATAAGTTAAAATGTATATAAATTTTTCGAGTTCCTGAATTATGTGAAATCACAAAATGTTTCGCATGCTAGTAACCGGAAATAAAGCCACTTTATATAGGCTTTAAGGCCAGCACCCTATTTCCTAAAAGTCCATACAAGTTTATCACGTATAGTCAGTTTCAAACAGAAAATTTGACTAATTGTACTAATAAAAAAATTCACTCTATTATTTATTCACGAAAAACCTTAATTAGACGTTATATATTTAAAATTAGGGAAAGGAGTCAAAAATAGTTATTACGACTCAATATTGTGAGATAATCTCATTATTTTTAATGAAGAAACAAATACAGTATTTTAATTTGCAAAATACATGTTTGGAAAATAATTATATCAGATGATACTATATTTTTATTTTTGAGTTTCATATTAATTGATAAGATAATAAAAAATTAAACAACTTTTATCGTGTGGATGTTCAACTACACGAATTATCATAAGATTTCAAGCTTCAAAGTAAAAGCTAGATATTTTTATTGGCCTCCAAAACAGACTGGCGTTATTGGAAATAATCAAAATTCTATCTTGAAGCTGGAAGTCGTTTTCTTATAGCTGATCCACGAATATGCACACGCCACACGGCCCGAATTGCCTTCTTCAAAATTATAATTACAAAGCATATTATTACAAGAAAATAATATATTAGTAAATACGGTGTCAGGTTATAATATCACTTAAAACAAATAAGAAATTAGTGACAATATTAAAGTTATCACTATTTGTAAATTTTTAGTGACAGAAATCTTTATTTTATCACAAAAATAAGTTTTACGTGCTTAATAGTGACAAAATTTATATAAAAGTTGTCACTCTTGATAATTAGTGACACGAAAATTATTGTCACTATTGAAGATTAGTAATTACAATTATAGTTGTCAATATATTTGTATTGTCACTATACATGTATTACTAAGTGTCAATAGTGACAATAGACAACTTTAAAGATTGTCACTCATTACACATAGATTGTGACAAATTTAACACTAACACTTTAATTTGTCACTGATATTACTTTTTCTTGTAGTGATACCAAGGTTGTTGCTAATATTAAGTATTTTTATTAACAAGAATTTATGTTTTATAACAAAAATAATTTTCAAAGGGTTAATAGTGACAAAAATTACACTGGTTGTCATTCATATCAATTAGTGACAAGGAAGTTATTGTAAGTATTGATAATTACTGAGACATATGTAGTGATAACTCATGACAACAAATATAGTTATCACTATTTGTATGTTGTCCCTAATTATCAATATTGACAACTTAAAACTATTATTGTCACTAAGAGTCACTATATATAGTGACAAAATAAAAATTAATGTCGCTTATTATTTAGATATATCTAGTGACAACTTTGACATTATCACTTAATATTTTCTCATTAATATTATCTTTGTTGTAGTAATATATAAATGGTAATAAAATCATAAATCCGTTATAAGGTCAATTGGATCTGCTAATAGAAGTTTTTTGTTGATAGAAATGGGAGGACATCATAGTAGAATTTTCATAAAAGACTTGATTTGGTGGACATTTATTTTCGTTGACGGAGAAAAATGAAAAAAGAAATATTAGGACTTAGGATCAATTGACCGCGGCAATTAGTGTTTGATATAGAATATAATAACCATCAGATACATGGCATTTACAGTGATGGTATTACTGTTTCAAGTGAAAATGAATTTCATTCAAATGAAAATTCTTAATATGTTGCAGCCAATTACGAACGAGTCAGATCCACATCGACAGCTGAAGTTTTAGTCGTAAATTTGACATGAGTTCCCTTGACAATTACTTGCCGGCTGCTGTGCCATCCATGCATTTAATTTCCGTTTGGTATTTTAGTTTTCATATTGTACTTTTTTATCCGTAGACATCACATACACAAATTAATCTCATGTTATGTTTATATTTAAAGAAAAGCTTTAAACACATAACTGACAAAATTAAAACTTGAGTCCCACAAGATAGGGCCAACTGAGAACTCGTCCCACAAGATAGGGCAGTCAGCATCCATTTGTTTTTCTTTTTTTAATGATTTTTTTTAGTTATTATTTAAATAAAAAATTCTAACCCTTGGATTATTCAAATCTGGACCCTTGAATTTTTTTAATTTTTTTTAAGTTTATTTATGATGTCAGCACAAAAATCTCCAAATTGAAAATTTTTCCGGCGAAATTAGGTCACGTGCGCCTCACATGTGATTTTTCGGCGAATTTTGAATTTCCGGCGTAAGTTGTACCCAAATTGCCAATTTTTTGCCCAATAGTGTACCCAAATTGCTACCCCTCATATTAGTGTACCAAAAAAACGTACAGACCACATTATTGTACCAAAAATGCAATTTTTCCAAAGTTAGTGACACTTACCCCTGTGCAGAAAAAATATATCTTTAAAAATTTTTAAATCTATTTGAATTTAAATTTAAAAAGTAGTTTTTAACTAACAAATTTTATAAGGAAAAAAAAAAACGGTGTGGATAGAGAGGTGGTGGCAGGCTGCAAGGGGAAGGGGTTGGGGGTCGCGAAATAGGTTGGGGTGGGGAGGCGTGTCGTGAGGGAGATGGAGTAGGGGTTGAGTGGTGTGGGAGAGGAGGCTTCCGGTGGGTAGGGTGGACTGAGGGTAAGAATGGGACTATATTGGGGAAGATGGTGATTTTTTTTATTTTATCATTTTATTTATTTTATTTTTTTCTAGTGCAATAAGTGATAAAAAAATTAGTTTAGAAAGGTGTTTGATACAGCTATTTTTGTTAGGGGACAAAATGTAATTTTGAGTTGACCTTTCTGCTAGGTTTTAACAAAAAAGTCAATTCAATTAGTTTTTAACGAAAAATAAAGAGTGGTGTTAGCTTCGCTTGAAAAAAGAACTAAAGTTGTAACTTTTGAAATATATTGGGACGATTTATAAAATGACCTAAAGTGTGGGGCTAGTTCTCAATCGACCCCATCCTGCGAGACTAAAGTTCCATTTTCTCCTACACGACATTATATGGGAATTGAAATACAAAATGGAACATATGGAAACGAGAATTTGGACATGTATATATGAGGCATGTCACTTGATATAACTGGCAAGCTAGGTTCTATGCATGACTAATACTGGGAATTCAAATGAAAATGCTACTCCCTTTGTCCTAAAAGAATATCCCATTTGATTTTTCTTAAGATTTTAAAAAAGTTAATTTTATGGAATTTCATTCCAAAATTACCCATTCTATAATACAAATCAGAACAAACCAATCATGTTTAAAGTATACCATTATTTTAGTTTACTTTGTATCTGTTAAATATCACTCATATATATATCACTACTACAGAAATGACCTATTACAACGGCTTTTTTTGGCCAATTATAGCGGTTTTAACCGCTGTAATTGGTTAAAGCCAATTACAGCGGTTAAAAACATCTGTAATAGGCACCTATTACAGCGGTTATTTGTATAACCGCTGTAAAAAAAAAAAAAAAAAAAATTCGGAGCCTATTACAGCGGTTATGGAAATAACCGCTGTAATAGGCTATACTATTACAGCGGTTATTTTCATAACCGCTGTAATATGTAGGTTTTTTTTTTATTTTATTTTTTCGTTTATAATTTTACTGTATTGGAATGACACGAAATTCACACGGTCATAGCGAAACGGCATTCTGAACAAAACGCAAGTTTTGTCTTGCGATCTCGTGATTTTAGCCATCTGAGATCGTTTAAGGCCTCAAATACGCGTTTTATTACAAAAATACGTATTAGCCATCCGAGAAGAACCGCTGTAATAGCTCCCGACCTATTATAGCGGTTCTGAGAAGAACCGCTGTAATAGCTCCCGCAGTCAACCCTATTACAGCGATTCACCCATGAATCGCTGTAAAAGGTCCCTCCGTTCAGCGGTTTTCAAAAAACCGCGGTAATAGGTGCGCTGTAATAGACCATTTTTGTAGTAGTGTATATATATATATATATATATATATATATACATATATATATATAGACACACACACATATACACATACATAACTTTCTTTTCCTAAATATAACTACTTTTTATTTCAAAAATATGATCAAATCCAAGCTTTCTAATCAAAATAAATGAAGGCCAATATAATTAGTCAATTACAAATATCCATTTTTATAGTAAAGGAGAAACAATTTGAACAAATAAAAAGCGAAAAATGGTGATTCTGCAAGAATGAAGGAGTAGAATATTTACACAGTAAGCCAGAGTCATTTGGAAAAATAGAGTTTTACGATTCAAAATTGTTAACTTAAATGGTCAATTTGACTAAACAGTCATACAAAAAAGGTTAATTCAATCAACCTGCTGTGAAACTCGTAACTAGCAAAAAAACCTCTGTGAAAAAACAAAGAACAATATACCTCCTTATTAAAAAAATAAAAAGGCACACGGCTTCCTGGACAGATTTTATTATTTTTCAGCAACAAAGACCAAAATATCCTTACCTTTAAAACATATTTATACTATATTTTTCTTATTTTATTTTAATTTTTTTTATTATTTAAAAAAAAATCATTTTTCCTCGTCATCTTCCCCAAACTCGTCTCATCCCCAATACCTTAATCCTAATAGAATGTCCCTTCACCAACACCATCCAACACTCAAGTCCTCTGCCTTCCATCTACTGTCCACACCTCCACCGCCACAACCGCCACCGTCCTGAGACCACTCCTCTGCAAATTTGGCCCAGCCGCTTACCTCTACAACCACCATTGCACCCCCTAGTCTTGAACACTCGTCTCCATCCCTGTCGTTTGTCGTCGTCTGTGCCACTGTTGGTGTGGGAGCTTTATTAGATCTGCTACTTTTCAGATCAGTTATGTACATACATATACATATATGTCATGTATATATATATATATATATATATATATATATTATATATATAATTTCTAGTTACTAATATATGTAGATATATATATATATATATCACTTCAAGAAAACAGAGTTTCAGAGACGGAAAAATCCGTCTCTGAAACTCAATTTTCCGTTTCTGAAAATAATCAGAGACGGAAAAATTCTGTCTCTGACACCCGTCTTTAAACATCTCGACGCTGATTGAGATGGAATTTTTCCGTCTCTAATTTCAGAGACGGGAAATTGTTCTGTCTCTAATTCAGTCGCTTTTTTCATGACTCTTTTACAAATAAACCGTCTCTATATTTAGTTTCTAATCCGTCTCTAATTGTATTCAGATTCGGTAACTAATCCGTCACAAAATCCGTCTCAAAATTTTGTGGAAGCCATCTCTAAATCCGTCTCTAATCCGAACTCAAAATCCGTCTCTAAATCCATCTCTGATTCCAACTCAGTAACCGTCTCTACATCCGTCTCTGATTCCAATTTATTATCCGTCTCTAAATCCATCTCTGATTTCAATTTCGTATCCATCTCTGATTTCGTCTCTAATTCCAACTCCGAATCCGTCTCTGGTCGCATTTCAATATAGGTCTCTAATTCCGTCTATAATCTGTCTTTGCTCTTTTCTAAAACTGTCTCTAAATCCATCTCTAAATGAAGCTAAAAAATTTATGAATATAGCGTTTTATTTGCTAAATCCATATAATATCAAACCTGGTAAATAATGAATAATTCAATGAAATCAACAAATATTAACTAAACAACATCGCACCTATCAACAAAATGCAAACAATTAATTAACATCACAATCGAAGTATCTAACACAAATATTTCAATACCACATCATTTTAACAGACAACCTTATCCAATCAATTAGTCCCAACATCTACCCAAAAGTATCAAAACGACAGATAATTAACACGAGTTACTACTAATCATCAAAGTATATAACCAAAAAACATTTGACAACAAAGTTGACTCGGTGCAATTTTTATTCTCCTCTTATTCTAGGGTAAGCCCCTTTTATGAAACGAATTTGCACATTGTTTGACGAGATAGGTTCATACGCTCTAATTGATGCCCTCTTATACACACCAATTGGATCATCAAAAAATTGATTAACACAGTAGATATTTAGTGTATCCAACTCAGTTGCTTGCGACAACACGTACAGAATGTAGCTTAGCTCGCAATCAGAACCCGAGAAGTTCAAGATCGTGACCTCATTCAATGCCTCCAATCCCATTGCTTGCAACTTCCAGTCCTTTACGTAGTTGGATACACTAATGCCCGCGTTTTCCCATGGTGCACCCTACACATGTTAAGTCAATTACAATTTTATTTTAGAAACCCAAACAAAGAACGTGTTTAATAAACCATGTAATAACTAATACGCGACAAACCATGAAACTTAAAATATTACCACCAAATCGACTGTAAGCTCATTCAAGCCTGTACATCTACTGATGAGCACCAATGTGACAGCAAGATTGTCAAGCAGCTTTGAACACCTGATCTCTAGGCGGTGCATATTAACAAAAAAGTACCTCGCCATAATGCGATATAGAGACTCCACATGCGCCAACATCTAAACAAACAATTAAAAAAAAAAGAAAATCAAAACAACTTCTTAAAAGCATTTGCACTTATTCAAACAATGATAGATAGATATACCCCAACAAAATCAACCGGGACACGTGCTCGTTCGCTGGACAACAATTCTTTCGTCATTTTTACAACCTCTCGAAGTAGTCGGTATGTCGAGCAAGTTGATCCGATGTAGTGTCGATGATGGTGTACTATCCACTGTAAAGAACGAGCTAACGACCCCAATACTTGTAAATGCCCCGGACCCTGTTCGTCTTGTTTCAATAAAATAACAAGGGCATCTACATTGGAGAAGTGTACTTTTATATTCACATTTCCTTGGGCCCGATTGAATGCCATCTTGAATATTTTTACAGAAGGCAAATATGCCTCAAATTCTGTTAATCCTCTAAAATCACAGTTGAATAACTGCAAATCATTCAACTCGGGACACCATTTTCCAAGGCGGGAAGAAAATGTGTTATCATACAGCACGATGTGCTTAAATATGAGTCTTTTTAAATATCGTAAATTATATCTATCTTCTCACCTAACAATGTAGTTCGGTAGATATAATTTTAACTGAACAAGAATTTGTGACAAAAACAGGCCGTTAGGGAGTGAAGTGGACAACCGGCCGACTAATTTCAGTATACGCACATAAAGATCTATTCCAAACGCCACCCACTCTTGCCTTATCCAATGCAATGCCTCGGCCCCCATTGGTAACTCAAAGCTCAAGGTTTCAACCACACTTTCATTATGTTCAAGTATAGTGCGATTAACAAAATGAATAAAATCTAAACCATAATAACCCCTTTGTTCGAAACGGTTAATATCGAATAAAAGAGTAGGGATGGAATACCAACAATGTTGCAAATATTTTGATAAAAGACCCAATCTGGCTGCCTCCACAATGCATGCATCCCTTGATAACCTTCCCATAACATGAAAAATTATATCCTTGCAAAGGAAACTTAGTCCATTATTAGAAATTGTACCTCGTTCCATGGTGGTTTATATGAACTATCCCCTGTTTATACTCTGTTTCTACTCGTGCAAGATGATCCCTTGTCTCTTCTGTTTATATCTCCCCTTTTTCGTGGAAGATGATATTCACAAATATCCCCTGTTTATACTCTAAAAATTCTTTGTAGGGTTTGGTGGAGGAAGAGATTGTTTTTTGTAAGGGCATATTTAGCTTTATCTTGAAATTAACCTTTAACTTTAACTTTAATTAATTCTTTAACTTTAATAATTAACCTTTAACTTTAATTAATTCTTTGTAAGGGCATATTTAGCTTATTAGGTAAAAAAATAGTGATATTAAACATGAGATCTTTCATCGAGATAAAGAAACAACTTTAGGGTACAAAGAATTATTATTAAACATAAGCACATTATTAGGCATTATTGAATGATAGATATATCTTTTTAAAGTTAAAAAAACACGAGACTCTTGATATTAAAGGACACGGCGTCTCTTGGCATTAAAGAAAACGTCTCTTGACATTAAAGTGAGCACATTCACACGACTCTTAACATTAAAGGACACGGTGGCTGAATAAAAAAAGTCTGCTGAGTAAAACCAGAAATGTCTTCTCTTCCATATATATATATATATATATATATATATATATAGATATATATAATCCCATTTTTTGCCACCACTGACCACCCCTATCGGAAAACCAAAAATTATTTTCATTTTCATCATCAAACTACGATAGAAACTGGGCAAAATAGTGGATTATTATCTGATATGGGATTTATTGATTGGAATTTTCAACCCGAATTTTCCATTTGTGAAACTGTATTTCATGATGTTCCTTTGACGGAGATGATAGTAAATGACCCTTTTTATTCATCTTTCAATCCGCCACATAACCCTGCTTTTAACATTCCAGGTAATTAAATCTAAACTTTTTTTAAAATATTATTATTTTCAATATATACAATATATAATTCCATTTTCATTTTCTTTTTGTGTTTAATTTCAGAACTATTGTGGGGGCAACTCTGGGAATGAAGTCCTAAGATTATGTTTCTTTAATTGTTCACTAGTTAATTAAGTTACTTATTTATTGCGAATTTATTTAGATATATTTTACTACTTCCTACCATCTTGAGATATATTTAGATTTTCTTGGTATATTCACAAATGAATTTTGAAATATACCTTTAATTTGAGCTCCTAGGAAGAAAATAGTCAAAGAAATTGAAGAGTTGAGTGTGTATATGTTTAGCAGCATGTCTCTCTCTATTATCATTCTCCAATTTTATTTTATTTTGGTCTTGAGTGGAAAATGA
The DNA here is from genome assembly GCA_019426215.1 of Buddleja alternifolia. Classification (NCBI taxonomy): domain Eukaryota; kingdom Viridiplantae; phylum Streptophyta; class Magnoliopsida; order Lamiales; family Scrophulariaceae; genus Buddleja; species Buddleja alternifolia. The sequence goes on along the minus strand of CM033401.1, from coordinate 11,832,733 downwards.
AAGGTCTCAAGGCCTATAGACCTAGATTGAGGGCTTTAGTGCAATTATTTGAATTTTTTTTCCCCTTTCACTCCTTAAACTCATGTACCAATCAAGTCCCACATAGATATGATTTAATAGTTAAGACCATCTTCTTGTCAAAATTAACTCTTGGCATGTTAATATCATTACGGAAGAAGTCTTTGCCTGTTAAGTTTTTTTATTCCATCTCATATAACCATTATTATCCATATACCGCCACATCCAATTACGGTCTATATTCATCATTTCTGCTATATATAATTTTGAGATATATTAAACAATTTTGCTGCAAAATACTATGGGACATTCTTTCATTTGATTTTACATATTTTACTACTTCATACCATTTTCTAAAAACATGAACAAACACAAAAACCGTCTCTAAAAACATGAACAAACATCAAAACCAACAACTAAGCACTACAATTAATAAAATTCAATAAAGGGACTTATCATAATGTGCTCACATGTATAAATTGTCCAAATCGTGCATCAAAGGTCAAAAAAGCATAAAGTAAAGAAATAAATCATAATGAATAACATTTTGCACAATTTTTTTTTGTTCTCCTAACACCGGTCAAATTTACATTATCAAATCAACAAAGCAATAGATAGATTAAATCAAGGAAGAGAATCGGCAAAGTCACCTATTTTCGGAGATTTTCGTACTTGATCGTCCAGTCTCCAGTATTTTGGGCATAACCACGTCATTAGAAATCGGATTGAGTTGATTCTTTAAGAAAATTAAAGCTAACAGAAAGGGCTACAATTCTTATGTTGAGATCTGGAGCAAACGACGTAATATACAGGGAGTAAATTGGGTAACAACAGAAATGCACTTTCTGAACAGTAAATCAGGTTTTTGAAGTTTTATAAATACCTGTCAAGAGTGATGGCGTACGGATCTGTCGGAGTTGATGGCTGGGCGTACGGAAGTAGTGAGGGATTGGGGTTTGGGGACGGAGTTGATGGCTGGGCGTACAGCGGAGTTGATGGCGTACGGATCCGGTGGAGGCGGAACGGCCGGAACGGAAGAACTAAAGAGGCGGAGGCGGTTAAAGTGTCATCTGATTGGGGTCGTATGTAGCAGAAAGAGTGGCCTAAGCCTTCGTCTTGAGAGGGTCCGATATGCACACTGCGATGTCGTTTCGTCACTGGGAAATTTCTCCAGCGTCTCCGGCGAAGCATAGGCTTATTTTTCTCAACTGCTAACAATCTAATTTCTCTGCCACATTTGAATTGGAAATGAAGGTGGGTGAAAAGGGGAAGAAAAAACGGTAGGTGAAAAGAGTTAAAAGGACAAAAGGAAAAGGAATGAAATATGGAGAAAGTGACTGCCAAAGTTAAAAAGGAAAAATGGAAAAGGAATAAAAAAAAAAACTAATTGCTCTTGTGGAAGAAGACAAGGAAATAAAAGGAAAGAAAAGATATTATTACAAGGAAGAAGACAAGGAAAGAAAGGAAATTATTACATAGGGGAATAGGGGAAAAGAAATACAATATGTAGTAATTATAAATTTTTTTAGGATTTTTTTAATAATTTTTGAGCAATTTAAGCAAAAAAATTGTGGAACGTCCACGACCGTTCCGCAACATTGCCATGGAATCGTAACGGTGGCCTCCGCGACAACCACCGCGACCGTTACGGCGAACCATGACGAAGACGAAGATGATGAGTGGGATGGGTTTGGCGCGTGGAGGTGGTGGTGTGGGAAGGGAGATCGTGGTGGTTGTGGTGTGAGTAGACTGATATTTTGGAGAAGAATGACTTGATATTTTGGAGAAGAAAGACTTGAAGTTTTTTTTAAGTTGTTTTTTTTTTTTTCCTCATCTCATATCTCATATATAGTATAAAAAAAGTTTCAAGCACATTTGACAAGAAAGTTGATTTGGTGTAATGCTAAATATTTTGTCTGAGTTTGGAATAGGTTTAGAGTTCAAATTTGGGTAAGCTCATTATTTTTTTACTTTATTTTTATTTTTAAATTAATATTTATTTTCATCTCATATAGTATATATAATATTTCAAGCACATTTGACAACAAATTTGACGATAATTCAGGTATCGGGTACCTGGTCTTTTTTGTTTATTTTTTTTCTTTTTTTTATATATTCAAATTGCTTATTAATCAAATTCAAATGAATAACAAATTAACAATTAATAATTAATCAATCGGTTTATAGAATGTTGAAATGTTAACAACAATAAATAAGAGTGTAAGTGTTTAATAATCAAATTCACTACTTAAAATTGAAAAAACTCCAAAGTATCTCAAATAAATTCACTACTTAAAATTAGATAATCCCTTTAACTCCATCATATATTAAATTGTTGACACGTTCAAAACACTCATCAAAACCAATTAAAGAAAAAGCAGGATACTCTGGTTTTTACAAGAAAATCACAACTTAACCCCAATTTAGGTATAATTCCTCACTTTATATAGTCTTTAGGTTTGTTTGGGGTTTAGGGTTAGTTTAGGGTTTAGGGTTTAGGGTAGGGGTGCACATCAAGTCGAACCAAAGTAATAATTTTTGAGTCCGAATCGAACGTAACAAGATTTGATAGAGCAAAAAAATACTTGTTTATAGGTGGCTAGCGAGTCTCGATAATAATAACTTTTGTTCATTTATTATAATATATTATAAAAAAAATTCATCGATATCTCATATACAATAAGTAATATTTCAGCACATTTGACAACAAAATTGACTCAGTGTACTGGTATGATAGCTCATCTCAAACACCGTCTCCATCTGAGACGGAAATATCCGTCTCAAAATGGGACGAAAAATTTCGTCTCTACTTCGGTCTCAAAATAAGAATAAAGATTTTATTTATAAATCCGTCTCTGATTGCAGATGAAAATGGGACTTGTTTCCGTCTCTAAATCAGTCTCAAAATGAGACGAAAAATTTCGTTTCCACTTCGGTCTCAAAATTAGAATAAAGATTTTATTTTCAAATCCGTCTCTGATTCCGTCTCTGATTGCAGATGAAAATGTGACTTATTTCCGTCTCTAAATCCGTCTCAGACTGAGACAGAAAATTTCGTCTCTACTTCGGTCTCAAAATAAGGATAAAGATTTTATTTTCAAATCCGTCTCTGATTGCCGATGAAAACGGAACTTTTTTCTAGTCTCTAAATCCGTCTCTGTTTGAAATTTAGAGAAGGAAAAATTCGTCTCTAATTTAGGTAATTTAAAAGTCCTCCTTTAGAGACTGATTCAGAGACGGAATGGTATCCGTCTCTACATCCGTCTCTATATCCGTCTCTATTTACTCTAAATTTATTGTTCAGGGATTCATTGATGAAATTGAGACGGTTTCCTACGTCCGTCGATGATCCGTCTCTGATCAGAGACGGATATCATGTCTGTCTCAGATCAGAGACGGATTCGTATCCGTCTCTGAAGCCCTGTTTTCTTGTAGTGCACTACAAGAAAATAGGACATCAGAGACGGAATTTTAGAGACCGACTGAATTCGGTCTCTAAACAGAGACCGATATGGGTTCCGTCTCTAAATCGGTCTCTAATTCAGTCGCTAATTTGAAAATTAGAGATCGATTGATTTCCGTCTCTATATCGGTAGCTAATTGGTTGATTTACTCCCCTAAGTTAGATTCGGTCTCTAATTTTCAAATTAGCAACTGGATTTAGCGACTGAGATGAGCATCAATTTTTCATTATTATTTGGCGACCGATTCCGCGACGGAATATAAAATTATATTTTAGAGACCGATTCCGCGACCGAATTATTCGGTCGCTAATTAGAGACCGATTCCGTGACCGAATTAGTCGTTCGCTAATTAGAGACCGAATAATTCGGTCTCTATTCTGTAAATTAGAATAAAAAAATGGAAAGTGGTCTTTTGCGAATTATATTATAAAATAAAATAATTCGGTCTCTATTTTGTATTTAGCGACTGTTTATCGATCGAAGGTGGTTTCTCTTGATCATTAAACTTAGCAAGAAAACTAGTAGAAGTAAACCTCTGGTTTTATGATTGAAAATGAACATTTTTAGAGTTTATAAGAATTCACTATTTCTGTGCGAATTTGCGAAAGAAGAAATAAGCTTAAAAAGTGCATTGATGTGGAAGAGAATTTATGGGGGTGGAGTTTGAGGATTTTCTTCTTGTGTGTGAATGGGGTTGTAAATATATATTTGTATATGTATATGTGTATGTGTATGTGTATGTATATGTTTAATAATAATTCTTTGTACCCTAAAGTTGTTTCCTTATCTCGATGAAAGATCTTGGGATTATATATATCTATATATATGGAAGAGAAGACATTTCTGGTTTTACTCAGCAGACATTTTTTACTCAGCCGCCGTGTCATTTAAAGTTGTTTCCTTATCTCGATGAAAGATCTTGAGCAGATCTTGAAATTTCATATCCTCGATAAAGGTTAATTAAAGTTGTCAATTGGGTACATCGTTTCATTGCATTGTTTTTCTCTTTTATCATTATTTTTTTACCTAATAAACTAAATATTCCCTTACAAAGAATTAATTAAAGTTAAAGGTAAAGGTTAATTAAAGTTAATCTTTACCTTTAACTATATAATCACTATTTTTAAGATAAAGGTTAATTAAATTTAGTGAGGATCAAAATCAAACAATCTCTTCCTCCACCAAACCCTACAAAGAATTTTCAGAGTATAAATAGGGGATAATTGTGAGGATCATCTTCCACGAAAAAGGGGAGATATAAAGAGGGGAGACAGGGGATCATCTTGCACGAGTAGCAACAGAGTATAAACAGGGGATAGTTCATATAAACAACCATGGAACGAGGTACAATTTCTAATAATGGACTTAGTTTCCTTTGTGAGGATATAATTTTTCATGTTATGGGAAGGTTATCAAGGGATGCATGCATTGTGGAGGCAGCCCGATTGGGTCTTTTATCAAAATATTTTCAACATTGTTGGTATTCCATCCCTACTCTTTTATTCGATATTAACCGTTTTGAACAAAGGGGTTATCATGATTTAGATTTTATTCATTTTGTTAATCGCACTATACTTGAACATAATGAAAATGTGGTTGAAACCTTGAGTTTTAAGTTACCAATGGGGGCCGAGGCATTGCATTGGATAAGGCAAGAGTGGGTGGCGTTTGGAATAGATCATTTTGTGCGTATACTGAAATTAGTCGGCCGGTTGTCCACTTCACTCCCTAACGACCTGTTTTTGTCACAAACTCTTGTTCAGTTAAAATTATATCTACCGAACTATATTGTTAGGTGGGAAGATAGATATAATTTACAAAATTTAAAAAGACTCTTATTGAAGCACATCGTGCTGTATGATAACACATTTTCTTCCCGCCTTAGAAAATGGTGTTCCGAGTTGAATGATTTGCAGTTATTCAACTGTGATTTTAGAGGACTAACAGAATTTGAGGCATATTTGCCTTCTGTAAAAATATTCAAGATGGCATTCAATCGGGCCCAAGGAAATGTGAATATAAAAGTACACTTCCCCAATGTAGATGTCCTTATTATTTTATTGAAACAAGACGAACAGGGTCCGGGGCATTTAAAAGTATTGGGGTCGTTACCTCGTTCTTTACAGTGGATAGTACACCGTCATCGAAACTACATCGGATCAACTTGCTCGACATACCGACTACTTCGAGAGGTTGTAAAAATGATGAAAGAATTGTTGTCCAGCGAACGAGCACGTGTTCCGGTTGATTTTGTTAGGGTATACCTATCTATCATTGTTTGAATAAGTTCAAATGCTTTTAAGAAGTTGTTTTGATTTTTTTTTTTTTGAATTGTTTGTTTAGAGGTTGGCGCATGTGGAGTCTCTACATCACATTATGGCGAGGTATTTTTTTGTTAATATGCACCGCCTAGAGATCAGGTGTTCGAAGCTACTTGACAATCTTGCTGTCACATTGGTGCTCATCAGTAGATGTACAAGTTTGAATGAGCTTAAAGTCGATTTGGTGGTAATATTTTAAGTTTTATGGTTTGTCGCTTATTAGTTATTACATGGTTTATTAAGCACGTTCTTTGTTTGGGTTTCTAAAATAAAATTGTAATTAACTTAACATGTGTAGGGTGCACCATAGAAAAACGCGGGCATTAGTGTATTCAACTACGTAAAAGACTGGAAGTTGCAAGCAATGGGATTGGAGGCATTGAATGAGGTCACGATCTTCAACTTCTCGGGTTCTGATTGTGAGCTAAGCTACATTCTGTACGTGTTGTCGCAAGCAACTGAGTTGGGTACACTAAATATTTATTGTGTTAATCAATTTTTTGATGATCCAATTGGCGTGTATAAGAGGGCATCAATTAGAGCGTATGAAGCTACCGCGTCAAACAATGTGCAAATTCGTTTCATAAAAGGGGCTTACCCTAGAATAAGAGGAGAATGAAAATTGCACCGAGTCCGAGTGTTTGATGGTGTACACCAGGTGTTTGATTTAGTGACACAATTATGTATATATCTTGAAAGTATTTCAATTTCTCGAAAATATGAAGGGCAATGTATATATGAAGAGGGCTTTGAAATTTTGATTTATTGACACAATGTTGTATTTTTGATAAGAATTTACATGTGGATGAAGAGAAGAAAATAGTTAACAGATCAAGGGAAGTAATGAAAACGTTGTCGAGGAAAACGATTTCGCATTATTTTCACAAGCCAATAATATAATAGATTGAGTTTTGTCTATATATATAGTTTAAGTCTCCTTAAACTATCCTTAGTATACTTTCATTTATTCTCTAACTTAATAATTCAATAGATTGAGTTTTGTCTATATATATAGTTTAAGTCTGAGCTAAGTGTTATGTGTCCTAAACCCCTAATCCCTAACCTCTAAACCCTAAACCCTAACCCCTAAACCCTATATAAAATGATGAGTTATAAAATGATAAGTGTTATGTGTCCTAAATCCCTAAACCCTAACCTCTAGACTCGGATTTGTCGAGTTAGTGTATCCACCTTCGAATAGAGTTTGTTTTTTCTATCAAATGAGATTTTCTTCTCTCCTTGAATAGGAGTTCATATCAATAAATTATAACTTGGACAAATGTCACTTATAGTCCCTAAAGTATTCAATTTGTCTCATTTACGTCCCTAAACTAAAATTTGTTACGGTACCGTCCCTAAAGTAATAATTTCGTCTCACTTTATCCCTTTTATGTCAAAATTGAACCTAAAGTAAGGGTAAAATGGTAAAATTAAGTTTTTTGGTCCTTTTTTGGAGTTTTTCAACTGAATCTGATAGCTGTGCGCATTTTTACGAGAAAATTCATAACTAATTGTAGAAAGCTCGGATTCATGAACCGTTTTCTTCCCATGAAACTAGACACATAGGGTTATCCACACATATATCGCACATAATCAGGAGATGTTTAGAACAAAGCAGTTTTGCGTTATATATTATAGGGGGTCATTATAACATTTCAATAAAACTTATGGGCCAAAATAATAATAAATAAAAGTTATGAAATAAAACCCCCAACTCTCACACCCACTCACGCAGCTATCATCCATTCTTCATTTCTTCTTCTGTGAGAGACTGCGACGGAAGAAAGAAAGCAAGATCCACTCCAACTCTCAAGCTCTCCCAAGATCCACCGCCGCTGTCATCGACTCGCCGGAAGAGTCCTCTCACACAAGCCCTCGGCTCTCTCTTTAGTCCTTAATTACTTAATTTCAATTTCCAAACCCTAGGTAAAAAACTTAAATTAAGTTATTTAATCTCTTTGTTTTTATATTAATGGTTAGATTTCTAAATTTATATGATGATGTTCTATGCAATTTTCGATTCTGTTAATTGGAATTTTTTTGGGTTTTTTTTTTTTCATTTTTGGATTAAAATTCGGTTAGACTGATTTTGGTTAGACTGATTAAAATTCGGTTAGACTGATTTCTAAATTCCATTTTTGGGTTTAGCTAACTTTGAATATAAAACTGATTTGTTCTAGATGTCTCCTAATTATGTGTGATATATGTATAAATAGACCTATGTGTCTAGTTTCATGGGAAGAAAACGATTCATGAATCCGAACTTTCTACAATGAGTTACGAATTTTCTCGTGAAGACGCGCACAGCTGTCTGCACAGCCGATAGATTATTAGCTAATTTTGAATACAAACCTGCTTTGTTATAGAGTTCTCATGACTATGTGGGATATACGAGTGGATAAGCCTATGTGTCTAGTTGCATAGGAATAAAACGGTTCATGAATCCGAACTTTCGACAATGAGTTATGAATTTTCTCGTGAAAATGCGCACAGCTGTCTGCACAGCCGACAAATTTTTAGCTAATTTTGAATACAAACCTGCTTTGTTCTAGAGTTCTCCTAATTATGTGGGATATATGAGTGGATAGACCTGTGTGTCTAGTTTCATGGAAATAAAACGATTCATGAATCTGAGCTTTCTACAATAAGTTATGAATTTTCTCGTGAAGATGCGCACAACTGCCTGTACAGCCGATAGATTTTTATCTAATTTTGAATACAAACCTGCTTTTTGACATTGTTTGAGCATAGGAAAATGTAGGTGATATCATTTCTTTGAGATAAGGTTCCAAGTTCAGTAAATGGAAATTCACTGAGATTTTATGTTTGTGAGATCTTCAATATCATTTTTTGACTTTAATTTATATTCGCAAAATGAGCACAACTTTGTTGTCTAAATTGTTAAAAAATAACATAAACAATGAAACTTTTTCAATGAAATATTTACCAAAAAATGTGACTTTAGTATATGTATTTTGATATTAGATTACCTTTTATTTGATGTTGATTTTGTGTAAGTGTATTGGAATATGTTGATTTGTTTGGTGATTTTATTACTTTTGTGACGTGTTTGTGCAGGAAGAATACAGGGCGAAACGAAATTGCACTGATTCCTCTCCACTTGAGTTTGATCTTCCATTATGGTCTGATTTGATTGGAGGCTCGTCTAAGGGTCGTATGCATGGAGTTGCGCGTAGCCACATTTCTAGTGGTTACAGTCAGAGCACAGTAAACTCAAGAGTTAGGGGAGAGTCTCATGATGAGTTAACAAAAGTAGAAGATGATGTGTGAGCTACTGCTATGAAAATAGAGGAAGACGCTCGCTGGAGAGAGGAAGAGAGAGAGAAAAGGTTGGAATAGGTAATTGAGCAAGTTCAAAAGAGAGAAGAAGAGGCGCAGAAAAAGTCAGAAGCAGCAGATAAAAAGTTGCAGGAAGTTGAGGAGATGTTACAAAAAATTCTTCAAGAAGCGGGATTGCCAAACCACAAGTATACAAGTGGATTCGGACATGGGAAATAAATTGGTTTTGGTAAAAAACATTAGTTCGTATTTTACTTTATTGCTTGGATGATTTAGTGACTCATTTTATTATCTGTCACTTTTTGTTGGATGTTAGAGTGGATGAATTGAGATAATTGTTAGTTAGATGATGTTTTTAAGAATTATGTTGTGTTATGATGATATTGTGTTAGATATAAATTGTGGTGTTAATGAGTTGTTTGTATTTTATGGAAAGGATTATGATGTTGTGGTAATTACTTCTTGTTGATTTTGTAGGATCATTTGTAATTAACAGGTTTGACATGAATTTAGCGAATAAAGCGCATCATTTATAATTGAGACGTGCTAATTTTAGAGACCGATTTAGAGACGGACTATAGATATATATTTAGAGACCGATTTAGAGACGGAATCAAAGATGAATATTTAGAGACAGATTTAGAGACCGAATCAAAGATGAATATTTAGAGACCGAATCAAAGATGAATTTTTAGAGACCGATTTAGAGACCGAATCAAAGATGAATATTTAGAGACCGATTTTGTGTCGGATAGCGACGAAATTTGGAGACCGATTGTATTTGAACAAGTTGTGCAAATAGAGATCGATTTAGCGACCAAATATTTCAGTCTCTAAAATTTAGTGACCGATTTTTTTCGGTCTCTAATTAGCGTCGAGCCGTTTAGTGTCGGATTTTAGAGACCGAAATTTGGGTCGTTAATTATTTTTAGAGACCGATTTTTCGGTCTCTGATGCCCTGTTTTCTTGTAGTGACTCCTATTACTAGTCAAATACTGGATTGGAAGTAAATATAAAGTATGACTAACTTATATTAACCAATCTATTAAAGAACCATTCACGTAACCAATTGATTAAAGGATACTCATGTTACTAGTCAAATTCTGGATTGGAAGTAAATATATGAAGTGATGTAGGTGGAATTTGGTCTTTGGGCTAAGCTGGTTAAACCAATACTTTATGGGCCTAAGCTCAATGGCATTATGGACTCAGACCCTTCTAGATGATACTCTATCCGGATCCATTTAGCTGAAGGTTCGTCCGACCCCGACCTGTACAGGTGGACCAAGCTACATAACGCAACCATGGAGGCAAGATTAAATAAGAATCAATCAAGGAAGATACTTTCCATGTAATCAAGCCAGCCGAGCCATTATTTATACCATATTAGATATAGCTCAAGATGGAAGGATCATGATTTATTCTACTTCCAAATGTATCTTTAGTATAACTAACTTACCCTTTTTACCTACCCATCACAGACTTGTATATATGTCAACTCCAATGGAACAACTTTACCCCGTGGACGTAGGTCTTATTTTGACCGAACCAAGTATATGTTGTGTCTATTTTTACTATTAATTTGTGATTTATACTAAATTGTTATATATTATATTACATATTGTCATTGGTGTGCTTCCCCAAACATCCAATCATGTAAATTAGCTAACAAGAAATGAATTGAGTAACTACAATTCACATTTGAGAATGATCACCTAACCCGGCCCGAGGACAAGTTATTGTATACTAATCAATTGATAATATTCATACTACTGGTTTTAAAACTTATCTAGGTATTCATTACAAAATCGTCTAAAAGTTTAATAGTTGGATAAGATTTAACTTTAAACAGTACGGTAGTTTCTATGTTCCTTTCAATTAACTAAAACCTTTTTTAGACAATCTAATTAGCTTCATACGATATACTCGTGAGAAACAATCAGTGGACTTAGATGCATATGAGCCATATTTAGTTAAACTAACTAATTAAGAAAACTTGAGTAAACACAAGAATATTAAAGGTAGGAGGGTGGAAGTGGAAGACGTACCTGCTGTTTTTAAAGAAGAAATATGTTCGTCTAACTGATATATATATATATATATATATATTGTCAAGATCTATTACATACCCTATATTAAATAAGATATAAGACCCAATATACATCATTGGATCAATTAAATCAAACAGTCCAAATTAAACACTAGAAACAGGCGTGAAATTCAATTGTAACTGGCTGAGGGGTATAATAGTAAAATACACACCATTATACAGCAAAGTACGTCCTAAATTAACTCCACAATCTCCCTAAAATCTCTCACATTTAAACCCAATTGCAGTAAAGGTCTTTCTTCTCTCCTCTCTTTCTCCCTTCCTCTCGTCCTTGCTGCAAATATCTTGTAATTCATTTCTGATTCCTTTTTATTGAAATTGCCGTGTGGATTCTCATTTGTGAGTTGGAGACGATTTCATTAAGTGGTGGATTGAATAGCTTGTTTTTTTTATAAATAAGCATTATATATTCAAAGGTCGGCGCAGAAGGTGGATTAAATGCCCCATTTACACAGAAGGTGGGCAACAACATTGAACTTTCTATATTGTAATTCCTTATACATTTTCCTATCCCAATACCAATTTATAATTCAGTATCTTAACAAGCAATATTCAGTAACTTATATAATATTATACAGTAAATATACATGTGATATACAGTATGTTAATATGTAACAAACAGTATGTGTTAACATATAGCGTAGAATAATTAATAAGACTTCTTACTATATAATATTGAATAACCCGTTGTATAAAATCAATAAATGTTCTGTATAGCGTTTAATTAGTTAATATATCATAAAAAGTATAATGTGTTAACATGCGCTGTATATCGCTATTGTACTAACTGTATACCTGTGTACATTCTACTGTATATAGTATTCAACTGACTGTGTGTATTGCATTTAATTACACGCTGTATATCCCCATTATATGAACTGTATAATGTAATATAAAATACTGTATAATGGTGATTAATTTACTGTATAATATACACACAAAGTAAGAAAGGGTACAACATCTTTTAAGAAGTACTGTTATGCAAGTTTAGATGAGTAGAAAAGGAGTGGACATTGTATAATTGTGTATTGGGTAATTTTCTTCATGATATTTGCGCTGACACGATGCTGTATTTTTCATCCGCGGAACGAATTTGATGTATATGCGTTACAGTCAAAGTGATTTGTTGTGTTAGCTTCCTGAAATTGAAAGTGAAATTTGAACTAAATTTTGTTGTTTATGTTAATGCTGTTGCTCCTCTTACTGTAATGTAAAATCAAAATGTTTGTGTTATTGCTTCGTTGATCGTATTATTCTCCATGGTATTCAAGCTGACACGATGCTTATTTTTTTATCTGCGGAACGAATTTGATCTATATGCTTAACAATGAAAACAACAATAGCTTTCTGAGATTGACAGGTGAAATTTAAGGGATAATTGGAAGGAATAATTAAAAGGGTAAAGGAATATTTTATTGCTTGAAATAAGGGATTTGATTTGGCTCCTGCACGTTATTTGATGGGTTTGTTAGACTTATTGACCAGAATGCCCCCATCATCATTAAATTAAAAATAAAAATCGAAATGATGGCTTTAAATAAGGACATTGGGATCAAATGATTTAAATGATCTAGATTAGGTCTTATATCTTACCTAAACTATGGAGATGTATTTGATTCATACCCTATATATATATATATATATATTTGCATGTGTGTTATATGTATATATAGATATATAGGTGAGGTGGCTTATCTTCAAGGTAAGAAGTGGCAGCCTAGGTGAGCCATGTCATGCTCCATTTAATCCTCATCACTTATAATCTTGAATTTCAGTTATTTACAATTCAGTCCAAAATTTTTGGTATTTAGAATTTGACCCCACAACTTTAATAATGTACTGTTCAGTCTATGAACGTAATAAAACTCTCCCAATTCAGTTCTAAAATATAATATATTCAAAACATATCTACGTAATTCACCATATTTTACTAAGAGAATAGAATAAAAGGTGAAATCCAAGCAAGACAAAGACTATGTCAATCAAATGTGTTTAGTCCTTCGAGCGAAATTATGAAATAATATATGTGACTGAGTTCACTATTTTAAAATATGGAGTGTCACAAGGATCGTATGTAACTCTCCCTAAATAGAAGACCTCAGAGGATCTACATTATTTTTTCAATAATATGGTAGTTTGTTTTGGAAACCAATAAAAGTATCGAGTATTCACTTTGTTGCTTGAACTTTGATTTGAACTTATTTTATAATAAACTACGGTCTGAGAATGTAACATTACAAACTATTTTTTGAAAGCTCAAACACATTTTGAGGTCAAACAAAGAAATAATTCATAAGTACAAGACAACTTTGATTGTGTGCATGTTCAACTACGCTGATTATTGTAAGATTAAACAATAAGAAAGATAAAAAGTCCAGTTTATTTTAATTTATTTAATATCGTACATATTAATAGGAAACTCAAAACAATATATTATCATCTGGTGTAATTTATCTTATCAAATATTCACACAACTTCATACACCAAAAATGACAAGTAAATCAATATATCGAAAAACTACAAACATTTCTAATACACGCTAATCTAAATGCTCGTTATATATATCAAACTCTTTTTGTACCCTACAGCTAGTCTCAAAAAGCAAGTGAGTACGAGGTACAAGTCTTAGGGCGGGTAGTCGTACTCTTCGTATGAATTTGTTTGCCAAACTTGTATTTCACAAATTAAAATACAGTACTTTATTTTTCTTTATCGTACTCTTCCTATGAATAGACTGTAATTCTATCTTCACATTGGTTATCTCAGAATATTTGAGGTCATAATTACTATTTTTGACTCCTTGCTCTATTTATAAAAAGACGCCGGCGAAGTAAAGTTTTCTAGGATAATTATTATAGTAAAATTAATTATTTGTACTATGAGTCAACTTTTTCGTGCAAAACTAACTGTATATATACAAGATTAAAGTTATCTTAGAATAATTCTTTGGACTAATAGAAACGTGTATGGACTTGTACGAAATATGCATAGGCCCTAAAACTTATATAAAGGGGATTTATTTCCAGTTACGAGCATGTAAAACATTTTGTGATTTCACATAGTTCAGAAACTCGATAAATGTTATAATTTGTTAACTTATTAAATTAAGAATGGCAATTGAGCGTGTTATCTTCGCTGTGCTTATTGCGTCCAGCCTAATATCTATGGTGTCTGCCATAGCTGGAACCGCCACTTTCTATACTACCTATATTCGTAAGTCACACTCTCTATGTACCTCATCATCCCATTGGGAAATTTTTAAGAATACGAGAGCTTGAAGTTATAAAAAATAAGCTTATTAGATAAATGATTGGTTTTCTTGTAACATTTCAGAAATAAATGGTTTATTATTGTTTTTGTCTATTCATGCAGTATTAATTAGGCGAGATCATTAATAGTTTGGAGCTAACAAAACTGAATTCATGTGGGCTTAATATATGGAGTATAAAATTGATTACTGCTTGTCCATGCACATCGGTTCCATTGATTAAATATTCTTTTCTAGAATATATATATAGTTTTGTGAATTTGGACAAGGATATTTTATAAGTTTTGATTAATAACCTCATTTATTATTCGCATATATGTGCAGCATCGGCATGCTATGGGTTCCAGGACCAGGGTACTATGATAGCAGCAGCCAACCCTAGTTTGTTCAACAATAGAGCAGCATGTGGGACAAGTTACAGAGTGCGATGCACTGGTAGCACCAACTCGGTACCAGCATGTCGCAACGGTGAAGTTATAGTGAGGATTGTCGATCTTTGCCCTGGATGTGGACCCAATCAGCTTGATCTCTCCCGGGAAGCATTCTCCAGAATCGCGAACCCTGATGCTGGAAGGATCCGTATTGACTACAACCGGTAATCTAGTTAGCAACAAATGACATTAAACGAATAGTGATGCTGGCAGGGGCCAAAATGCAATTTTTAAAATGTAATTTTAAAGTGCAAAATAAAGTATGGAACTAATGTTGTTTAAAAAAGGGACTAACATTACAATTTTTTTAAATTATTGAGACTAAAACTAGAATTGCGAGATTCGATGGGGTTAAATTGAAAATTTGCCTATTATTTATGATGGAATGAAATTTGAAAAACTTCTTACTATTCATTATAGTTCTACATACATAAATGAATTTTTGAGTCATTGGATGTGCATATAATATAATGATGTTTTAAAGAAAATACTGGCATTATTATGTTTGACTGCCTAATTGGATAGCTTCTAATAAGTAGAAAAGTTCACACAGTAGTTATTCCTTTTTTCACATTATTTCAAATTGATATACGCCTATTTTTTGTTCAGTGTTTCCTAACATAAGATGAAATTGTTTTTCTTCCTTTTCTTTTTATTTTTTATTTATTTACAGGGTCTGACTTCAGACGAACAAGGAAACTCAAGATACCAGGAATAAGCTTTATAGCACATCTCAAGTAAATTAAATAATTTGTACTCCTCGTTTTTTCTTTTTCTTTTTTTCTAAATCACTTCGTTGTTGAATAAAAGGCATTAGTCTTTGGAGGATGCTCTCATGTATGTCTAAACATACCTTTGTAGTAATACCAAATTTTCTATTGAAATAAAGACTTTATATATTGAAATGATTTCACTAATTATTAAGTCCTTAAATGGTGGATAGCTCTTCTATATATGATCGATAGACTATATTTTAGCAAGTTGAATTCTATATTTATGATGATGTAGTGAGAATCATAATTTACGACGACTTCTACACATGATCGATAGACTATATTACCAAGTGGAATTCTATATTTATGATGATGTCGTGAGAATCATAATTTACTAAATTTTTATCACATGGAGATAAGTGGTCCAATTAGGAGTAAACAATAAATCTAAACAGTAAATTTGCATTTGGGTTATTTGCACACATCTTCCTCACAATTATATGATGAGATTTACTTTTCAATGCATTTTTTCTCATATATATATATATATATATATATATATATTTTAATAGCTTATATTCTTTGAAATATTGAGACGCACAATTTGAATTTTATATTATATTTTCAGAATAAGTATTTATTTTAAACATATAAAAGCTTGTTTTTCGATAATGTAGCTTCGACTTTAATTTTGGTTTTTGGCATATTATCCAGAATTATTCATTTCAAGAATCAAGTTTCTTTTAATTATTTTGAAATAATGCATTGTTTTTTCATATTAAAATTGAAGATACTCTTAATTGTAATTTGTTATTATGAAAAATCACTGGTATTTAAATTTTTCTTAAATATTTTTGACATCGAAAGTTTACCAATATATATGGTCTGTAATAAAAGTGTAAGATACTGAAATAAAATTTACATTTGAGAGTTAATTCTTTTTCTAATAAAAACATAAGTAAGGGTGTCATTGGTCTTTTAGTAAGATTTTTTTAAAAACTTTAACAAAAAATAGTTACGTGGGAATTCTTGGCCAAATATTCAAAAAACTTGAGATGTGGAAGCCAAATGACAAAAGCTGAGGGGATGTGAATGCAAATAAACCGAATTACTTTCAAAACAAATAATTATTAAAAAAAATTGTAATTAAATAACTATAGATTTCATCAATCGATCATATTGTAACAGTTTATATGCTAAATATAATAGATATTTACGTCTCACTATCTAATATTTCTTAAAAATAATCTCATATCTGCTAGCGCCTTAATTAATTAAGGACAATCTCTATTTCTTGTCATCCAATTTACTTGAGCAACCACTTGATTTGATTTTCATGTAACTAATGAAAAAACGGAAATGACGAAATATATTTATAAGTAAAAATGATGAATATTTACTAAAAAAAAAAAGCACTAAAAAAACTCAAAAAAAATCTTAAAATGTGCACTATTGGAAAAAAAATATATTCAACTATTGCACCACAATTGTTGTTGGAAATATAGATTTTTAGAAGGAGATGTGTGATAAAAAAAATATGGGTTTGATTTGGTAAAGTGAAAGGTAATTATTATATTGGAGAATGTGAAAGTAGAAAATGAAAATAAATATCGTTTCAGTTGAAAATGATGTAAAATATGTTTTCTTATTTTTAAATTATAATAAAAATAAAAATGCCGCTCCAAAAACACAAACAAACAAAGTCCTTACGTTTTCATTTGGAGGAATTTCCTATTCATTCTGATTTTTTGTTAATCAATAAATCATATGATTTGCTCGAATAAATTGGTTTGATTGGTTGAAACGCTGGGATATAGAAGACCTTTTTTTTAGAGGATGCCGAATAGTGAGATTAAATTAACAAAGAATAACAAATAATAAAATAATTTCTATACCAACTTGAGCTTCAAGTCTTGAAGATAGCAGGATCAGAACGTGACTCAAGAAGTTATAAAACCAATTCGACACATATTGGTAGAAGTCGCATTAATAACAAAGTAAAAGTCATATTGCGGTTATTAACCAAACATATATTTAACAATACATATTAATAGCGTACAGAATCGAGTTAATGATACTTTTATGGCTAACATTACAAGAAGACAGTGCATCAGAGACAGAAAATTCCGTCTCTGCTACCTCAAATTCTGTCTCTAATACCCATTTGAGACGGAACGTTTTCGTCTCAAAAATAGTGGGTAAAGGCCACGCCTCAAATTAGAGATGAAATTTTTTGTCTCAAATCAGAGACGGCAATTTCTGTCTCAAATTTGAGATGGAAAATTCCATTTGAAATTCGAGACGGAATTTTCCGTCTCAAATCTGAGACGGAAATTTCCATCTCTTATTTGAGACGAAAATTTTCATCTCTGATTTGAGACGAAAATTTCTGTCTCAATTTTCAGACTGAAAATTCAAAGACAGAATTTCCGTCTCAAAGTTTTGTATTCTTTCTACTTGTCCTATTTGTACTCTACCAACCCTACCAATTACAAACATCACACAAAAATACATTACATCCAACACAACCAAAATACATTAAATCTCAAAATCCATCTCTCATTTTGAATTTTTTATTCAATATTTCTCTATTCACCCTGCTCAACAAAATCAATTCAATAAAACCAAATAAGTATCAAATTCTGACCACAATAAAAAGTATGAAACATTGAAAATCGTACATTAAAACAAGTCAAATAATCCATCACAATGCAATTGCAAACTAAGACACCAACATATCTAACACCTTAACTAACCTCACCTAAAACAATACAATAATAATCACTACTATAAAAACACCCTATTACAGCGCACCTATTACAGCGGTTTTAGCAAAACCGCTGCACGGAGGTCCCTATTACCGCGGTTCACAATGAACCGCTATAATAGGGAACTAATTACAGCGGTTCTTTAGTGAACCGCTATAATAGGTGAGGACCTATTGCAGCGGTTCAAAAAAGAACCGCTGTAATAGCATATTACAACGGTTCTTTTTTGAACCGCTATAATAGGTGATTATCCTATTAAAAACCAGATCCCCCATTCAAATTCATTTGAATTGGTCCCTCTCCCTCTCTCTACTCTTCTCTCTCTCTCTCTCTAACCACCACCACATCTCACCACCACCACCACCACCGTGTCCTCCCTCGCCGACACCGACCGCCCCATCCGCTCCCTCCTCTGCCACGCACGCCTCCCTCTCCGCCACCATCTCCTCCCTCTCCGCCACCAACTCCTCCTCCCCGCCACCATCTCCTCCTCCGGATCCGGATCCGGATCCGGCAACGACCAGATCTGCCAGTGGCTGTACGACACGTACCTCTCCTCCGTTCCGGATCTCAGATCTAACAGTGGCTGTACACCCCCCTTCTCACCGTCGCTGCCGCCGGAGGAGGATGATAGCAGTTCGAGCGGCGAAGAGTCATCGGCACTTAGCGGCGAAGTGGTGGTTCCGAGGAAGCGTGTGAGGCTTGAAAATGCTTCTTCTGATCTTCCTTCCGATGTATGAATAAATTTTGTTGTATTTTAAAAAAAAAAAAAAAATTGGATATGAAAATTAATTTTATTAATTTTTAGTTGAATTGGATAATGAACGGTGAGGATTTGTTTTGTTGTAATGGCAGGTAGATCAGGACGGCATCCGTACTCCACCGTTTGCGGAAGAGGCGGAACGCGTGGTGGGTTCATTGTTATCTTGGACCGTTGATCTGAGTTTCTGCTGAGTGTTGTTAGCCGTTAGATATTTTGATATGATTATGCAATTCTGGATTTTTATGATAATTGTATCCGAGTTACCTCGGTTTTAAGGGTGGTGTTAATAGTTGTGATTTTCCGTTGACGATCTGCATTTTAGCAGACATATTTTGTCATTTGATGGTTAATTTGATTTTAGTCGTAAATAAAGCTTATAATGGACCAGATGTGGCATTAGTATGATGAGAATTATACACCCGTATTGCATCTGCCTTTGATGTTGTTTCTGCTTTGAGGAGATATTCTATGGTTGAGTCGAATAAAAAAAAAACAAATACCCCTATTACAGCGGTTATAAAAATAACCGCTTTAATAGGGGTACCTATTACAGGGGTTGTTTTTATAACCGCTGTAATAGGTGACCCTATACAGGGGTTATTTTTATAACCGCTGTAATAGGTACCTATTACAGAGGTTTTTAACCGCTGTAATAGGCCTGAACCCTATTACAGCATTACCTATTACAGCGGTTAAAACCGCTCTAATAGGTCCAAAAAAACCGCTGTAATAGGCTTTTTTTGTAGTAGTGAATCTACGCAAAAAGAAGTCGATTGTTAACAAACTCAACCTAATAATTCATCGACTTTTTTCACTACATCAATGTGGATTGCCGCGCATACTCCGTTGGGCCGACGACACTGAGAGACAAAAAATAAATTGATTAATTGAATAGTTGGATTATTGAATAAGACAAAAAATATACAAGCACTTAAATACCATATAGTCACACACTACAACAAAAAGTAATGTTAGTGACAAGATTAGAAGTGACAATGTTAAAATTGTCACTAAATATATATAATAAGTGACAATAATTTTTGATTTGTCACAAAAAGAATTTAGTGACAAGAGTTTCTTTAAAGTTGTCACTATTGACAATCAGTGACACATATATAGTGACAACACAAATAGAGTGACAATTATAATTGTTGTCACTAAGTTATCACTAAAGGTGTGTCACTAATTGTCAATAATGACAACAAATTCCTTGTCATTATGTATCAAGAGTGACAAATTCTAGACAAATCTTGTCACCATTACACATGTAAAACTTATTCTTGTGACAAAACAAAAAATTTTGTCACTAAAAAATTATAATTAGTGACAACTTTTATATTGTCACTTGACATTTTGTCATTAATGTATTATTTTTTTCTAGTGACATGATTAAATATGAATAGTTGGATTATTGAATAAGACAAGTTGATTAACTATTGAATTATATAACAAATTAAATAACTAAATAGTAAGTCGATTAACTACTGAATTATATAACAAATTAAATAACTAAATACTAATAAAAGAAATAGAAGTACCTAATTACTTACTTGTCCATCTGTTAATTATGAATTATGACTCTAACCACATAATCTTGTCTTCATGTAATTTAATACTAGAAACTTAATGTAATTATACTTTTTATTGTTATAGATACTTGAAATTTATTTTTATTATTTGTTTTTAATTCTTTTACTAATAAATTTAGATTCAAAAGTCACTAAATTTATGTATGATTAAAGTTAGGATTCCAAAATTTCTGACGAATAAGCTAAGAGATTTAAATTCAAGAAACCACCCATATAGAGAATCATCAAAAGCAACTAGTTTCAATAGTACCGAGTGAAACAATGGAAGTATCGATCTTTCATGGGTCGATAGTTTGAGATGTTCAAAGGCACGAAAAAGTAAGATCACCGAATAAATGTGTTCACTTCGTTCAGACTTTACCCAACGTTATTTATAAAAAATATTACCAGACAAGCACAAAGAACTAATAAGCATATGAAGATGTTTCATATTATAGTATAAGGTAAGTGATACCAAGCTCGGAAACAACTTACTGTGAACAATGACTTTGTCAGGAAGGTTCTTCACAAACTGCTCACCAGCATATCTCCAATCTGCAAAACTGAACATAGCAATTAGGTTGCGTTCATCATGTCGAGAAAACTATGCTATGCCTGGCCCTTTGGATTCTTGTGACCATTTGACCATAGTGATTGAGAAAGTAACTCAAAATGAGTGTCGAGGGATTTCAAATCCATCACAACTTGGAATCATCCAAACAAATTCAATGGATTTGTTGATGAATTTGAAATCCCTCGACACTCATTTTGGAATCATCCAAACAAACAAGCAAATCATATATATTTCGTGAATCACAAAGTTTCTTGATAACGGTCAAGAACATCTGCAAAGCATGCAGGTGAAGAAATGCTCTTACTACAAAAGGCAGAACCACAATATTAATTGCTATAGTTACAATCCTGCAATGATCTCTTTACATGTATCCAGTTCTTATATGTGAAATCATTAATTAGGATACACAAAGTTTAAGTAGGGAAGGAGATCTTTCATGAAAAGTGGCTCTAATAGCTTTTTCATATATATCAGAAGAGACCCTCCATCCAATTTAAAATTAAGGCAACTAATTAGATGAACTCATTGAACCCGATAAACACAAAAATTGGACGCAGCCAAAATAGAGGAATGCAGCATAAGTGTAGAAATTATTTCAAATAATTTCATTACTATCAGAGTCAATTACCTGCACAAGCCCTCTTAAGCAAAGGCGCCTAACAGTAGGAGAATCATCAGAAACATGACGACATAGTTCTTTAACCATCTGCACCAACAGAGAATCAAAACTATCACTGCAAAATGATAAACCTTGACGTAAGAATTTGAAAGCAAAAGCAAGATTTATGTTAACTTACCAGTGCAGGTTGAAGATATGTTCTCCCTCTCTGCTTTCTTCATTTCTTATATTTTTCTCTATCTTTTGGTTTTTTCTTACTCTCCGATCTCTGGTGGCTAACTAATATATCCTGGCTACAATGCTTAGTTCTCAAACTAGATGGGAACAAGTAGAGGTAGCTTCCACGAATGCAATAATAGAACCATCTCTAACATTAACATCAGGTAAAACACACACACACACACACACAATATAAAAGAATCACACACACACACACACACAGAGAATATATAATAATAATAATAATAATAATAATAATAATAATAATAATAATATTTTCAGGGGTAGAAGCACCAGTCACAGAAAACAACAACTGACTAGTAAAGCATCATCAAATAGCTTGTATGCAGAAAGCATCCCTTGCAACCAAAAGAAACCAAAATGAAAAAGACACTACTAAACTTATTTACTAAGAAATCAAAGACATCAATGAGTGTTAGTGTTTCTCATAGAGCGAAAAATACCTAAACTGCACAAACTCTAACAATGCAGCAGCTGCAGCTTCCCTCAGATATTTTTGGGGGTGATCCAATGATTTACAAATTATTGAACATATCGTACAGACCTGAGTGGTGATCAATAGGTGAGGTATTTTCAAATTGAACACAAGTAAAAATATTTGTTTTTATCTTTAAAATTATATGATTATATTCACACAATCAATGAGAGACATGTTTCATCGCAGTTACTCATCATAATCCTAGCATTATAATGAGCAACCGCATAGTAGTCCAAGACCATCATAGCATATAGTAAGAAAGGAAGTTCCAGCAACAATTATTTCCGGGAACTGTGTATGGCTATTTACTTCAATGATTTTCCTGAAAGCGACGTCAAAAACTTCTTGTACTGTTAAAATATCAACTCCTAAAGGTGAGGTCTAAGGTGAGCTGTTAGTAGACTAGTCATGGACTACACGCAGAATGCAAGCAAACATTCCTCCACTTGACCTGTGCGAGTGTCATTTTTCTACATTGTCTTTAGTGACTTATTCTTAGGTATATACAGAGACAAGCACAAACAACCGCATTAGCAAGCACATTGTCCTCAATGACTTATTCTCAGGAATATACAGAATACACCACAAAATTGCAACACAGTTAACTCACACAATCGCATTAGAAAGAGAGAGAGAGAGAGAGAGATCTTTCACAACCTCATAAATGCGAAATCACAATTCTATTAGCAAAAATAATAACATCATCTCATGCCAATTTTATTACTCTCTCCTCCGCCGCACACAACCACCTGACCATGCTACGTCTTTATGATTAACCTAAATTCTCTAACAATTTCCAGGTAATTCAATCAAATCTTCCGTAATTCGTTCAATTTCAGCTCGATTAAATGGATTTGGGTTATTTAGGTCTTTGGTTTCTTGTTCGCGAAAGAAGAAATTAAATTGATACCTGTAGACTGTTGGTAATGATGAGGTAAATCATGCAGCGTACGCCACCGTTGATTGACCGGCGTCGAGAGTGTTGGGTGGGTCCCTCGAGTGTGGGGCCCACATATATTAAAAAGAAAAAAATAATAATAAAGGGTTGTAGGTCATGCATGACCTCAAGAGAGTTCATGCATGACCTCAACCATGGCAAGTTGCCAAATTTGATGCCCCTCAAATGCATGGCTATTCACACAAAATGCCATGCATTTTCCCCTATAAATAGAGGCACCTCCTGCCATTCTCAAACACACCAAAGTAGCTGAGAGCAGCAAGAGATAGAGAGAAAAATATATATATATAGAGAGAGAGAAATTGGGAGAAGAAAAATAAGATTGAGGGAGTGTTCTGTTTTTCTTCTACAATTCCAAGTTAGTAAACTTGATGTGTTTGTAATCCAAGAGATATTCTCATGAAGATTTTGTCTATCCCCTAATTAGTTTAGGGAGAACTTGTGTAAGCCCATTATTGTTATAGTGGAGGTTTTCGACTTCGGTCCCGTGGTTTTTCTCGATTTGGGTTTTCCACGTAAAAACTCTTGTCTCATTTATTCTATTTCTTTCTATCGTACTATCGTTGGTGTGGTCCCATTTTTATCCAATTAGTGGGGAAAATAATTATACCGCTTCCGTTGCGCCGGTGTCATCGTCATTTTGGCACTCTTTCCCAACAAGTGGCATCAGAGCCGCGTTTATATTTGAGATAATGGATTAAAAATGGAGGAGTCATCATCTATTGGTGGGATGTTCAAACTGAACGGATCGAACTACTCAATCTGGAAACCGAGTATGTTAGATCTTCTCTATTGCAAGGATTTGTACTTGCCCTTGCATGGAGATACATCTAAACCAGAAGATATGAGTGCGGATGAGTAGACCATCTTGCACAGAAAGACGGTCGGGTTTGTCCGACATTTTCTTGAACACAGTATCTTCCATCACTTTGCAAATGAGGAAAGGCTGATGTTCTATGGAAAAATATGGAGGCGATGTTTGAGAGGAAAAATGCCTTAAACAAAGCTTCTGTTATCAAAAAAATTGTCCGGCAACGGTACACGGAGGGTGCCAAAATGACGGAGCATCTTAATGCGTACCAGGGCTTAATAAATCAATCCATCAACATGAAGATACCCCTCGATGATGAAGTGATTGCTTTATTGTTGCTCAACTCATTACCGGATAGTTGGGATACCCTCGTAGTGTCAGTCAGCAACTCAGCTCCAAATGGAGATTTGACCCTACAAGTGGTCAAAGATTGTCTTCTAAATGAAGAGTCTAGAAGAAAGGAGCAAGCATTCAGTACTGAACAAAATGCCTTGGTGACTGAAAAATCTGACAGACGAGGAAAAAATAAAAATAGAGGTCCTCAGCAGCAGAGAGACAAATCCAGGGGGAAGTCCAAGTTCAAAGGAGATTTCAAATGCCATTACTGTGGTGGTCCAAACCACTAAGAAAGAGACTGCAGAAAGAAGAAAAGGGATCAAAAGAATAGAAATAATGAAAACAAAAAAGATGACAAAGACACCACAGTTGTGGCAACTAATGGTGATGTTGTCATTATCTGTGATGATACATGTGTTAGTTCATCATGCCAAGAAACAGATTGGATCATTGATTCAGAAGCCTCGTATCATATCACCCCACATAGGGATATGTTCACATCGTACACGAGTGGTAACTTTGGCAGAGTCAGAATGGCCAATCATGGTGTGACAGAGGTTATCGACATGGGCAACATTAATTTGGAAACTGACATAGGGTGCCGACTCATTCTGAGAGACGTTAGACATATTCCTGACATTCGGCTCAACATTATTTCCATTGGCAAGCTAGATGATGACGGCTATGTCAGTAACTTTAGTGAAGGAAAATGGAAGCTCACCAAAGGTTCTCTGATTACTGCAAAGGGTAAGAAAAAGAACTCACTCTACCTGATGCAAGCAAAATTATCCAATGGAGAAGTGAATGCAACAGTCAATAGTTCTTCCATTCAGTTATGGCATAAGAGGCTTGGACACTTGAGCCAAAAAGGCATGCAACTTTTGTCTAAGAAGAAACTCCTACCTGACATCAATGGGATAAAGCTACAAACTTGTGTTGATTGTTTAGTAGGAAAACAACACAGAGTTGCGTTCAAGAGCTTTTATCTGTCCAGAAAATCATATCCTCTGGACTTGGTGCATACTGATGTATGCTATATGAAAGACAAAACACTTGGTGGTGCAATGTACTTTCTCACATTCATTGATGATTTCTCTAGAAAGGTCTGGTGTTTTGCTTTGAAATCTAAAGACCAGGTTATAACAGTCTTTAAGCATTTTCAAACAAAAGTTGAAAAAGAAACCGGAAGGAAGCTGAAGTGTATTCATTCAGACAACGGTGGCGAATACCAGGGTCCATTTGAACAGCATTGTCGTGACCATGGTATCAGGCTTGAGAAGAGCGCTCCAAAAACTCCACAACACAATGATGTAGCGGAGAGGATGAACAGGACAATTTGTGAGAGGATCAAGTGTATGTTATCACACTCAAAATTCCAGTTGACTGCAGTTGACTTGATCAACCTTTCTCCATCAGCTCCTTTGGATGGTGACATTCCAGACAAAGTTTGGTCGGGGAAAGACGTTTCTTATAAACACTTGAGAGTGTTTGGCTGCAGAGCGTTTGTTCATATTCCAAAAGATGAAAGATCCAAGCTTGATGACAAAACTAAACCATATACCTTCTTGGGCTATGGCCATGAAGAGTTTGGTTACAGACTTTGGGACCCGGTGAACAGGAAAGTTATCAGAAGCAGAGATGTTGTGTTTCTTGAGAAACAGACATCTGATGATAGAAAACAGAGCGAGAGGAGAGAATCTTCTCAGGAAGTTCCTGATGACTTAGATTCAGTTCCTTCACGTACAACTCGGGATCACGGGGGAGATGTACAGGACGAGCAAAATGATATAACTGATGATGAGCCAGTTGATGATCAGGTGCCACCTATACAGACTGATGATCCAGTTCCGCCACCAGAGGCGATGGTTAGATGGTCAACCAGACAAACACGTCCTTCGACCAGATATAATCCAGATGAGTATGTGATGCTCACTGATGGGGGAGAACCAGAGAGTTACCCAGAGGCCATATCACATGATTAGAGAGATATGTGGATGGAGGCTATGAAAAAGGAGATGAAATCCTTACAAGAAAATCACACCTATGACTTGGTGAAGCTGCCTAAAGGCAAGAGAACACTAAAAAATAAATGGGTGTACAAGTTGAAAAATGTGGAACGTAGCTCACAACCCAGATATAAAGCAAGACTGGTTGTGAAGGGTTTCAATCAGAAAAAGGGTGTTGATTTTGAAGAAATTTTCTCACCAGTGGTGAAGATGTCTTCGATTAGAGTTGTTCTTGGGATTGCCGCCAGTCTCAATTTGGAGATTGAACAACTTGATGTGAAGACCGCATTTCTTCATGGAGATCTAGATGAAGAAATCTACATGGAGCAGCCGGAAGGGTTCCGAGTCAAAGGGAAAGAAAACCTAGTGTGCAGGTTGAAGAAAAGCTTGTATGGTCTGATGCAAGCTCCTAGACAGTGGTACAAGAAATTTAACTTGTTCATGACAGACCATGACTACACGAGGACCAGCTCAGATCACTGCGCATTCTTTAAGAAATTCTCAGATGGAGATTTTATCATTCTACTGTTATACGTTGATGACATGCTTATCGTAGGTCATGATGCCAATAAGATTGAGAAGCTGAAGAAAGAACTTGGAAAGTCTTTTGCAATGAAAGACTTGGGTCAGGCTAAACAGATCCTTGGAATGAAAATCTCTAGGGATAGAGCTAACAAGAACCTCTGGTTATCTCAAGAAAAGTACATTGAGAAAGTTCTTGAGAGGTTAACATGAGTAAATCTAAAGCGGTTAATACTCCACTTGCGGGTCATTTCAAATTCAGCTCCGCACAATGCCCCACAAGTGAGGAAGATAAAGAGATGAAGAAGATACCATACGCTTCTGCAATTGGCAGTTTGATGTATGCTATGGTATGTACTAGACCCGATATTGCTCATGCAGTTGGCGTAGTTAGTCGCAATTTATCTAACCCTGGAAAGGATCACTAGGAAGCAATGAAATGGATCTTGCGGTATCTGAGAGGCACTTCGAGACTATGTCTAAGGTTTGGTGATGGCCAAACTATTTTAGAGGGGTACACAGATGCAGACATGGCTGGAGACATTGATTCCAGGAAGTCCACGTTCGGATACTTGATTACCTTTGCAGGGGGAGCTATTTCTTGGCAGTCGATTTCTTGGCAGTCGAAACTTCAAAAATGCATGGCATTATCCACAACAGAGGTTGAGTACATTGCTGTGACTGAAGCATTGAAAGAGGTGTTGTGGTTAAAGAAGTTTCTAGAGGAGTTGGACTTGAAGCAGGAAAAGTACAAGCTCTATTGTGACAGTCAGAGCGCGATTCACTTGAGTAAAAATTTGACTTTCCACTTAAGGTCCAAACACATAAATGTGAGATACCATTGGATCCGGGATGTTCTTGACGAAAAGTTGGTATAGCTTGATAAAGTGCATACGGATAATAATGGCGCAGATATGCTCACGAAGTCTTTGCCAAGGGAAAAGCTTGAAGTCTGTAAAAGCGAAGCAGGCCTGGTTGTGCCTCCCACATGAGTTACGGGGGAGAATTATTGGGTGGGTCCCTCAAGTGTGGGGCCCACATATATTAAAGAGAAAAAATAATAATAAAGGGTTGTAGGTCATGCATGACCTCAACCATGGCAAGTTCCCAAATTTGATGCCCCTCAAATGCATGACTATTCACACGAAATGCCATGCATTTTCCCTTATAAATAGAGGCACCTCCTGCCATTCTCAAACACACCAAAGTAGCTGAGAGCAGCGAGAGATAGAGAGAAAAATAGAGAGAGAGAGAGAGAGAAAGAGGAAAAAAGGAGAGAAAAATTGGGAGAAGAAAAATAAGATTGAGGGAGTTAGTGGGGAAAAGAATTATACCACTTTCGTTGTGCCGATGTCATCGTTAATTTTGGCACTCTTTCCCAACAGAGAGGAGGCTTGAGGAAGGAGCGGCAGGCGGAAGTGGCCGACGGCACGACGGCGGAGTGTGCGGCGGTGTGCTGTTGCTGCCCCTTCGGCCTGGTGAACCTCCTCGTCCTAGCCGTGTACAAGTTGCCGGCTAAACAAGAGCAAAATCCACAACTAAAAGCTTTATTGCAGACTGAAAAGGTAGAGTTTTATAAAATAAACTCACATACTTTGATTAGGTGAAGATGCCGCCATGGAAGACGGAGCGAAATGGAGGTGGTGGATTTGGTTGTTCACGGAGACGGTGGTGGCGGCATTTCTCAATCCCAACTCAAATCGATGTGCTCTTTGTTAAGAACTCCATCCCAACTCCGTCGCCGGAGTAGGGTTTTAATCGCTTGGTGGTCGCGGGCGTCCAATTTAGATTTGAAAATGTTTAAGGCATGAGGATGGTGTGAAGATGCTGTGAGGAAGATGAATTGGACAGTGAAGATGCTGGATGGTGTAAAGTAGGTAAGACATTATCTACTTTATTTATTATTTATTTTATTGAATAAAATAATATATGTATGTGTTTGGTGTAGCGCTGTTGAAGTTTGAGATGGAATTTCCGTCTCAAATTTGAGACGAAAATTTCAGCCTGAAATTTCAGACGGAAAATTCTGTCTCAAATCTGAGACCGAATATTCCGTCTCAAATTTTAGAGGGAAATTTTCATCTGTAAATCTGCCTTAAAATTCAAAAATTGAGACAGAATATCCTGTCTCTGTCAGAAATTCAGATTTGAGACCGATTTAGAGATAGAAATTTTATTATGTCTCTAATTTGAAACTGAAAATAAATCTGTCTCTGATTTCTTTCTCTGAAGCCTTGTATTCTTATAGTGATATATATATATATATATATATATATATATAGAGAGAGAGAGAGAGAGAGAGAGAGAAGAAGCTTATGGTGGTGGTGGCGGTATATGGTGGTGGTGGTGGTCGCGCCGATTTTGAATAAGCTATAGATTGAGAGAGATCGAGAGAGAGAGCTGAAATGAGGGGGGGGGGGCAGTTTTATTTTTGAATTAGGGTGAACCGCCTATTACAGCAGTTCAATAGTGAATCGCTGTAATAGGTTCACCCTATTACAGCGGTTCACTTTTGAACCGCTATAATAGGTACCTCTGTTCAGCGGTTTTACCAGAACCGCTGTAGTAGGTGCGCTGTAATAGTGTATTTTTGTAGTAGTGAGCGTAGGAAGCTAAAGAATATTTCTCTAGTTGTTAAGAGATATATGCGATATTTTCAAACGGCTAATCAAACTTTGAGTATTATTTAAAAGGAGATATCTCTCAATAAAGAGACACGCCCAATGCAAAAAGCCAGAAAAGCAAAAACTCAATTCCTCTGCAATCCTATTTTTCTATGTAAAGGCCATCTCTCCAAAATTCTCTATTGTTTGCATATCCGTGAGTTTGTGATTTTATTTGACTTTTCCTACAATGGCATTAGAGCTAGGTCGATCAAACTTATCAGGTCTTTTAAATCTTTGTTAGCCAGCGAAAACTTGTTAGATCCTTTTTCATTCAGTTTTTCCACTTCAATCTACAAATAAATTTGATGGTTAATTAGTTCTTTATTGCTAGTTAATTCGGAGAGCAACAATTAAAGCTAGAATAGGCAAGTGGAATTTCAAAAGTAATACACACTGATAGAATCTTTTGCTAAATTAAATAGTAAGGAGCTAGCACATTTTTTCTTTTTTAGTTGGGAAAGCATTACCGAAGCAGGAGAAAGGAATTTTCTTTTGGCGTTACATTCTCGGATAAATGGAGCTTGCTTACGCACATCAAAAAATAGACAAACGCCAATCAATTTGAAGCACTCATTAGGTACACTAAATATTTATTGTAACACCCATGAAGAGTCTGTAGGGGTAATTATATATTTTAGCATTTTTTCCGTTTTGACCTAGCGAGAGAGTTTTCATGTAGACCAAGAAAAGAGCGAACTTCTTCGTTGCCGGCAGTGAACTCCGCTCCATTAGGCTACTGTAAGGTGAGTTTTTGATATCTAATTTGTAGGTCTACTATTGTTTGCTTGAGAATAGATATTCTTTAAAAAGTTTAAGCATTCAATTAATAAATTAATACAAAAAGGTTCCATCAAGATTGTGACAAGTTGGTTCTTGGAATTGATGTTATTGGGGGGGGGGGGGGGGGGGGGGGAATTTTTATTATATAAAATGACGATTGTTAGATTTATTTTATTGTATGAAGTGCTGAAAAGAATGAAAGAGAGGGGGCATAGGTAGTACATTGATTTGCCTTGTTGGTTCTTATAAAACTTGTATTTTCATTTTACCAAGATAGGGAGTAGAGACTCATCTAGGAATCCATGAGAGAAAAAAAAAAGGAAACTATTAATCAATTGTAGAAATTGAAAGATAGATTGTTCATAAATTTGCTGGTTGGTTAAGCTTGTGAAAACGTGACTTTGCATCCGAATTAGGAATTGATTTGTTGGGCCGAGTTAAAGAAGATTTGCAATAGATAAAAGAATTTTATTATAGTAGAAGTGCAACTTATTCATTTTATAATATAGATTCAATGGAGCAAATAAGTGAAGTTAGCTTACGTGTACTTAACAGTTCGTGCATTTCAATAATTGAGATAAGAGATTCTTCGTCTTCTCTGCATTTAATTTCTGCAATATTAAATATATGATATACAATTTTATTTTCATACATATCTCATGATTTAGAAATAACGGTTTTTTTTCACAAACTTCACTTTTGATGATAATGAGATCTTTTCAAAATAGGGTCAATCTATGATGAGATACTTCATTGATAATGTCTACGAAATCGTATTTTCAAATCTCTTGATTGATTACGTGGAGATATTTGTTATATTTTGAGCTCTCAAGCTTTGCCTATGATTTGTTTGGGCCTAGACGAGAGATTGTTTGCTAGGAAATAGTTCTGACTATTGTATTGGCCGCCAGCTAGATTCCATCTAGATAATTGAATTGTAATGACCATGAATATCCATTTAGCAGACCACATTGACACGGGATATAATAGTGTCCATAGTCTATTGTCTATGAGCTACATAAATAAATTGTTTGTCACTTTGATTTGCTTAAATTGAAAGTTAGTGGGCTCCACATTAAGATTTTTATAAGTGATAAATATTTAGTTTTGCGTGTATTATTGTATTAATTTGAAAGTATGTTTGACACAGTGATGAATCCTGGAATCGCTTATTGAATATGCAATTCACCCTTTGCTAATAGTTTTTGGATACTATGTCATTATTTTGAAGCTGAGCATATTAGAGAAGCAAATTGGGTCGAGGCTTGTGGTAGATCTTTCTAGAGCAGATGATTCTTTTTTTTTATTATTATTTACTAGATTCGAGTTTCTATTGTTTTAATTGTCTTAGACTTCTAGTCAGCTGAATTGGATACTTTGAATCTTGAGAACTTTGTACGTATTGGGTTTCTTTAAGAGTTGTTTATTTTAGATGAACACTTTATTTCTTATGAAATTTTGAAGAGCACATTGTATCGTCATATTTGTGGCTTCTGTGAAATTGTGATGACATAGTCAGTCACGTTTCAAATTCGGAAAGTGACAAAGTGGTATCAGCGTGTAGGTTTGATCTATTGGGTATTTGGATTTGAATTCAAAGATTTTATATATTGGATAATTACCTTATATTAAGTTTAACTAGCTTTTAACTCATGCCAAGACACGGGATAAATAGTAAAATAAAATAAAGAATAATGAGTACTTAATTTTACCCAATCCTCAATGGAAATAGACGCCAAATACAAATTCATTTCCGAAAAATATTTAGCTAATACCAGGTGAAGAAAACTAAAACTAAAACCTTTCCATATAACTCCTTCAATGAATCAATCCTCACCTAGTGACATGATGATCTCGGTGCATTAGCTTGCCCAAATTCAACTGGTGTTGAAGGAAAGAGTTCTATTTAATAATCACAAAAAAAGAAAAGCTTCTCATAGTGCACAACTAATTCTTATTACTCTAATGAGGAACATATTATCATCAAGTCAATAATTCCCTAGAAACCAAAACACATGAAAATCGAATTACAGAATGAAATTGTTTTATTTGAATAACACAATGAAATAGAAAAATATAAAGATTGAAACATTGAAGCAATAAATGGAGTTCATGAATTTCTATAAGCTTGTCCGACTTTCACGACTTCCAAAAGCCTTCATAATCTTTATTATTGAAAGAAACTTAATCAAATCAGGCGAAGATAGGCGACCACTTAATTCCTGTAACAAATTGTATATATCAATTCTGTAAGTATGTAGTCTTAAAATAACTAAACCAATCCAACACAACATAATCACAATTGATTAAATGCTTCAGAATCTCGTTAAAATAGTTAATTCAAGTTCAATGTCAATGATTGAGTAAATAAACATTAAATATTTAAGTATTTGTTCAATTGCATTAAACAACTTACTCTCTAGAACATATCTTCTTTGCCGGCTTTTCTTCAAAAGGTCGCTTTTAACTAAAGTATCCTTACTTGAGCTTGCACCCAAGTTTTCTCCTGTTAGATACTTGACCCGATTTGCAGGTGGTGTTATATAGTTGGAGCTGCTGGACTTAGAAATATTTGGAGAACCAAGTTGAGAAAACTCTCCAATCCATACCAAAGAGAAAAACAAAAAGTATAATTAGGTAGAATTTTTATTATTCGAATACTACTAATGTTCTTATTTCAAGGTCTAACCTTTTGAGAAAGGTAAGGACCTTCTCTCTTATAATCAATATCAATAATTTTGTTGACTGTAAAGTTCTTGCTTCCTTGTTGAGTGTTGAACTTGGTAACTTTAATTTAAAAAATAATGGAACGCCATCGTAGTTGCTCGAATGCTTGAAGCACAATATCTTCACCACGATCTCCAACCTGCAGTTGTGAAATATATATGAGTATCAACATGGAAACAATTAAAAACACATGTTCCAATGGGTCATCAATTCAGACATGAATCTCATAAAATAACACTCATTTTAAATGATGTGTTTTTAGAGCTCATTACCTTATCAGAGATTGTAAGAAGTGATGACCCGCTGCATTTTATAAGTTTTTGTACTTCTTTATCGAAAATGACAAATGAAGCACCACCACTATGAAAGAACTTATGAAAATCTTTACCTGTGGCATCAGAGTCACCATCATTATCACATTTCATGGGGTACTCTCTACCATGTTCTTGTGTGGTGATAGATTGATTGGTTGACGGAAGATTGTAGAGTGGCATTGGACTGGAAGTTATCAAAACAGTGGATTCAAAATGTGGAAGGTATTTGGTCATGTTGTCGTGAGAAATTGGAAAACCTTGCTGGGCTCATGAATTTTCAGTCACCAAATCAAAAATCTGCTAGAAATTGTTTGCTAAAAACAGGACCATAAAATTAGGCGTAATATTTCATGATATTCAGGTTCTGTTAGGTGGTATACATCACTACAAAGTTCAGCAAGAAGTGCATTTGATGGTAGGGGAGGTTTTAATAGTATTAGCAGTAGAAGCACCTGTATGGGAATTAAATGTGGCTTGATTTATAGTATTATACTGCTTTATCCAAAAAATGGTAAAGAATATCTGGTTTCATCATTAAAGAATACAAATCATGTACCTGGTGAACGCAAAAAGTGGACGAAGTCGTTGTCTTGCCACGTAAAAAACTTGTAGTCCTGCAGCAATATACAAATGAATCAGTTAAGTAGTCAGTTTTTCAAAAATAGATTGTCCTCATTACTATGATTTTTACTAGAGAGAGTCAGAAGCAAAACGGGGAAAAAGTTTCAGGATCTAAGAATTTTACTGAAAATAGGAGACTTTCACATATATTAAAAGAGTTTACTATGAGTTGGACACGTAGTTCATTTTTACTGAAAGTAGAGTTTGAATGAGAGTAGGAGATTAAAGGTCGATTAGATGGACGTTTATTTCCAATTTCTCATTTTTCATAGAGAAAGTAAGAGAAATTATTTTTAAAAAAATAGAGATATGAAAGATGAAGTGTGTTTGGATCAGTTTTTTTTATAGAAAAAAGTGTAATGATTAAGTGTGATGTGATATGTTTTTTTTGTAAGAAAAAATCTTTTTTGTGGGAAATTGGTATGGATGAGTTTTGTTTTTATAAGAATATTTAACATAATTAAACTAAATTCATCGATTAAGGCATCCAAAAATATGCAAAGTGGATCTTATTTCGTAGCTTACATCATTTCAAATAAAGATATGTAATTATTTTGATGATTATATCAAGATATTGGCGGATAAAGTACTTTTAATTATTGGGTAAACTATCTAATCATGAATAGTAAAATTCTGACTTTTGAGGAAAATTTGAGAGAAATGTCCATTTTTCAAAGAAATTTGAGATTTTTTTCTGAAAAATTGTGTGTAGTATTTTTTTGAGATATTTTTGGGAGATGTCAAATATATGCATTTTTGATGAAAAAAATCTCTGAGAAATCAAGAAATGGGAAACAGCATCCCATCCAATCGGGGCCAAACTTGTTAAACTTGTAAATATTTATAACTAAATTCATTATTACTAATATTACAATAAAAATTCCTCAAACCAAATGTCATTGTAATTAAATAATTACAATGAAGTGGAATGTATAATTATTATATTTTATTAATAATGAAAAATCCTCAACTGCTGCATTAGGGAAAGTCCAAATTTATTGGGGAAGTCGGAAATTCAAAAACATGCATATGTAATTATTCGAATGTCAGTAGGATATTAAACTTCTAAACATTTTTAATTAAAATTATTATTACTTATATTTTCTTAAAAAGTATAAGTTACCAAATGTCATTACATATCTAATAATTCATCTAATTTCTATAATAAGACAAATTATAGTAAGATAGAATAGCAATAGACCAATTATTTTATTAATTGAACTTCAATATTGTTGATGACTTATCTCTGATTTGTTGGATAGCATGTTTCATAGCTTTCTCCCCTTGCTAACTCGACCCCAACCCCGCTACCTCATTACATTTTTGTCAACCATTCCTCTTTAAATTCTCACAATAACTACCGATTCCTGACCCCAACAACATCCATCGGCCGTCAATACCCCAAACTGACACAAACAACCGACTCGAGAAGCTTGAAGCAGATGCCTCCCAATTCTTGATGATATCATCACCTCCCTCATCATGTTCCGTAGCTTAATCGGTAGTGCTGCTAGAGATTCGAGTTGGTTTTTTGAACACTTCTGGGAGTAGCCAAAGCTTGACAGATGGTGAGGACTTGAAAACAAAGGAAACATAAACAGACGGTGGTGTGCTGGTAAAATGGTAAATGCGAAAAGAAAAGGGGGAACTGGAATGGTCACCTTTTGGGAGTAGTCAATTTTTTATTTTTTTTTTGGGTGAATAGCCAAAGTTTAATAATAAGATTAATATTGTCTACATGAATTCCTTTTGGAGATGAAGGAATTTGCTTTGTTTTAATGGTCAACTTTTCCAGTTTTCCTTTTATGGGGTTTTAATATTTCAATATTAGTATCAAGTTAAATGCAATTGTCTCTACAAATTATTATTAAAGTTGTTAATTAAATTATAATCAAGTTCAATGAGTAAACTCCGACGCATCTTCTTTTACCTTCTCATTCTAGATTAATTCTAACTTCTCTATCATCCATTCACATGTGAGCTTATTTGGTTGATTTAGTAGAAAACTCGAATCTATATTAATCGTACTCTTACAATTGCATATTCCATGACACTCTAATACATAGAAATTAAGGTAGTATGAAACATACTATAAAAGGTCTTAAGAAAGTAGGTTTCATGATTAAATGCAAGTCCATTCTTATGTGCAATTCTTTCACTGAATAAATTGGTAAAAGATTACAAAAGGAAGCTACGAACTTTAAATTAAAAAAGCAATTTCAGAATTTTTAATTCTCCAATAGCACAAATCTCTAAATATTTGAATTAGAAAATAAAAATTACATCAATAAACTAAATCCTATTGCTCTCATTACTTCAAGAGTAGTTGTTGTTGCATTTTTTTGAACACCTTCCACAAATAATCTTTAATCCCAGGCTCATTATCTTTAATAAATTTGCTACACATGCGGATATGAAGAAAAAATAGACATTAGTACAATGCACTAATAATAATAAAAATTATATAATGAGAGATAAATAAAGAAATATTTAATGATCTTTCCACAAACTAATATTAGGGTTCTTTAATACCTTATATTGTTTGATCTTGACAGATATAATTATATAAGTATTTTAGTGACTCATTTTTCATGCTCTCGTCAGCATAAAAAGTTCCAATTGATGACCTTAGATGACTATGTCTTGTATTCAAATCACGATGCACCACCACATAAACATGAGTTGTATTGTTGGATTTCTGAAGAAAAAAAAAGTAAAAGTTCAACAACTTATAAGATGAAAACGAAAAAAAAAATACAAAATGAACTTGGTAAATATAATAATACTCACCTCCATATACTCAATTAACAAACTTTGATTATGCGATAATGGTGCATCGTTTAAGCCACCGATATATATTTTGATGGGTGGATAAGTCGTCTCGTGAGTTGAGTTCTCCATTATTTATGTTTTTGAAATGTGATAATGAAAATGAAGTGAACTTTTCATCTACAAATAGTATCTTTGGGACAATTTGAGATTTGAATATCATAAATCTATTTTGTTTTTTGAAATGTAACGATACTATTTTATCAAGCTAAATCAATAGATAACAAAAGCAAAACAAAACTCGGGAATATTTGAGGTATCCCCTGAAAATTAAACATGAGCTCCACGAGCTAAACTATGATCAACACAATTGCCAGTTCTACGAATGAAAGAAAAACTAACAGAATTAAAAGAATCAGAAAGCAAATGAATATCTGAAACTAAAGGGCCCACAAAGGGTAAATCCTCCGATGGTGAATTAATTTTCTGAATGAGGGATAAGCAGTTACCCTCCATAATCACTTCTCTCCAACCATGTAAAG
Source organism: Buddleja alternifolia (assembly GCA_019426215.1). Taxonomy (NCBI): domain Eukaryota; kingdom Viridiplantae; phylum Streptophyta; class Magnoliopsida; order Lamiales; family Scrophulariaceae; genus Buddleja; species Buddleja alternifolia. Next base: position 11,795,046 of record CM033401.1, on the reverse strand, counting down.
CCGCCAAACGAAGGCTTTCCAGACAAGCCAAAGCTTCCCCTTCTTTAGCCGAAGATGGGTGAGATATAAATCGATGTTGCCAAGCTAAACACAATCCATTAGAATCCTGAGCCACAACCCCAACACCTGTACCCATCGGCTCCTGGAAATGAGATCCATCAAAATTGATTTTTACCCACCCCCTTTCCGGTTTCAACCAGATCATTATAGTGGTATCTATAATATGTACTCCCCGAGTCTCCTCCGACTCACGAAAAGCTAAGTAGAAAGATCAAATCATCAAAATCAAAGAATCAGGAGGAATATTGTTATTCACCATAAGCTTTTGATTTCTATGATAACAAAGAAACCAAATTGTCGTTAAGAATAAACTATATTGATCTGAGTCGAAGTTTCATGACAATGACGTACCCACGATTCAATGGTATCCAACTTACCCGTAATGATGTGGTTTGGTAACTCCATGATTAGCCTAAATCTGCCTTGAGAAGGGACAAAGTAAAAAAGTGTGTAAAAGATCCTCCCTCTCCGCTTCACACTTTGGCATCCATGAAACACATCCACCCTTTGTTTGATAAGATTGGACGAGGTTGGCAGTGCATCCTGGCATGCATCCATGCAAATGCACGAATTTTGGGCGGAAAATGAATTGCCAATTTCCAGGCGCCTGTTGGATGGAACTAAATTTCATGAACTCAAATCTTGTTTTGAAATTCTTTTGAGATTTGAACAATGACTTTTGTTTAAATCACTACTACAGAAATGACCTATAGCAGCGGTTTTTTTGGGCCTATTACAGCGGTTTTGAACCGCTGCCATAGGTACCGCTACCATAGGTCAAAACCCTATGGCAGCGGTTCCGGAACCGCTGCCATAGGTCACCCTATGACAGCGGTTCTATAGAAACCGCTGCAATAGGGTGACCCTATGGCAGCGGTTTCGGCAGAACCGCTGTCATAGGGTCATTTATTTAAAAAAAAAAAAAAAAATTGGACCCTATGGCAGCGGTTCCGGCTGAACCGCTGCCATAGGGTGGTATATTTATTTTGTTTTAATTTTATTTTATCGTTTATAATGTTACCATGTCGGAATAACACGAAATTCACACGGTCATAGCGAAACGGCATTCTGAACAAAATGCAGTTTGCCTTGCGCTCTCGTGATTTTAGCCATCCGAGATCGTTTAAGGCCTCAAATACGCGTTTTATTACATAAATACGTATTTTTGTAATAAAACACGTATTTGAGGCCTTAAACGATCTTGGATAGCTAAAATCACGAGAGCGCAAGACAAAGTCTTGCGTTTTGTTCAGAATGCCGTTTCTCTATGACCTTGTGAATTTCGTGTCATTCCAACACCGCAAAATTTCAACCGAGAAATATTTTCATAAATACACAAATATACGTACACCCACACATACACAAATATACATACACCCATCAACATATACACAAATATACATACACCCATCCACATATATACATACACAAATATACACACACCCACACATACACAAATACACCCATTAACATATACACATATATGCATACACCCATGAACATATATATACACAAATATACATACACCCATCCACATATATACATACACAAATATTCATACACAAATATACATACACATACACCCACATATACACAAATATACATACACCCATCCACATATATACATACACAAATATTCATACACAAATATACATACACATACACCCACATATACACAAATATAAATACACAAATATACATACACCCATCCACATATATACATACACAAATATTCATACACAAATATACATACACATACACCCACATATACATAAATATAAATACACCCACACATACACAAATATACATACACCCACATATATATGCATACACCCACATATACATACATCTATATATACTCTATGTGTGTGTGTGTGTGTATATATTTATCTAAAAAAAAATACCAAAACTAAATGGAAGGCGGCGGCGGCGGCGGCGGCGGCGGCGGCGGCGGCGGAGGTGGGCGGCGTCGGCGTCGGCGGCAGAGGCAGAGGTGGGCGTCGGCGGTGGTGGTGGTGGTGAGAGAGTTGAGAGAGAGAGAGAGAGAGAGAGTGAGAGAGTGAGAGTGAGAGTGAGAGAGAGGGGGGGCCGGTTTGAAATAAACCCGCCCAAATTTTGAACTTTTGGCAGCGGTTCGGGCAGAACCGCTGCCACAAAGTTCAAAAAAATTTTTTTTTTTTTTTTTTGACAACTTTTGGCAGCGGTTCTGCCCGAACCGCTGCCAAAAGTGCACTTGTGGCAGCGGTTCCGCCCGAACCGCTGCCAAAAGTGAACTTTGTGGCAGCGGTTCGGCTGAACCGCTGCCAAAAGTCCAATTTTTTTTTTTTTTTTTTTTTTGGCACCCCTATGACAGCGGTTCGGCTCGAACCGCTGTCATAGGTCCGAACCGAGTACCCCCTATTACAGCAGTTTTCAAAACCGCTGCCATAGGTGCGCTGTAATAGGACTTTTTTGTGGTAGTGAATGAGATTTGATGAGATATTTCCAAAATAGGATTCTGTTCAAGCGAATGGATTTTTTTTTTTCAATTTCGGCTTAATTGACACTCCACATTTCCTTAACCCATTAGGCATAATCTGAAAGTGAATTTGAAATTTGATGCATTCTATTTAAGCTGATTGGATTGTACTTTTCCAATTTTGGCGGAATTTCCTATATTTTCTTAACAATTGAAAATAATAAGATGCATATTTTTCAAATTTGAAAATTTGGTATAATTTGAAATTTGATACTTCACATGTTTTAAAAAACAAATCTATTAGTTATTATCTTTATCCAAAAATATATCACTAGTACAGAAAAGACCTGTTACAGCGCACATTTTACAGCGGTTTTTGGAAAACCGCTGAACGGAGAGACTTATTACAGCGGTTTATAAGTGAACCGTTATAATGGATATTAACCGGGAACCTATTACAGCGGTTCGATAAAAAACCGCTGTAATAGTTTGAACCTATTATAGCGGTTCGATAAAAAACCGCTATTATAGCGCGAACAGAAAAAAAAAAAAAAAAAATTTTTTTTAAAGCGGTTCGGGAATGAACCGCTATAATCGGTTTAACCAATTATAGCGGTTCATTCCCGAACCGCTATAACTGGTAGACCGGTTTATACCAGTTATAGCGGTTCGGGAATGAACCGCTATAATTGGTAAACCGGTTATAGCGGTTCGTTCCCGAACCGCTATAACACGTAATTAAAAAAAAAAAAAAATTTCCCTCCCTTTTTTCCCCCCAAAAACCGAGCTCTCCCCCTCATTTCTCTCTACTATCTCTCACTCTCTACTCTACTCTCTCTCTCTACTCTACTATCTCCTCACTCTCTACTCTACTCTCTCTCTCTACTCTACTATCTCTCTCACTCTCCACCACCGCCCCCGCCATCGTCTCCACCACCGCCGCCGCCGCCGCCGCCCCATTTGATTTTTCTCTATCTCTCTACTCGATCTCTCTCCCTATACTCTACTCTCTCTCTCTATACTCTCTCTCTCACTCTCAAGCTACCTAAACCGCCCCCGTCCCGTCGCCACCACCACCCGAAACCGCCGCCGCCCGAGCAGCCGCCGCCGCCGCCGCCGCCGCGCCGTGACCCACCACTCTCCTCCTCTCTCTTTATAGGTATATATATATATATGTTTATATATGTTATGTTATATATATATATATTATGTATATATTAAATTTAGGTTATGTGTTAATTTCTTGTTTGTTATATATTAATGTTATGTTAATTCTGATTTTGTGATGTATATAATGTAGGTTATATGTTAATTTGTTAATTATTGTTATATATATCATGTTATGTTAATTGGGGTTTTATAAATTATATAGTGGATTTTTGTTATTATGTTGTAGTTGATTTTTTACTAACTTTGAATGCAAATCTGATTTGTTCTAGGCATCTCATGAGTATGTTCGATATATGTATGTATATCCCTATGTGTCTAGTTTCATATGAATAAAACGGTTCATGAATCGGAGCTTTCCACAATGAGTTATGAATTTTCTCGTGAAGACGCGCACAGCTGTTTTGAAAATTGACAGATTTTTCTCTAACTTTGAATACAAATCTGCTTTTTTCTAGACATTTACTGAGTATGTGAGATATATGTGTGGATAGCCCTATGTGTCTAGTTTCATATGAATAAAACGGTTCATGAATCGGAGCTTTCCACAATGAGTTATGAATTTTCTCGTGAAGACGCGCACAGCTGTAATTGACAGATTTTTCTCTAACTTTGAATACAAATCTGCTTTTCTCTAGACATCTACTGAGTATGTGAGATATATGTGTGGATAGCCCTATGTGTCTAGTTTCATATGAAGAAAACGGTTCATGAATCGGAGCTTTCCACAATGAGTTATGAATTTTCTCGTGAAGACGCGCACAGCTGTTTTGAAAATTGACAGATTTTTCTCTAACTTTGAATACAAATCTGCTTTTTTCTAGACATCTACTGAGTATGTGAGATATATGTGTGGATAGCCCTATGTGTCTAGTTTCATAGGAAGAAAACGGTTCATGAATCCGAGCTTTCTACAATTATTTATGAATTTTCTCGTGAAGACGCGCACAGCTTTCTGCACAACCGAGAAGCTCCAAAAACTTTATATCGTGATGCTTTAATTTATTTGTAGTTTTATGTGCTTTTGGATCCAATTGGTGATCAATATTTATAATATGATGCTTTATTTGTAGTTTTTTATGTGATCTATGTGATCCAACTGGTGATCAATATTTGTAGTTGTTCCCCTGGAAATATGATGTTTTATGTGATCCAACTGGTGATCAATATTTTTGTATCGTTTTGTGTTCGTTGTGGGTGAAAGATTAGAGTGTTGGGTTTGTTGTGGTTGAAATTGGTAGTATTTTTTGCGTCGTTTCCCTGTTGAGATTTTAGCGGATCGTAAGATTCGACTTCTGTTGGTTACAACCCACTGAGAAGATTAAGTCGAGAACTTGGTAGAAATATTTGCGTCGTTACTCTGCCGAATTTTTTATAGAATAATGCGAAATAAATTAAAAATAAATTTATTTAATTAATTTAACTATCAACTGATGTTAAAATTATTTAATTTAATTAATTGAGAATTTAGATGGATCGAAGTTGGATTGTAGCGGATCGTATGTCGGAGCAATATGGGAAAGGGGTGAAAGAATTCATCGACTTTGCGGTTGAGCATGCATCGGATCCGACTAGGATTAGTTGTCCATGTTTACGTTGTTGTTTTGGAAAGAGAATTAGTCCACCTGACTTGGAAGATCATTTGGTGTGTAATGGAATTGATAAAAGCTACACACGATGGACAAGACACGGTGAAAGCAGTGCCACCTCAGCTGATTTGGGTGATACATCATATCGATCAGTAGATTTTGACATGGATGATTATGAGCCTGATCGTTTGGAGGAGATGACCAATGTGATCGAGGAGGATTTGCGAAATTGTCCCAAGATGTTCGATAATTTGACAAGTGATTCAAAGACACCCCTGTATAGTGGTAGTAATTTCACAAGATTGAAAGCAGTCCTAAACCTCTACAAGTTAAAAGCTAACAATGGGTGGAGTGATAAGAGTTTCACAGACTTACTTGGTCTATTAAAAAGTATGTTACCCGATGATAATGTGTTACCTAATCGTACTTATGAGGCTAAGAAGATGTTAACTGCAATTGGCATGGGATATGAGAGGATACATGCTTGTTTCAATGATTGCATCTTGTTTAGAAAGGACTATGCATCATTGACGGTGTGTCCCAAATGTGGCACCTCACGGTACAAGAAGAATGGATCTGCTCCTGTCAAAACAGCATGGTATTTGCCCATAATACCTAGATTTAGACGCATGTACAGTAGTGAAGCGTTTGCCAAGGACTTGACATGGTATGCTGATAGAAGGCTTGAACAAGGGATTGAAGATAACAAGATTAGACATCCTTCAGATTCTCCTCAATGGAAAAAGATCGATAATGATTTCCCTGAATTTAGGGAAGAACCAAGAAATTTACGCCTTGTATTGGCTACAGATGGAATGAACCCACATGGCTTGCAAAGTAGCTCACATAGTACATGGCCGGTGATTTTGATGATCTACAACCTACCCCCTTCGCGATGCATGAAGCGAGAGCATATTATGATGCCTATACTAATTTCCGGGCCGAAACAACCTGGAAATGATATAGATGTCTACTTGGCCCCTTTAATTGAGGATTTGAAAGAGTTGTGGGAGACCGGTATTAAAGTGTATGATGGGTTTAGAAAAGAGAGCTTCAATCTTAGAGTTATGTTGTTTGGTACAATCAATGATTTTCCAGCAAGAGCTAATCTCGAGGGATATGGTGTACATGGGCAATGTGCATGCCCCATATGTGTCAAGAGTACAGATCAATATAGACTCCCACACTCTCAGAAATATGCATTCCAAGGGCATCGAAGATGGTTGAATCGAGAACATCGATATCGTCGGTGGAAGAAAGCTTTCAATGGGAGCATAGAAGAATGTCGAGCTCCTAAGTGTTTGACCGGTGAAGAGGTGTTTGAGAATGTAAAAGACTTGGATATCAAGTTCGGAAAGACTTTTGCAGGCGGCCTTGCAAAAACTGGGTGGAAAAAAAGGTCAATTTTTTTTGATTTGCCGTATTGGAAATCTTTACATGTTAGACATTTTCTTGATATAATGCATATTGAGAAAAATGTATTTGATAGTGTCATTGGTACTCTTCTAAATGTGCCCGGCAAGACAAAAGATGGAGTAAAGGCAAGGTTGGACTTAGTTGAAATGAAGATAAGAGGTAAATTGGCACCAACAATGAAGGGAAAACGTACTTATTTACCTCCAGCAGCTCACACGCTATCTAGAAAAGAAAAAATTGCATTATGTGAGTTTCTTTGTGGAGTGAAAGTTCCCGAAGGGTATTCTTCGAACATTAGCAGTCTTGTATCAATGAAGGACTTGAAGCTAAAGCATATGAAGACTCATGATTGTCATGTAATCATGGATCATTTGCTGCCAATTGCTTTACGGGCCATTCTGCCAAAAAAAGTGAGAGAAACGATAACTAGATTGTGTTTCTTCTTCAAAGCAATGTGGAGCAAGGTGTTTGATCCTGAACAATTGCCTGCACTTCAGAAACAACTTGTCCTCACTTTGTGTGAGCTTGAGATGTATTTCCCACCCGCGTTTTTTGATATAATGACTCACCTACCTATTCACTTGGTTAGAGAGACACAACTTTGTGGACCAGCTTTTATGAGATCTATGTATCCGGCTGAGCGTTATATGAAGGTATTGAAAGGCTATGTGAAAAATCGTAGCCGGCCGGAAGGTTGCATTGTTGAGCGGTACATAGTTGATGAAGCTATTACATTTTGCACAGAATATCTGAATGATTCTAATGTTGCAGAGCTTCAAAAGTCTCCTGTTGTGGGGGGAGGGGGAACAGAAGGAGAAAGCGTAATTGGAAAGCAATTAGTGAGTGTTCCTAGCACACAAAAGGATCAGGCACACCTATATGTGCTCCACAACACCGATGAGGTTGAGCCATATGTCGAAGAGCACAAGGACCAACTTAGGAGAATAAATTCAAGTAAAAATGAAAGTTGGATTTCAAGAGAACATAACAAGAGTTTTATCGATTGGTTCCGAAAGTGTATTCAAGAGAAACAAAATGAGAATTCACTTTCAGTTACAGATAAATTGGCACGGTTGTCGGTGGGCCCGGGCAGATTCGTATTTTGTCATTCGGGTTATCGTATAAATGGTGTCACATTTTATACAAAAGACCAAGATGAACGGAGTACAATGCAGAATAGTGGGGTGAGTCTTGTAGCTGAAGCAATGCATATCTCAAGTGCGAAAGATAATAGCCCTATCTATGCCACTTTACCATATTATGGGGTGATTGAACGTATATGGGAGTTGGATTACAGTTGGTTTCGGGTGCCTGTATTTGGGTGTAGGTGGGTTGACCATAAAAATGGTGTCGATGATAGTGAAATAGGTTTTACTCGAGTAGACCTTGAAAAGGTGGGATACAAAGATGAACCTTTCATTTTGGCATCTCAAGCTAAACAAGTGTTTTTTGTCACCGATCCTGTCGATAAGAGGTGGTCCATTGTTTTATCGGCAAACAAAAATACTTGTATTGAGGATGATGGCCTATATAATGAAGATGATGGAGGAAATCCTATCTTAGGTGGTTCACAATCCACAAATAGTGACGGTGACTTGGATATCAGTGATGATGAATTGTATATGCGAGAAGATCACCAAGAAGGGATATGGATTAATCCTTCTGTTCGTCGGCGTACTAAACAAAATGGTCGTACTGAGGGATCACAAAATATTAGTAAACCAGCGACAAAAAGAAAACGATGAAAGGTATTTGAACTTATTTGATAATTATATGAGTAACTTATTTGAACTCTTTTGTTAAGTATGCAGTTAAAGTGTAAATTATATTGAACCAGCTTGTAATATTATATTAGTGAATGAGTTACACTAACTTCTGTATTTTTTTGCTTTTGTAGGTCGATACCGTATACCACCACAGTCACCCTCTCCTCCGCCACTACCACGACGACCACTACCAATGTAAGCTTATCAATATTTGGTTTTGTACTTTTTGATGTGATTTATATGATCCAACTGATTAATGATGTGATTAATGCATATATATTTATTTTCGTTTGTTGTTGAAATATTTGAATTTCACTTATGAAATCTTGTAGATGGATTCTGGAGGTGCTGCAAACCCAAGTGTTGAAAGTGAGATACGGAGAGGTATTACAGCAATGAAGAAAGTAATAAAGGCCAAAAGTAAAGGCATAAAGCTACAAGTTGGTTGGAACGATTATGGTCAACCAGTTGACCCAAATAAATCAACTTTTGTTGGTTACATTGGCGTGATAGCTCGTGACAGGGTCCCTATTACTATCAGTGATTGGCGCAGCGTCCCTGCAGCAATAAAATATGCCATTTGGAATGAAATAGCTGTAAGTTAGTTATTATATATATACATTATGTTTTTAATTGGTAAATGTAGTTTTTTTTCTCTAAATTAATATTTTTATATACTTTGTTCTTTGTTTTTTATAGTTGGCCTTTGATATTGACGAAAGTAGACAGAAGTTCGTCTTAGCCGAGGCTGGGAAGCTAGCTCGAAACTACAGGAGCTACTTGACCAGAATCTGGGTAGAGGATGATGATGGGAACATTAATTCAAGCCCACCCGAAAAATATCGTATATCTCAAGAAGATTGGACAAAATTTGTAGAATTACGCCAAAGTGAAGCTTTTCAGGTAATTATTTTAATTTATGGTTTCATTTTAAATTATTTGAAACTATATACATTGACTAATGCCTTGATTATATAATGAACAGCAACTACGTAAGGACAATTCTGAAAGAGCAAAGGACCCTGAATATCCTTACAGGGCATCACGTCTTGGATATGCTCAAGTGGAGTATATTGAGGTACGTAGTTCGTTACAAGTTGTAATTCTAATCAAATTTCCTTACAAATTTTCTAATCAAATCTCCTTAATTACAAATTTTCTAATCAAATTTATTTCCTTACAAATTTTCTTATATAGAAGCATAAAAGAAAGGATGCTGGGTCAGATGTCACAGAGGTGACACGAGCACTAGTGTGGAGGGTTGCACATTCTGACAGCCAGAACAAGATTGATAATGTCAATGTTAAAAGAGTAGTGGAATCAATGGTGAGTTATTTGCAATTTTAGTTATATAGTGTGTTGTATGCTTTTTTAAAAATAATTTTAAAATAACAAATTTTTGTATTTTTTAAATGTATTATTACAGGAAAGCTTATCACAGGAGGGTAGCCACAGTGGACCCGAGAAGACCCGGAATGATATACTGGCTATAGCTCTTAAAAAGAAGGAGCATCCGGGTCGAGTTAGGGGTGTAGGCTTTGGGGTATCCCAAACAGATTACTTTTCGGATTCAAAGCCTTCAAAAAATACGGTGATTGATAACTTGCAAGACACGGTTCAAATGCTCACTCAATCACTATTTGAATTGCGACGCGAGTTTGAGCAGCATAGGGCGTCTGGGTCGTCGCAGCAGCCACATACAGAAGAGGCGGTTTCTTTGAAAGATAGCTGCCCAGAAGTGAAAGACCTTCCTCAGGTAATTAATGAAAAGCATATTGTTTAGTGATAATGTAACTTACAATCCTATATTTCTGTATGATATACAACATTTTCTAATATAATGGTATATATATATATATATGTAGGATGTGGTGCAGTGTCAATTAGCACTTTCTACACCGTGTTATCGTTTGGTGGCAAGAGGAACAATGTACAATCAACCAAAGGATAGAACATTGCATACATGTCCATTAGCCTCCCACCTCGTGAAAGTGTCGATTGACATTGCAATTGAAGATATTGCACCCTTACCAGTCCCTCTCGATGATGAAGGAGTGTTCACAGTATCTGAGGCTGTGGGATACATGGTTGCTTGGCCTAAGAGTCTTGTGATTGTCGTTGATGCATCGGTACGTAATTATTATTAATAGCTAGTCATTATTAAATTATAACAATTGTTTAATGTTAATAAATATACTTTCATTGATAACGCCCACGTTTTGTTTTCTTTTGCTTATAGTCTCTCGGAAAATCCAAATCATCACTCGGAAAAAGCAAATCAGAGATGACGAAGCACTCACATGTCAAAAATACACCTCTAGTGGCCAACCCTCCTTCTCTAGTGGCCAACCCTCCTGCTCCACCCCCTAATTCACTTGCAATTCTTGAAAGGTTCTTTGGGATGATGGCTGCTGATAACACTATCCGGATAGACATACCCGAGGAAATCTTCAATATCCCCTTTCCAGAATATATTGGGCGGGAGGAGATCGGTGACTTTGTGCATAAAGAACAGATAGGAGCCTCTATCATTACTGCTTACATCAAGTAAGTTTTTAAATATTAATTAAGAAAAAGTAAGCTTTTAATTAAATTATTTTACTGCATTAATTTGAACTATGTTTATTTTTGTTACTCAAATTTATTTTATGCTCAATTGTAGGTGTTTGTGGGTTAATCACGTGGTCCCCGAACAAAAACAAAATAAATTCGGGTTCCTTAGCCCACATTCTATATCTGCGGCAGCAGGAATTACTCCCACGCAGCTTGTTGACAAATCGCAATATATAGCAAATACTATGATAGGTAGTGCACTGGAGGGGAAGTTGTTTCTTGCACCTTACAACTCCGGGTGAGCTACTAAAGACACATTGTTATTTTGTAAAATTTGTTACGTAGGCATAACTAATTTAAAATTTTTCTTTTGAATATGCTGATTAGGGGCCATTGGTTGTTGCTCGTGATTGATCCAATTAAAGAGATCGTTTATTATTTGGATTCTTTGCACGGTAATCCAAATAACCGACATGATATGAAAGATATGATCAATCAGTAAGTTTTATCATTCAATTAAATGTATCCATTATATTATATTTAATATTAAGTTTAAAGTATATATATTATAACTAGACTTCATATATATATATTTGCTTGATATTGACATATTTCCTTGATTTTTGATGTTTTTAACAGCGCTGTCTTGATGTTTCGAGCAAATAAAAACAACCAAAAGATCAAAGCAAAAAACAAGGCCTGTACATGGAGTTGTATACAGGTTAGTTTAATTATATTATTTTAATTATAGTTTCAAGAAATTATTCGTATAAAAGTTATTTGTTCTAATACAATTTTGATTTGAATTTAATTTGTAGTGCCCCATTCAAATAAATGCCATAGATTGTGGGTTCTTCGTCATGAAATTCATGAAAGATATTATTAGACACGGAGAATCTATAATCCCACCGACGGTATGCATAATCCTAATTAATATTAATCAAATTCTAATGTCCCTTTTAAGTTATTAAACATTTTTGTTGGATTTTAATATTTGTCTTGCAGTACTTTGCTGATTGTCAGTACGCCACTTACACTATAGAGCAACTTGATGAAGCACGTTCTGAATTGGCACAATACATTTTTAAATGCGCTTTTGATATGCCGGCGGTGTAAGTTGAAAATTATTGTAAATTTTTATTTGATTTAAAAGCAGTGATTAGTTTATATTGGTTTATTGTAAACTCGTTATTATTTGTAATTATTAGAGATTATTATTTGGTGAATGAAATTAATTTTGGATTTGAATTTGTTGTTTCTGTTGAGCAATTGGTTTGTTTTATGTGTTATTGATGAGTTGAATTTTGAGCTTGTGGGAAGGATATAGCTCTAGCTGAAATTATAACAGAAAAAAATAAAAAAATAAAAAATCACGTTACAGCGGTTCCGAAACGAACCGCTGTAACAGTGTTCACTGTTACAGCGGTTCGTTGATGAACCGCTATAACAGTGAACCCTGTTACAGCGGTTCAGAAACGAACCGCTGTAACAGGGTTCACTGTTACAGCGGTTCATCAACGAACCGCTGTAACAGTGAACACTGTTACAGCGGTTCGTTTCGGAACCGCTGTAACAGGCTACGGTTTTTACAGTTAATTTTTATTTTTATTTACCTATTACAGCGGTTCGTTATTGAACCGCTGTAATAGGGCTCATTTTACAGCGGTTTTTAACCGCTGTAATAGTAAACATACCAATTACAGCGATACGTATTACAGCGGTTAAAACCGCTGTAATAGTGAAAAAAAAACCGCTGTAACAGACCTCTTCTGTACTAGTGTATGAAGTTGTTAAGATTGATAATTATTTATTTAAATTTAATAGATGTGGATTAATCAATTTTGCTTATGTGGCCAAATTGAGCTTCATTAGGCCGTCCACATGTGCCCTTACTTGGATGATCTCAAAGGTTGTAATTTATTATATATAGATGTTCTCTATCAAACTTTATGAGTTGAATTGTACGACTAATTAAAGAAATTCCAACAAAATATTTGATGTGGCTTGAGGACAAGGTCGAGGTCGTGGGGTTGTCCTTAGAAGAGTGCCTAGAAACACATTTGTTAATGAAGAGGAAGAACCAACTGAGTAGCCACCATGCGCCTCAACCTTTAGTACAAAATCATGGTATACCTACCACCCAAGCAAACATTGTCTGTAATTGTCAGGTCGAGCCAAACTTGATTCAACAACAACATGTGGTGCAGCCATAACCACATACCTCGTGTTTTGAGCGATTTAAGAGGCTTAATCCTCCACGGTTTGATGGTGGAGCAGATCCTTTTGCTGTTGGGAAAATGGATTTATAGTCTTGAGGAAACATTGATTGCTTTGGAATATCCCGTAGAAGTGAGACTTTGGCGGGCTTTACCCTTGTGGATTGGAAACGCTAAGTATTGATAGGTCTCCATAAACCCAGCAGATGATGATCCAGCAAATTCACTATTATGGGAAGGTTTCCAAAAGTTTTTTCTAGAACATGACTTCCCTCATTCAGTTAGCCTAGCCAAGGAGAATGACTTCCTGAGTGTAAAACAAATTGGAAACATATCAGTGGTTGATTATGCTAGCAAGTTCAATGAACTTGGACATTTCTGTACTATATATATACAGTTGGGAAAGAGCAAGGTGAATATGTTTTTTCCAAAAATTAAGGAGGGAGATCTAGTGTTAAGTATCCTCTAATCTAGATACCAAATATAGCGACTTGTTAGAGCGAGCTCTCACAGGGGAGATAGATGTTAAAAGCTTTGGACAATATATTTTGGATCGTAAGTGTCCTAGAAAATAAAAAATTCAAAACTTCAGGAATAGTAGCTTAGACTATAAAATGAATGTAAATAAAAATGCCAGGTTCCAAACTAAAGAATGTATACATTGCTATAGGAGACACTGGGATGAATGCCATTGGAAAGCTGGTATGTGCTTTGAATATGGCCAGCTTGGGCACATGGTTAAAGAATGTCCAAACAAGAATTCAATAGGAAACCAAATAGGTGAGTCAGTTGAGCAAAAGAAGAAAGGTAGTTCTAGATTGTTTTCTTTGACAGAGCAAGATGCTAAGGCAAGTAATGATGTGGTGACAGGTAATGTTAATGAGCCCATATATATCTCTACGTCTATGAAAAAAGATATTTATTGCAATGATGTTTGTAGAGAGTGTGAAGTCTGTTTAGGCAGTGAAGAATCGAGAGCAGACCTAGTGGAACTCAATATGAATGATTTTGATATCATCTTGGGTATGGATTGAGAGCGGACCTATGTTGTTGATACTAAGAATGATGAGGAAAAATGGAGTCATATTCCTATTGTTAAATAATTTCTTGATGTAGTTCTTAAAGAGTTACCCGGGCTACCTCCAAATTGGAAAATGGAGTTTGAGATTGATGGCATCCCAAACATCGCGCCTATATCCAAATCGCTTTGTAGAATGGCTCCATAAGAGTTATGGGAACTAAAGGTACAACTTTAGGAATTGCTCGATAAAGGCTTTATTCGCCCTAGTGTGTCTCATTGGACAACACCCGTGCTGCTTGTTAAAAAGAAGGATGCTAGTTTACGATTGTGTATCAATTACCGTGAACTAAATAAAGTGACAGCGAAGTAAAAATATCCACTGCCTCATATTGATGATTTGTGTGATCAGTTGAAAGGGGCGAATGTATTTTCTAAAATCGATTTGAGGATTGGTTATTATCAATTAAAAATTAAAGCTAAAGATGTGTCCAAGACAGCTTTTAGAACAAGGTATGGACACTCTGAGTTTTTAGTTATGTCGTTTGGGTTAACAAATGTTTCTGCTACTTTTATGAACTGAGTTTTTGGGAAGTATTTGGATCAATTTGTTGTAGTATTTATTGATGACATATTAAATAATTCAAAGAGCAAGAGGAACATGTTTAACACCTAAGGTTTGTACTACAGACCCTTCAAAATGAGAAACTATATGCCAAACTGAGCATATGTGAATTTTGGCTCGATAGTGTATAATTTTTTGGGCATTTTGTGTTGAAAGAAGGAATTCATGTGGATCCAGCAAAGATTGAAGCAGTGGTGAGTCACCTAGCCGATGTCACTGATGTAAGGAGTTTCCTTCGGCTTTCAGGGTATTATAGGAAATTTGTGCAAGGTTTTTCTCAAATTAATGTTGCGTTAACTCATCTAACTCAGAAAGGAGTAAAGCTTGAGTAGACTATAAACTCGAAAACAGTTTTGAAGAGTTGAAGTAGCCATTAGTCTCTCCAGCCATGTTGACAGTACCTTCAGAAGGTTATGGCTTTACTATTTACAGTGATGCTTCAAACAGCAGACTTAGATGTGTACTGATGCAAAAGGAAAAGGTGATTGCCTATGCTTCTTGATAGTTGAAGTCGTAAGAACAAAATTATCCTACTCATGACTTGGAATTGGAAGCAATAATATTTGCGTTGAAGATTTGACGTCATTATTATTATGGGATAACATGTGAAGTTTACACGGATCATGAAAGTTTGAAATACTTGTTTACACATAAGGAATTGAACGTGAGGCAAAGGAGATGGGTGGAGTTGCTAAAGGATTACGATATTACCATTAATTACAATCTTGGGAAAGCTAACACGGTTGTTGATATACAAAGTAGGAAATCCATAAGTATGGCTCTCTGTATTACTAAACCACAAATAATCTTAGAGGACTTGGAAAATTTTGAAGTCGAGGTGGTTTCAAGTGATTCTAGCAGCATGATAGCTAGTTTGATTGCACAGTCTACACTAATTGATCTTATTAAAATAGTTCAAAAGAATGACATAAGACTGGGCAAGATTCAGGATGGCTTGAGGAATAAGCTAAAAATTGAAACTTCGATTACATGAGGATGACTCTCTAAGGTTTGGCAATATGTTATGTGTTCCTAAAGACGCAAGCTTGAAATAAGAAATTTTAAAAGTGGCCCATAGGTTACAATTTTCTATACATCCTAGGAGCATCAAAATGTATAGGGACTTGAAAAATCACTTTTTGTGGAAGCGCATGCAAGAAACAAGTTATATCAGAATTTGTAGCTAGGTGTTTGACTTGTCAACAAGTGAAGGCTAAACATGTGGGGATAAAATTCAGAAATACCTGAGTGGAAATGTGAGCACATCACTATCGATTTTGTTGGATACCTAAAAACAAGGGATAAGAATAACTCTATATGGGTAATTTTCGATCGGCTCACCAAAGCAGCTCATTTCTTACCAATAAGGTGAACTACTCCTCTTGATAAATTGGCATAAATATATATGATTATAGTATCGGGTAGAGATTCTAAGTTTATATCCCTATTTTGGAAAAGTTACATGGTGCTTTGAAGACCACCAAGTTAAGGTTTAGTACTACTTTCCACCCTCAGACTGATGGTCAATCACAGAGGATAAATCCTAGAAGAAATTTTGATTGTGTCATGGATTTTAAAGGGAATCGGTGCAGTTATTTGAAGCTAGCAAAATTTGCTTATAACAATAGTTATCAATCTAATATAGGGATGTCTCCTTATGAGGATTTATATTGTAGGAACTGCAGATCTCGAGTGCACTGGGATGATATTGGGGAAAAGAGAATGTTAGGACCCAACCTAGTACAAAGTGCCATAGACAAAATCCCCTTGATAAGGATGAGACTCCAAAGAGCTCAAGATAGACAAAAGAGTTGGGCAAACTTGAAAGAAAACTTGTTGAGTTTAAAGTTGGTGACTTGGTTCATTTAAAGATTTCTCCTACAAAGGGAGTTATGTGATTTGGGAAGCGTGGAAAATTGAGTCCTCATTATGTATTCTTGATAGAGTTGGAGAAGTAGCATAGCATCTAGCATTGCCACCCCAGATCTCGAGGGAGAATAATGTGTTTCATGTATCCTTGCTGAGGATATGCATATCAGGCCACAATCATGTTCTGAACTATGAGCTTTTGGAAGTACAAGTTGACTTGACATATGAAGAGTCCTCAATTCGAGTGGTTGATCATATGGTGAAAGTCTTGAATCGTTGCACTATATCTTTTGTGAAAGTTCAATGATCCGATCATTCAGCAACGAGGCCACTTGGGAATCTGAGGATGACATGAGAGAGCATTACCCATTTATCTTTGAGTATGAAGGTACACAACTTTTACCTTTTGCAAGTTTCAAGGACCCATTTATTTATTAAAGAGAGAGAGAGAGTATTTTAATTTGGGATAGTATAGACATTTGATTAGTAAGAGCCTATATTATAAAATTAAGAGTGCGTAGGGGTAATTATATATTTTAGCATTTTTTCCGTTTTGACCTAGCTCTCACATAGATCAAGAAAAGGGCAAACTTCTCATTACAACAGTGTACTCCGCTCCAATACGCTATTGTAAGGTGAGTTTTTGATAGCTAATTTATAGGTCTACTACGGTTTGCTTGAGATTAAGCAATCTTTGAAAGTTTAAGCATTCAATTAATAAATTATTACAAAAAGTCTCTATCAAGATTGTCACAAATTAGTTCTTGGAATTGATGTTATTTGGGGGCGGGGGCCGATTCTTATTACATAAAATGGTGATTCTCGAAAGAAAGAGAGAGAGAGAGGGCATAGGTAGTACATTCTTGGTTGCTCTTACAAACGTTGTAATTTTAATTTACCAAGATAGAGACCTATCTGGGAATCTGTTAGAAAGAAAAGACGAAAACTTCCAATCAATTGTGGTAATTGAAAGATAGATTGTCCATTGAATTTTCTGGTTACTTGGTTAAGCTTGACTTTGCATTAGAATGAGGAACTGATTTGTAGGGAGCTAAAGATAATTAGCAATAGATATAAGAATTTTATACAGGAGCAGCGCAACTTATTCATCTTATTGTTATCTAGATTCAATTGAGCCAATAAGTGAATTTGGCTTACAGGTACTTAAGGGATCGTGGCATTTAAGTAATTGAGGTAAGGGATTCTTGGTCTTCTCTAATCTTACTTTTTGCAATATTAAATATATGATATAC
Organism: Buddleja alternifolia; assembly: GCA_019426215.1. Classification (NCBI taxonomy): domain Eukaryota; kingdom Viridiplantae; phylum Streptophyta; class Magnoliopsida; order Lamiales; family Scrophulariaceae; genus Buddleja; species Buddleja alternifolia. The sequence goes on along the minus strand of CM033401.1, from coordinate 11,777,056 downwards.
AATTTCATTTTCATATGTATCTCATTGTTTAGAAATAACCATTTTTGACGAAACTTCAATTTTGATGACAATGAGATCTCTTCAAAAATATGTCTAAGCTATGGCAAAATACTTTATTGATAATGTGAGTGAAATCGTATTTTTAAATCACTTGATTGATTACATAGAGATATTTATTTATTTTGAGCTCTTAGATTTGCCTATAATTTGTTTGGCCCAGAGGGGGGGTTGTTGGCTAGGAACTAGTTCCAACTATTGTATTCGCTGCCATCGGGATTGCAGATGGATCGTTGAATTATGTTGACCATGGATATCTGTTTAGCCAACCTCCATGCCACGGGATATGATAATGGTCATGACTTTGAGCTACATAATAAATTGTTTGTCTTTTTGATTTTTTTAAATTGAAAGTTAGTGGGCTCCATGTTAACATTTTTATCACTGATAAATGCTTGGTTTTGCATGTATTATTGTATCAATTTGAAAGTATGTTTGACCCAATGGAGAATCCTTGAATCGCTTACTGGGTATGCAACTCACCCTTCGCTAATATTTTTCATATACTTGGTCATTCCTTTGAAGCTAAGCATATTAGAGAAACAAATTAGGTCGAGGCTTGAGGTAGATCCATTTAGAGTAGACGATTTTTTTTCCCTAATTCACTAGATTCGAGTTTCTATTATTTTAGTTGTCTTAGACTTCTAGTCAGTTGTCTTATATATTGGAATTTAGATACTGTGGGCCTTGAGAACTTGTTATTGGGTTTATTTAAGGGTTATTTATTTTAGACAACCACTTTATTTCTTTTTCACGATAAAATAGAATATGTTATTAACACCTCATATCACAATGAACCCCCACTTAAGGCTGGAATAGATGTTAGAAATGCCTATGATCGCTGTGTTGAAGATGATAAATTATTTACGTCCATCATGCTCACATTATGCAACTTGAATTTAGAAATAATCTTTAAAGAGCATGAGACTGATAAAGCTATGTTTGAAGGTACTAGTCAAGCATATGGAACTACATCCAACACTAATATTAAGTTATTAATTGATGAATAATACGGAACTTTCACGAAAGAAGATGAAAATGATGTTGAGCATGTCAATAAATTGTCGGTTATAACTAAAAAAGTAGAGAATCATTCGGTAATCCTATACAGGATAAAATGCAAGTATTTACTATACTGAACCATTGTCCTAATTCATGGGAGTCGGTTGTAATTTCTTTTAATATGCCAAGAATTATCTTCCTATGCAACTGGGTATAGAAGTTGAAAGGAAGTTGATAAGTGTTTTATATGCCTAGTAATCTCGTCTAGTTACATTGCTCTTATTCGTTATTTGATTCTAAATATTTGCCTAAAGACTTGATTTTGTCTTGTAAGATCATCTAAAGATATTTATAGAAAATGAAAAAAAATGGAACGAAATTAAGAATAAATAATTCTCCAACCGCAGGGTTAGCATTTCTATCGTAACTCTCTCCATGGATATCCAATTAACTTTACTCTTATGCTTAATAGATGTATCTTCATTTCATATGTTGAAGACTAAGATAAAAAATATCCAGACAAAGGTAAGAAAGACTGTTAGGAAATTTCATGTTAGATGTTTTGATGATGACAATATAGGATTCAATGTTAGACCCCAAATAAAATGTAAGTTTATGTTTTCATAGATCATTGTTTAAGCGTTTGAAAGTTTGTATTTGTTATTTTGTTTAGGCTTGTAATTTTTATCTTTGTAGATTCTAGACTAAGTATTAGATACTGAATCACTAATAGAATTCTAGGTGAGTCTATTAGAGAAGAAGTTGAAGATCAGCGTCTGAAGTCAACCAAAGATGAAGATTTGTTCCTTAGCGTCCGTCTAATGCTAAAATGACCTCTTTTCAGGATTTATGGATCAAGCACTCAAAGCACTTAAGCGACCGATGTCAGATTCACCTGAAATAAATCCTCAAGTCATGAAGGACTTAAATGCAATCATTCAACGGACATTTATTTCCAACGGGAAATAAATTCAAATGCATAAAATGCCTGATAAGAGCATTAAATGTGATAAGCCACTGTGACGTGTGGACAAGCCACCTTTTGGACTAGACTGTCAGAACTTCAGAGTTTATAGCTCCTCCCATCCAATCGGTGCCAGCAGATTTTCAGGAATGTCAGGTTTTAGGTAGAATCACGCGCCGCGTGAGAGGCACTTTCCTACATGTATCCAACGGACAAATCCCATGAATTGCCTATAAATACTTTACCTTCAGCAAACCCCAAAAGTACGGTAAATAATATTACAAGAAAAATTTACGTACATGCACAAGAAAAAGCTTAGAAACTCCATAGCTAAAATTCCTTCAAGCTTTTCATCTACATTCCAGACAGTCACAAATATCTCAAACCTCTTCCAAAGAAGAAACCTAAATTCCTATTGAGATATTCCAAGTTGTTTGAACTTTCCAAAAACAAACGAAACCTTGTGACAAACCTTCAACCTTTCATCTGAGTGAGAAAGTTGTTGAAACCCTTTCAAGCAGTATTTCTGAGTGAGAGAAGCTTGTAGAAGACGATCTTCATTGGTGCTGAAATCTGTGATCAAGGAGCCCAAGATCTTTTTCATCCTTTACTATCTTGTAGAAGATTCTGTGTGATTCTTTGATAATCATCCTAGTAAATTCCTCCAAGTGAAAAAGGAGAAGAAGGACGTAGCTGGGATTACACACCCAGTGAACCTTATAATTTCTTGTGTTATTTACCTTAATTATTGTCTTGTTTTACATTACACTATATTCTTTGAAAAAGACAAGCTAATCTTCTAAGCGACTATTTAACCAAAACGAACGCTAAAGCTTTAAAATCATTTCCGCTGTGCTAACCCTAATTGAGTGATCTAAGCGTTACCCTACTTTGGTAAATTGCTAAAATCACTAAGTCTAAGTTATCTCTACTGAAGCCGTTCAAATATTTAAAAGTGATATGAATTTTTGAAGTCGAAAAAGACTTCAGGGTCTATTCAACCCCCCCCTTCTAGACCCTTTCGTATGCCACTTGGGACCACCAAGTGGTATCAGAGCAGTTGAATTAGAAACCTAAGCGTTTCTAAGCGCAACTGCTTGTTCAGATCCGTCCTTTTAAAACTTAGTCACTTTAAAGTTACTCTTAAAAACATCTCATTATGGCTTTTAACAAAATGCCTAAGTTGGTAGAATCAAACTATGATTCTTGGAAACTTAGAGCATTCGCTTATTTATGTTCTTATGATACTGAAATGTGTGATGTGATTATAGATGGCCCCATTCAGATTATGAAAGTTGTAACTCGAGCCCCTGGAGCAACCGAGGCCACTCCAGATGGTTATGTCGAGAAACCTAAGTTAGAATGGACGCCTGATGATCGGAAAAGAGCAAATCTAGATAATGTTGGACGAAGTGCACTTTACTCAGCGTTAGGAGACAATGATGCATTATTCAACAAGATCAAGCAATGTAAGACTTCCAAAGAAATATGGGATAAGTTGGCTATAGTGTGTGAAGGATCGGCACAAATGAAGGAGAATAAGCTCTCCATAGCCATGCAAAGATTCTTGCATTTCAAAATGTAGCCCAATGAGACGCTAGAACAATTGGACGCAAAATTTACTTTGCTTATTACCGAGTTAGCGTCACTAGATAAAGGAAATGACCAACAAGGAAATGGTCAATAAGATTTTCAGAAGTCTTCCAAGTAAATACTTGATTAAGACTGTTGCTATGAGAGAATCACAGACCTTGGAGGCTCTTACTCCAGAACATGTATTTTCAGAGTTAAAGGCATTTGAATTCGAATTAGGTGAAGTCAGCGACACATCGACTTCAGCGGCTGAATCAGGAGCTTTAATCGTTACTACAAAAAGTAAGGGTAAAGCGGTTAGCGAAGTGAAATCAATGGAATCAAATGAAGAAAAGGAAATGGCTTTAATGGTCAAGAAATTCAAAAAAATTCTAAGATATGAAAAGAGAAATCCTATTGGACAAACTTCATTTCAAACTCCTCCCCCAACACCAGCGCCTCAGTATCAAGTACCAGTATATTCTACACCTCAATCTTCAGCGCCAGTTCCTTACCAAGCGCCTACAACTCCTACTCAAAATCTCTCAGCGCCAGTTGGCTCAAAGCGATTATCCACTGAACAGAAAATGAAAACTAATTTATGTTATAATTGCAGGAAACCAGGGCACTACCAGGTAAATTACCCTTATCCAAATGTGTCTAAGCCCACAAGGCAAGACTATGCGGATAGAAACCAATTCAGGAGCAACCTTCGCCAACAAGGTTTGCTAGCGGAATCTGAACCATTCTCTGCACCTGAAGAGGATTTGGAATCATCAGATGAAAGCAGTGATGATGAACCTACAAGCGACTCAGCATTGATTTGTCTCATGGCAAGAGATGATGAAGCGTCTGACGAATCGCTACCAGAGGTAACAAATGAAGTATCTCATCCTCTTTCTTATGATGAATTACTTGACAAAGTTAATGAATATTATAAAGATTGTCAAGAGGCCGCCAAAATATATCAAAACGATCTCGCTATTATCTCATCACTCAAAAGAGACAAAGTAACGCTCAAAGCAGAGTTGAAAGTTCAGCAACAATGCATTGAGAAGAACCAATCACTTGAGAGTGAGATTATTCAATTAAAAAGCGATCTTGATATAATAGTCAAGAGAGAAGCTGATCTGATCGCTAGACTTGCCAAATCAGAGCAGCTCGTCTCATCATTATCAAAAGCTTCAAGAAAGCTAGATAATGTGACTGAGGTAACAAGATTATATGGCGAAAAGACCGGTTTAGGATACAATAAACTCGGTAAACAACCTAATAAATCTAATGTTACGGTAAACAACAAAGGAAAGGGTGTTACCTTTGTTGAGAAAAGTTCAAAAAGCCAAGCACTAAATGAACCTAGAGACAATGATACGAGGCTAAATGAGAAAGCCAAAGCTGACTCAGGCAAGGGTAAGGCTAAAGCAAATGATTCACCAAGAAAGGTTCATCCAAACGCTCAAAAGGCTAAAGATAAAACTAACCAATGTGAATCAAGCACTAAGCGTCCAGCACCAAAAATGCAACCTAAGCCAGCGCCAAGAAAATATCAGCGTCAATATCCAAAACAGTCAAGATCATATTATCGATACTATGATGATTATGATTATGACTACTATTATAATCAAGGATATTATTACACACCCAAAAAGCACACACAACATGATGTGAAACCCAAGAAGGCCAGTATTCCTACAATGAAGACTAGGCAAATATTGGTTCCTAAAGTTCTAATTCAAACCAAAGTTACTAATGGAGAAGGACCCAAGGCAACATGGGTACCTAAGAAGAATTAGAATTATCTTTTAAATGTAGGTACCTAGAGCCAACACCGATACTTCAGTTTGGTACATTGATAGTGGATCGTCAAGACACATGACTGGATCAAAAAATCTTCTAGTTAACTATCGAGCTACCAATGGTCCTCAAGTTATATTTGATGATAACTCCAAAGGTAAAACCAAAGGTATAGGTATCATGCATAGGGGAACATCATGATTAGTGATGAATATTATGTTGAGAGTCTTAAGCATAATTTGTTAAGTATTGGTCAATTTTGTGATAAAGGCTTTGAAGTAAAATTTTCAAGCGACTTTTGCTATGTCAACAACGCTAAGACTAAGTCTACTAAACTAAGAGGAAAAAGAACAAACAATGTGTATTTAGTAGATTGGGATTCTGCATTTGATGACAACTCCACATGCTTTGTTGCTAAAAGTCAAAATGAATTTGGATGGTTATGGCATAGAAAAATGAATCACCTCAACTTTAAGGCAATCTCTCAGTTAATATCACTAAATCTAGTAGAGGGATTACCTAAGGGTTTCTTTCAAAAGAATCGCTTATGTGATGCATGCCAAACGGGTAAACAAGTTAAATAATCTTTTAAGAAGAAACCATGCCTATCTACTTCTAGAGTTCTTGAACTATTGTACAAGATTTGTTTGGCCCCATTCAAATCATGAGTGTTAGTGGTAAAAAATACTCACTAGTAATAGTTGATGATTTCTCTCGCTATACATGGATAGAATTTCTAGCGACCAAAGATGAAACTAGTGTCAAGCTCACAACGCTAATCTGTCAATTGCAAACTTCAAAAGATCTAAAGGTGACAAGAATTAGAAGTGATAGAGGAACTGAATTTACTAACCAATTTGTTGAGAAGTTTTGTATAGATCTTGGAATATTTCATGAGTATTTTGTTCCTAGAACACCTCAACAGAATGGAGTTGCTGAGCGACGAAACAGAACGCTTAAAGAAGCCTCTAGGACGATGCTTGTAGAGTCTAAGCTGGCTCAAAGGTTTTGGGCCGAAGCCATCAATACCGCTTGCTACACTCAGAACCGGTGTATGATCAACAAGCAACATGAGAAGTCTCCATATGAGTTGTGGAAGGGACGTAAGCCTAACGTTTCATATTTTCATGTATTTAGTTCAAAATGTTTCATTCAGAACAATGGATCCCACAGCCTAAAAACTTTTGATCCTAAAGCGGATGAGGGATTCTTTCTAGGCTATGCCAAGGATGGAAAGAGTTTTCGCATCCTAAATAAGATCAAATCAAAGGTTGAAGAATCCATTCATGTTGTGTTTGATGATGCTAACCAAGAACCGAGTAAGGTTAATCCTGATGATGTAGGAATTGAAGATCTTACCCAACAAACGTCACAAATTAATCTTGGTGATAATAGTGATGATGAGGATGATGAGATCTTTGTGCCCTTTCCTAAAGTTACTCATGAGGTTATAAATAATGATAAAGTCAGAATCGCTGATGATCATGAAGAAAATGATCATCAAGAGCGAATTGGAACTGTGAATGATGAAGGGACTGCGCAAGAGACAAATATGGATCAAGCGATTGATAACCTAGAGTCTCTCAACCCGTTCCAACCAGACCGCAAATGGCTTAAAGACCATCCACCAGAGCTAGTAATCGGAGATATGGAAGCACCTTTTAGAACTAGGTCAGCTACAATTAATGAGGCCATGTTCGCAAGTTTTCTATCTCAAATGGAACCAAAGAAAGTGGATGAAGCGCTCAATGATTCAAGTTGGGTAGAAGCGACGCAAGAGGAGCTTAACCAATTTGAGAGAAGTAAGGTTTGGATGCTAGTACCAAGGCCAACTCACCAAGGAGTTATTGGAACTAGATGGGTTTTTAGGAACAAAATGGACGAAGATGGCATTGTTACAAGAAACAAAGCTAGATTAGTCGCTCCGGGTTATCGTCAAGAGGAGGGTATTGATTTTGATGAGACGTATGCCCCAGTAGCCTGTCTTGAAGTAATTAGGATGTTCCTAGCGTTTGCCGCATTCAACAAATTCACAGTGTACCAAATGGACGTGAAGTGTGCATTCTTGAATGGTAAACTCCAAGAAGAAGACTATGTGGAGCAACCTACAGGATTCATCAACTACCATGGCAAAAGTATGGTCTACAAATTGGATAAGGCACTCTATGGCCTTAAACAAGCACCAAGAGCATGGTATGACACTCTCTTTATCTTCCTTATAGGTAAAGGCTTTTCAAAAGGGAGCGTTGACACAACGTTATTTAAAATTACCCATAATGAAGATATTCTCTTAGTCCAAATTTATGTTGAAGATATTATATTTGGTTCTACTAATAAGCGATTGTGTGAGAAATTTTCGAAAATAATGCAAGATCAATTTGAAATGAGCATGATGGGTGAATTAACTTTCTTCTTAGGATTACAACTTAAACAACTCCCTAATGGAATATTTATAAACAAAGCTAAATATACAAGAGATATGATTAAGAAATTTGGTATAGGAAATGCATCATCTTCAAAAATTCCAATGAGCCAAACGCTTAAGTTAGATAAAGATGAATGTGGGAAGAAAATTGATATCACTAACTATAGAGGTATCATTGGATCACTTCTTTATCTTACCGCTAGTAGACCGGATATTATGTTTTCGGTATGCATGTGTGCACGCTTTCAAGTTGATCCTAGAGAATCACACTTAAATGCTACAAAGAGAATTCTTAAATACCTAAATGGCACACAAAATGTGGGCTTATGGTATCCACGAGACTCTCCTTTTGAACTAATTGGTTATTCAGATGCAGATTTCGCAGGATGCAAAATAGATAGAAAAAGTACTAGTGGTACATGTCAATTTCTAGGTGATAGACTAGTTTCGTGGCATAGTAAGAAACAACAATCCATAGATACTTCTACTGCTGAGGCAGAATATGTAGCCGGTGGGAGCTGTTGTGCACAAATCCTTTGGATGAGGCAACAACTTAGAGATTATGGAACAATCTTAGGTCCTACCCCAATCCATTGTGATAACCAAAACGCTTTAGCTATGACCCAAAATCCTGTTCTTCATTCTAGAACCAAACACATTGACATTAGATACCATTTCTTGCGTGACCATGTTCAAAAGAAAATATCTCCATGCACTTCATTGGAACTGACAAACAATTGGCAGATATCTTCACCAAAGCGCTCAACGAACAACGTTTTCTCACTTTGAGAAGTGAATTAGGCACGATTGATTTAAACGCTTAAATCATAAAAGCATCATATCTTAATAGGCATACGCTTTAGGGGGAATCCACTTTAACAATACATCTAAATCGTGTTTCAAAATTGAAACAGGTTATCAATTTTAAGGGGAACTTTACAATTGTACTTGTAACAATTCATAAGCGTCTGTGATCAAAAATTTGTTTTTTGAAAAATATGCATTGACCACTAGCGCTTATCCTCGTTTATGCATGACAAAAACTCAATCTCTAATAAGTAAAACTGTCTTTTATAAATCCAAGCGATTGATCTTATCCTTAACAGATTAAATTTTTTTTAAAAGGTCTTCAGCGTTGAAAAGATTCCCACTTTAACGCTAAGAAATTCTCTTTCAAAAGATCATGCATAGTTTTCATCGCTAAAAGTAACGTGTGGATAACTCTAAAAGATTAGATTTGATAACTACCCACACGTGCCTATCAAATCAAACTGACGGTTAATGATTCCTATCTAAACCTAGGCGATTCAGTGATTGCATGAGTCTGAGTACGCGTCAGTGTACTATCAGGCGCGTGTATTTCATGCTGAAAATTTCAACATTTTTCAAACGTTTTTCAATTAAATGGGTAACTGCGGATCCCAAAAATTCTCTATTTTGTAACAGTTAACCTATTTTCTCGGCACTATTTGACATCCGTACCTTCGAATAAATGGTTCAGATTTAAATCTTTTCAACTTTCAAAATTAATGATTCAACACGTGGCAAAATTTAAGCCATTCAGAAGTTACTTTCTTTGCCTGTATATAAACTCTTTAAGATTTTTACAGTCAGACTTTATCACTTCTAAAAAAAAAAAAAATTCTCTCTGTTGTAAAATCTTCATCTCTTTCAAGGCAAAAACTTCTCTTATTCCTTCAAAAAGCTCCAAACTTTCAGCAATGGCACCCAAAGCTTCCGAATCTTCCAAATCATCCAAGTCTGCCACCGGAAAAACTTCCCGCGCTGAAAAACCGATCACGGTTTAACGCCGGATTTCTTGTTAACTGGGACTACCTTTTTGATAACCAGAATTTCCCTCTTCGGACTGTTCTTCCACTTGTCCAGGAATCTGGTTTGCGTGACATGATTACTGCCGTTTTCAACCTTCATGAAGCAGAAACTCTTTTCTTCTTCCAAAATGCAAAAATTTCCGACGATGGCAACTCTATTTCATGCATCTTTCCTTTTGCCTAAGAAACCTTCACTCCCACTTCTTCTTTGCTTTCATCATTGCTTAATCTACCCAATGATGGTGCCGAAGTCGAGAACGTCACTCTTGGTGATGCTACCAAGCAAGAAAAATGACATGAAGGGCGAATATGTCATTCTCGCGGACATTTGCGCCAAAATGATCAAATGCAGAAAGGGGACATTCGTTAAAGTTACAAATATTCAGTACAAAATGATGGTGGCCATTCTGACCAACTTGAAGATTAATTGGTCTCTCTATGTTTTTAATCGCTTTAAGGCAGCGATGGCCAAGTCGGTTAATCCCAAGCCTTATGGGATTGTGTTAAGTAGAATTCTAAGTGCTTGCGGTTTTACAAACTCCGCTGGAAAGAAGATCCCAGCCTTAAAGTTCTATGGCAAGAAGATGATCAGCTGGATGCTCAAACCTCGAAAATATGGTGGTGCAGCGGTTCCCAAAGAAGAGCGTGAGCGACTTCGAGCCAAAGGAGTTGTTCGCAGCGATGATGAAAAGCAGTCTTCCTCTTCATCATCGTCCTCGTCTGAAGAAGAAGTGGTGGTTAAGCGACCCAAAAGAAAAATTGCTCTCAAAGTCGCTAAGCCAGCTAAGTCAGCCAAAGAGCAGAAACCAGAGCCTGCAAAGAAAAAGCAGAAGCCGGAGCCCAAGAAGAAACAAAAATCTCTTTCTCCTTCTCCAAAATCACCCTCTCCTCCTCCAGCGTTTATCTTCTCTGTTCCTGAAGAAGAGGAAGCAGTAGTAGAAGAAGTACCGCTTGCCCGAAGGCGTACTCCTCTCTCTACTCCAGCTGTGTCTACAAGTGTTTCAGCAAATCCATCGCTTGGAGAGTCAGCAAGCGTTCCTCCCTCTGACGCTGTTCCCGAAATCAGCTCAGATCCTCAAGCCGCTACTCAATCTGAGAGGCTTTCTAGTGCTCAGGGTCAGTATTTACTAAGAAAATCAGTCTATCCTTTCCTCGTTAGTTTCTAAGTCTCTAACGCTAAGATAAAATCTCTTTCAGTGCAATGATAAACGAGTTCTGAATATGTTCTCAACATTCTTGAAGAATTCCGTATTCCCATTTGTGCTGATCCAATAACTTCTTTTCTCGATTTAGAACCAGAAGAAAAAGTCCCGGATCCTGAGGAACCTGTCTCTAATATAGAAACAGATCAAGCGACTAAGTCAGTCGATGATATTCTTCAGGGTAAGCGTTTTAGTCTTTTCTTTTTAATTTCTACTTAGTAGAAATTTTGCTTGCTTTTCTCAAACGCTTACATGTATCAGCTCAAGATGCACCTCACGATGCACCAACCGCTGATGCTCCTCCTTCCTCCGAGATTCCACTTGAACTAGATGTGGATTTGGCAACTGTTGTGGATATTGCAAAAGAAGCTTCTCAAGCCCTTCCAAACGCTGAACCATCTTCAGCTAGTGAAGCGACTTCACATACTGAGAGGTCAATAGAAGTGGCCCCCATCCCAACAGAAGCGATTGCTCTTGTTCCTACTCCACCAGGACCTCCTCCTCGTGTCATCGATTTCTTTCCTCGAGGATATACTCCTGATCTTGAATTTTATTATGCCGCTAGAGAACGAGACACCCAGACGCTTGCAGAGCTCGAAATCTCTTTTCAAACAACTCTCCATCGGCCTGATCTTTCCAACTCCCAAAAGTTTAAATTCTTTGAGCATTTTGCTGATTTAGGACTCTACAACCTGGAGCGACTCCAATCTCGCTTAGAGTATATTCGTTGACCAGTGTTCAATAGAGCAAATTTTGATCAAGCACGGTTTAACTTCACCGATCGCTCAGACGAGTCTTTCTATCCTCTCCGAGCCAGCAAGATTGTCTTCAAGAATCCCCACATGGGCGATTGGAACAAAAATCCTGATGAGGAAGATCTAAACAAAATAGGATATTCGGCTCTTTCTAAAGTCGTCAACTCTCCTCAGAATGCTCTCTCTCCTACTCCACTCAAGTTATAGAAAGGCAAAGGACCGCTTGTGACTGAGCGTCCTAATCCAGTGAATTCGTGGATAGAAGATGAAACCCGAGAATAGCATGCCAGATTATGGGCAGAGGATTATGACGAAGAGATCGAGCGCTTCGAGAAATTCCTAGCCGCTAGAAAAGATCAAAAGAAAGCTGATAAGCTTGGAAGAAGATGGATGATGAGTACAGCCAGATGGGCTGAAGAATTTATTCTTCATTTCTACTCCCTTGATGAACTCATAAGATATCCATTTTTGTTTGACTTTGGAATTGAATACAGACGGCGAGGATTCGCGACCTTTTTGCTTCAACAGCGTCAGCACTTTGCAGGCAATGTCAGTGACTTACCACGCTACAAACAACCAATAGAAACCTACATTCGCCAGCAGCTAGCCTTATTCAACCAAGGCGGACGCTACATCTTCCATCCTCGTCAAGCGTTTGTTCAACGTGTCTTTCCTGACCTCAACGAAGCAACCTCATCCAGCAAGCAACCGCTTCTTCCTGGTCAAAGTCAAATTCGTGTTGATGTTTCAAATGAGCATGCTGAGTTTGCTGTCTTCCACAAAGACATGAGAGCAGTAATAGAAAATGCCCAAGCACTGGACATCTCTTTTAATCATTACTCAGGGTTAAGCAATTTCAGAGGCTACAACCTTCAACCTGTGCTCTTCAGTCAATAGAACATTCAAGTGGCCAAGATGATTTCTCTACTTATACCAGTGGATCAAACAGCAGCTCAAGCGCTGATGCCTCTTATTTTGGACTTTTTCAAGTGTTATATTTTAGGAATAGAATTGCCAGAAGGTGTGCAACTTGCACTTTGTACAGAAGAGCGCGAAGACGCTATATTCTTTATTCCGCAATCAAGCCTGATTAGTCCAAGGCATGTGATGGAAGCACTTGGCCCACTATTGGTCCCAAGTGGTAGACGAAAGGGTCTAGAAGGGGGGGGGTTGAATAGACCCTGAAGTCTTTTTCGACTTCTAAAAACTTTCGTATTACTATGAGGTATTTGAACGCTCGGAAAGCTTTAAGCGCTGGGTGCGGCGCTTGAGGGATGATGACTTAAGCGCTAGTTTCAGGCGCTTGAGAAAAGTTAACTTAGATTCGGTGATTTCAACACTTACCAAAGTAGGGCAGAGTTTAGTCACTAAATCAGGGTTAGCACAGCGGAAATGTTTTCATAGCTTAGCGTTCGTTTTAACCAATTAGTCGCTTATTAGTTTAAATGCCTTTCCAAGATATAATATGACAGTATAATGTAATACAATAAAACAGTAAATGACACAAGATATTTGTAAGGTTCACTGGGTGATGTAATCCCAGCTACGTCCTTCTTTTCCCTTTATCAGAGAGGTTTTCCACTATGATGATTATCGAAGAGTCACATAGAGACTTCTACAAAATAGAGAGAGGTTGGATATGATCTTGGAACTCCTTGGTCACACAGATTTCAGCTCCACTAAAGATCTTCTATCCACTTGCTTCTTTCACCCAGAAATAATGCAAGTTACACTTGATCCCGGAACTCTTTGGTCACACAGATTTCAGCTCCAGTAGAGATCTTCTTCCACAAGCTTCTTTTACACAAAAATGGCGCTTGTAAGTCAACACACTTTCTCACTCAGACGAAAGATGTTGAAAGGTTTTGTAATGGCTTTGTTTGGTTTTGGAAAGTTCAAACAACTTGAGTATATCTCAATAGTAATGTAGGGTCTTCAAAAAGGGGTTTGAGATATAGTTGACTGTCTCTGGAATATTTGTGAAAAGCTAATACGGATATTTGGCTATGGATTTTTGTAAGCTTTTCTTTCAACAAAGTAGCTATTCTTTTCTTGTGTCTTTTTGTATAATTTTCTACATACAAGAGGTTGTGAATGTTATTCACACTAGGATATTCAGGTATATCTCTTGTATATGTCACGGTTTTTTTGCTCTATATTTGACTTATTTGTTGAAAGGGCTATGTATAAGGTATTGGTGGTTTTTGTCCGTTTGACACGGTTGGAATCTCGTTTCCCCAAACATTCCTTGAGTTCTGACATTTCTAACTTTGGGTATACTTAATTAGTTAGGCATGTTCTTGGTTTCATAACTTCTGACAGTCTTGGTCAAATGGATGGCTTACCCATGCGTTATAGTGCTTATATTTTAATAGCACTTATCCGACTTTTAATGCATCTTGTTTTATTTCCGTTGGAAATAATTTGTCCGTTTGATTCATGCATTCTTTAAGTCTTTGGATAGCTTTGGGTTTGAATTTTCAGGTTACGTTCGTTGTAGGTCGTGTTGGTTTAGCCTTTTGGACGCTTGCTGAAGAGGACAGTTTTTCTCGTGCATTAGACAAACGATTGGACTGATCCTGAGTCTCTTCTCTTTATTTCAGACGCTTACTCTTCAATCTTGTCTTTGATAGGCTCACTCAGAATTCCATCATTGACTTAGTGTTGAGTATTCGGCCTGAGTTATCCATTCGTATTTTGAGCGCTGGATTTGTAACCTGGAATAGTCTCTAAATCGTTTGACGGACGCTTCAAGAGATCTTTATCTTCTTTAGCTTCAGACGCTTGATCTTCAACTTTATCACTTGGTAGACTTACCCAGAATTCTCCTTAGTGATTTAGTATCACATTCTTAGTCTAAAATTCTACAAAGATGAAAACTATAAGCCTAAGATAAATAAGCTTTCAGGTACTTATACACAATATTCTATGAAAGCTTTTATACTTACAATTTTCGGGGTCTAACAGGAAGTCCTATTTGTCATCATCAAAACATCTAACATGAAATTCCTAACAATTTCCCCCTTTTTGATGATGGCAATACCTATTTAGTTCAAGCGTTAGATACCTAAAGTACGAGTTAGCGTAGGTTAGTAAGTTAGTTTGAGCTTCAACGAGATGTTTCAGCTGTAAAATGCATTTTATATATATCTTTCATAGTACAAGCATTTTACAACTGAAATGAAAGAATCATAAGTAAAAATCAAGATCGTGATTTGATCTTGTATCTCTTAGTCATTTCAGCACGGATTGCTTCAGTTATCTGATCTTCTAGCGTCATCATCGCAACATGATCTTTACTGATTATATGTTTGTTTTCTTTTACTTGTCGTGCCTTGAAAGTAATGAGCTGCTTATCCCATTCCTCTGGACTGATGCCTATGTATCGTAGGCAAATTCTGAAGGTTTGGTCAAAGTCAGACATTTTTCGCTCTAAGGCTAAGACTGCTGGATCAGATGGTTCTGGAATTGACGCTCTGAGAAGAGGAATATCAAATTGTTCAAGCAGTGCTCTTGAAGGTAATGGAAGATTTGGATAGAGCACTCTTGGGGTTTCTTTTTTATTAGACGCTCCCACCGAGGTAGTTACCCAAGAAGGATAGGGATACCTTGGCTCTGTACTTAGTGTGAGGGAGTATCAATATGTTGACGCTTGGATGGTGGAGGAGGATCTTGATCTTTAGATGTTGAAGATTTCCTCTTTTCTCCCTTCTTTTCCCCCTTATTGCCATCATCAGTCTGTATGAAATGCTGAGTAAGAAGACTGACTTGAGTAGCAATCTGAGCGACAGAGGCCTCAAGAGTGGTCAGACGCTGGTCGAAGTGTTCTTTCATGACCAGTAGTTGAGCGTGATTAGCGTCTGTAAGAGAGGTCTCAAGAGCCGTGAAACGGTGGTTTAGATCATTTGTTAAAGCCACATGACTTGCCTGAGTAGCTGTAGATAGTTGCTGTATTTGAGTGAGGCATTCAGTCATGGACGCTTGAGCGTCGGGAACCGCAGTGCTAACTCGAGGCTTAAAACGGGATGTGTGTTTGAGAGATTCAATAGGTACTTGATAATTAGGATCAAATACTGTTCCTCGATGCTCTGGGGCACTGTTGGACTCGGTGGATGCAGTAGAGTCGGATTCAGTTGGACTGGGGGGATTAGGCACTTGAGGGAATTCTGGTGAGCGCTCAGGAGCAGGTAACGTTTCAGCTGGTGCTGCAGTAGATGCTGACTCTATACGGCTAAAGTCCGTAAACTGAAAGTCCAAGCTGGCAAACGGCTCATCTGCATATGGATATGTAGCAGTTTGTAGAAGTTCATTCAAATGTAGAATGGGGAGATAAGTACCTTGAATGAACGCGCTGATAGGACTATCCATGGCCTTGATGTACATTGGCCCGAGGATATCTAGCACATGGGTGGGAAAGATTTTGGAAGGCGCTTGGCAGATGGAGAACAAGGCATCTGGGCAATAGTGTTGTGAGAAGCCAATTAGCCTATCTGTTGAGAGAGTCTTCGGTTTCCAAGAGTCGGGAACGTAGAGCCTGTAATACTCTTCCAAGTATGGGTAGATGGCTGAAGCAAGCGCTTGAGTTCTTTCCAGCAGCGACAAAACAAAATTATAGTGACTTAAGACTTCTTGTCTGATAGACGGAAGAAGTGGATATCCTCTGAAAGGATTGATCCGAGAGCCATTCCACTGTCGCAGATTTTCTGTGAAGATTTTTTCGAATAGGGAGACTGGAGGCATAATTGTCATCATGAGAGAAAAGTTGTCTTCACAGTGGCTAGGGGTGAAGTTCAGACAGGATAGGGGAGAAGAACCGCTGGTGGACGCTTCATCAGCAAAGCGTAGAGAAGAGTTAGCCAGTTTGTACAACGCTTGCCTTAAAAGGTGTTCAGGTTGGTGGCGGATCAGAGGCAGCTTCAGAACTGGTCCAAGTCTATGTTGACGCTGCTTTAGCATGTATCGTGCAAATTTGCTCTTTTTATC
This sequence comes from Buddleja alternifolia, assembly GCA_019426215.1. Classification (NCBI taxonomy): domain Eukaryota; kingdom Viridiplantae; phylum Streptophyta; class Magnoliopsida; order Lamiales; family Scrophulariaceae; genus Buddleja; species Buddleja alternifolia. The sequence goes on along the minus strand of CM033401.1, from coordinate 11,760,470 downwards.
ATGGATCCCTATTCTGAACAGATGGGGAGCGCTAACCAATTCTTCAAATTTATACTTGTCACCCATATAAGCTTCAGCCCATTTTACCTCAGTCATGCAGTACTCAGTTCCTGCATTAAGTATAGCACGAAATCCTTGGTGATGAATATCACAGATGGACTCAAAACGATACCTGTCTGGTTGGTAGTTAGCGTTCCAGACGCAGTCAAAATATGCATCGGCTTCTATTTGAATCATCTCGGTCAGTGAAGCTGGACGCTCACCGGCATGTACTCCTTTATTCTTCCACAAGAGGAGAGGATTAGCTGAGCGCTTGTTTTCCTTGTTATTTACCAGTGTTGGGGAGTGAGAATAGCCTTCTCTGTTTAGTAGCTTTTCCGTTGGGTTCACAAGCTTATCCTGACGCTCATAGACTCTGATGTTGAAGTCTCTGAGAGCGAAGCCAGTGGGTTTGCTTGTCCCACAGTCTAGAGAAGAAGCTTTATCAGCTGGGGTCAATGCTGTGTTAGATAGAGTGTTGCGTACAGCCAGATCAAATTTTATGAGCTTGGCGATATCATTCTCAGCATTATATTGATAAAACTTTCTTCATTATATCCTGTAGGTATGAAGGGTTCTGCGGGCGCTGGAGGGAAGTAATCGATGGAGTGATCGATGGTCTTTAAGGGATCCAGCTTGAAGAAATGTCGATGAATCACAACGTCGTTAGCATCGCTCTGACCTTCTGAGCGTGCCTCTGTTGTACTTGGTAATGCAAGCAATGGTTGAACCCCTGGGATTTCAGGTTCATCAGGCTCGAGATTTGCAGATTCGATGGCAGCTTCATGGGCGATGGCCACAATGTTGGCCATATCAACATCCAGATGGACATCAACTGGTGGTTCAAAGGATGATATCGGAATAGCAGCTATGGCTTGGCTGCTTGGTGTCGTGTGTGTAGCCTTAGAAGAAATGACAGCAGTTGGACGCTTACGTCTCTTAAAGATACGCTTCACATTTACCCCTTCGGCTGGGGACGCTTGAGTCTGTGGAACTGCTGGTTCTCCAAAGTCGATATTTTTGAGGACCTTTTCCAGATCCTTCCGACTAATGAGGGGTATAGAGTCCTCGTCTTCTTCATCACTTTTGATAGGTTGAGCCTTGGGCTTTCGAGGAGCCCGTTTCTTTGTGACAGTGGGACGCTTCACATTACGTTTAGCCTTCTCCTGATCTGGGCGCTCAGCCTCCTCATTTGATGCTGCACGTACAACTTGGCGCTCAGAGAGAGGTCTAGCAGCACCTCCAACTTTGGGTGGATTGAAGAGATTGTTGATGATTCTTGGCCCATAGAACTTATGCTTGGCCACGGTGACTCCTGCTGAAGAGGTGCACTTTGCTCAGAAAATTAGATCACTTAAAACTAGGCTATAAGGTCTGTTTGAAGTGCGTAGACTGTCTCTGAATCTGCTGAATATATAGGCGCTCCAGTTGATTTTTATCTTGAGCAAGATAGCAGTCATCATCTCGAACTGGGTTGGGCTGATTTTGTCAAAGGTTCCCACTCTGCATTCAATGTTTTTACTGCAGAAATCAGCTAAGACTCGATACCTGTTCACTATATCTTTCTTCTGAAAGTACGGTTTGTATGGAACACCATCGTAGGCGCTAATCTGAGTCCAGACTTCTTGAATTTGTTCCTCAGTGATAGTGTCTAAAGTCGCTCCGTCGTTAGGTAGAGAGAAATTCTGGGCAATAGAGGCCGCAGAGAGAGTGAACGTCTTTGATTCCGTCTTGGGGGCAGGAAACAAACAGGTGATGGAAGTCTCATCGTCAGACAATCTAGCATTTCTCCAGAAAAATTCTAGTTCTTTAGGAAACATGTACGAGTGTTTGGTAAGAAATTTCTGAAGCCTAGCCTCTGCTACAGAGTCCATCATTTCCGTTAAATCAATTTGGGGGTTTTCATAGAGAAACTTCCAATCGATTATAAGGCCTTCAGTGACCTTAACAATAACTTCAGTGGTTCCTGCAGTAGCTTTCTTGGGTGCCATTAGTGAGAAGTAGACAGAGATTAAGAATGAAATTTTGTTTTTGAGAGAGAGAGATTTTTCTTGCACGAATGAAAGAGAGTGTAAGAGAGTTTATGTTCTACAGAAAGTGTGTTTTGAAATACTACAATTTGAATGTTTTTTTTGTGTTTGAAGGTTGAGATGTTGACACGTGGAGGAGTATAAATCTCAGCCATTAAAATACGACTGTGGACGTGAATTTAGATTTAATAAGCACGGTTACTTTTAGTAACAACCACATATACTATTTTGACGTCCGATTAAAAGTTTGAAACAGAGACTTTTGATATACTGAAAGTGATACGTGTGCCCGTTAACAGCGGACATGTATTTTATGAAAAACCGTTCGGGAACCGAAATTTTGAACAACTATTCAAATACCCGCCAAAAGTTTGTGAAAATGACGCTTGAAATAATTCAGTGTGATTTTGACGCTTGAGAATCTTGAGGTTCTCTTTCAAGTAACATTTTGTGCTTTAGCGGTCATCGTAACATATAGAATTATTCTTTTCAGGGTATGTACGATGACACAGTTTCCCAGTACTTATCATTATGTATTGGTGGTAGTGTTTTACTTTTGGTTTAAAATATTCAGCGCTGGTTGTATTCGTCTAAGATACATGGTAATTGTACTTACGCGTGTACATGTGCTGAACCATCTTTGAAAAACATGATGAGTACCCATGGGTTTTCTTGAGCGAAAGGTGAGGAATGTCAAGTCAGCATTAATTGCATTGATTGACTAATCCACTTTCTTGTTTTAGCGTAGGGTAATGTACGCTTGCTTTTAAAGGATCTTTTTACTAAGCGCTTTAGCTGGGAATAAAGCTAAGCGTTCAGTTTATTTTGAGAGGGCACAGACGGTAAAGAAAACGTTTGATAAGCGTCTGAAAGAGTTTAGCGTATAACGCTAAGTGCTTATGACCAATGTAATAATAAAACAAAAAAAACGGTTTTGGTCATTCTCACTGAAGTTCAGTTATCCTTTTTAAGGTTCCCCCTATGTAGGTTCTCCTTAATATTGATAACTTATTGAACGAGTTTATGTGTAAAAAGAAGTTTATTCCCCCTAAATTTATGCTTAATGAAAGGATGATGTTTCAAATGATTAGGCATTTAGATCAATCATACCTAGTTCACTTCTTAAAGTGAGAAAGCGTTGTTCGTTGAGAGCTTTGGTGAAGATATCTGCAAATTGTTTTCATGTACCAATGAATTGCATGGAGATATCCTTCTTTTGAACATGGTCACGCAGAAAATGATACCGTATGTCAATGTGTTTGGTTCTAGAGTGAAGAACTGGATTTTGTGTCATTGCCAAGGCACTTTGGTTGTCACAATGGATTGGGGTTGGACCTAAGACTACGCCATAGTCTCTAAGTTGTTGCCTCATCCAGAGAATTTGTGCACAACAGCTTTCAGCGGCTACGTACTCAGCTTCAGCAGTAGAAGTCGCAATGGATTGTTGTTTCTTACTGTGCCATGAAATTAGTCTATCACCTAGGAATTGACATGTACCACTAGTACTTTTTCTATCTATTTTGCATCCTGCAAAATCTGCATCTGAGTAACCGATTAGTTCAAAAGGAGAATCCCTGGGGTACCATAAGCCCACATGTTGTGTGCCTTTGAGGTACCTAAGGATTCTCTTGGTAGCAATTAAGTGTGATTCTTTAGGATCGGCTTGAAAGCGTGCACACATGCATACTGAGAATATAATATCAGGTCTACTAGCTGTTAGATAAAGAAGTGATCCAATGATGCCTCTATAATTTGTAGCATCGACTTTCCTTCCACTTTCATCTTTATCTAGCTTAGTCGTTTGGCTCATTGGAATTTTGGAAGATGATGCATTTTCCATACCGAATTTCTTAATCATATCTCTAGTATATTTAGTTTGGTTTATAAATATACCATTAGGGAGTTGTTTAACTTGTAATCCTAGGAAAAAAGTTAACTCGCCCATCATGCTCATTTCAAATTGGTCTTGCATCATTTTTGAAAATTTCTCACATAAACACTTATTAGTAGATCCAAATATAATATCATCAACATAAATTTGAACTAAGAGAATATCTTCATTATGGGTAATCTTAAATAGCGTTGTATCAACGCTTCCTTTTGAAAAACCTTTACCAATAAGAAAAATAGAAAGAGTGTCATACCATGCTCTTGGTGCTTGTTTAAGGCCGTAGAGTGCCTTGTCCAATTTGTAGACCATACCTTTCCCATGGTTATTGATGAATCCTGGTGGTTGCTCCACATATACTTCTTCTTGGAGCTTACCATTCAGAAATGCACTCTTTACGTCCATTTGATATACTGTAAGCTTGTTGAATGCTGCGAATGCTAGAAACATGCGGATTACTTCAAGACGGGCAACTGGAGCGTATGTTTCATCAAAGTCGATGCCCTCTTCTTGACAGTATCCCTGAGCTACGAGTCTGGCTTTGTTTCTAATCACAATCCCATTCTCATCCATTTTGTTTCTATAGACCCATCTAGTTCCAATGACCCCTTGGTGGGTTGGTCTTGGTACTAGCGTCCATACCTCATTTCTTTCAAATTGGTTTAGCTCTTCTTGCATGGCTTCTATCCAGCTTGGATCGCTTAGCGCTTCATCCACTTTCTTAGGTTCCATTTGAGATAGGAAGCTTGCGAACATGGCCTCGTTTATTGTAGCGGCTCTAGTCTTTACAGGTGCTCCCATATCTCCAATAATTAATTCTGGTGGATGGTCTCTGAGCCATTTTCTATCTGGTTGAGAAGGGTTTAGAGCTTGATCAGACGCTTGACTTACGTTGCACAGGCGCTTGACCAGCTCTTTGCGTAGGCGCTTCAGTGTTTATAGTTCTAACTTGCTCTTGATGATCACTTTCTTCATGGTCATCAGCGTTTCTTTGGTCATTGACAGCCTCGTGAGTAAGTGTAGGATTAGGCACGATAATCTCATCCTCTTCATCAAGATCGCTATCATCACATAGATTGATTTGTGATGTTTGTTGAGAGAGTTCCTCAGTTCCTACATCATCAATATTAACCTTACTCGGTTCTTGGTTAGCATCATCAAACACAACATGAATGGATTCCTCTACCTTTGATTTGATCTTATTTAGGATACGAAAGCTCTTTCCATTTTTGGCATAGCCTAGAAAGATTCCTTCATCTGCTTTAGGATCAAATGTCTTTAAGTTTTGGGATCCATTGTTATGAATGAAGCATTTTGAACCAAATACATGAAAATATGAAACATTTGGCTTACGTCCCTTCCATAGTTCATATGGAGTCTTTTCATGTTGCTTGTTGATCATACACCGATTCTGTGTGTAGCAAGCGGTATTGATAGCTTCGGCCCAAAACCTTTGAGGTAGCTTGGATTCGGCTAACATGGTACGGGCAGCTTCCTTGAGCGTTCTGTTCCGTCGCTCAGCAACTCCATTTTGTTGAGGGGTTCTAGGCGCTGAATACTCATGAAGTATCCCAAGGTCTTTGCAATATTTCTCAACAATATGGTTAGTAAATTCAGTTCCTCTATCGCTTCTAATTCTGGTTATTTTAGGTCTTTTGAGTTTTGTAGCTGACGAATTAGTGATGTGAGCTTAGCGCTAGTTTCATCTTTAGACGCTAAAAATTCTACCCATGTATAACGTGAGAAATCATCAACTATTACTAGTGAATACTTTTTACCGCTAATGCTCATGATTTGAATAGGACCAAATAAATCTAAGTGTAATAATTCAAGTACTCGCGATGTAGATAGATGAGATTTCTTCTTAAAGGATGATTTGACTTGCTTACCCATTTGACAAGATCACATAAGCGATCTTTATTAAAGGAACCTTTAGGTAATCCCTCTACGAGATTTAGAGATATTAATTGAGAGATTGCCTTGAAGTTGAGGTGATTCATTTTTTCTGTGCCATAACCAACCCAATTCGTTTTGATTCTTAGCTACGAAACATGTAGGGTTGTTATCTAATGTTGAATCCCAATCTACTAAGTATACATTGTTTGTTCTTTTTCCTTTTAACTTCGTAGATCTTGTCTTAACATCTATTATTTCGCAGAAGTCACTATAGAACTTAATTTCAAAACCTTTATCACAAAATTGACTTATGCTTAAGAGATTATGCTTAAGACCCTCAACATAATATACATCATTTATCATGATGTTCCCCCTGCGCATGATACCTATACCTTTAGTTTTACCTTTGGAATTATCACCGAATATAACTTGAGGACCATTGGTTGCACGATAGTTGATCAGTAGATCCTTTGAGCCAGTCATATGTCTTGATGACCCACTATCTATGTACCATATTGAAGTGTCGGTGTTGGCTCTAGGTACCTGCATTCAAAAGGGCAGTTCTAATTCTTTTTAGGTACCCATTTTGTTTTGGGTCCTTTTTTGTTAGTAACGTTAATTTGAATTAGATTTTTCGAAACCCATATTTGCCTTATCTTCATTATGGGAGAGAGATTGGCCTTCTTGGGTTTCGTTTTGTGTTGTGTGTGTTTGTGTTCCGAATAGTGTCTGATACGCGAAGTCGTGATATTGCAAACGCTTCCACTAAAAGCACTGTTACAATCATGAACAGCATATCACCACTTGTCACTGAACTCTCATCAGAATTCAACCATCACTTAGCTCAGAGCGCTTCGGCTGATGCTGAAAGACATACTTCGACCGATGCCGCTGCTCAGAGCATCGCTCACCAAGTCGCTCTCTTAGTTGACGAAGTTCGACTCTTGCGAAGAGAAGTCACTGAGTTGAAAACCTCTCTTGATGATGCCAAGAAGGAGGAAAATACAGAAAAGCATCAAGCGTCCAAAGCAATATCAAAGACAGATAATAAAAATTGGCGATCAATGTTTGAAGAACTAGTGAGCATCAAGAAGATGTTAACTAAAAAGAGAAAGCCAAGGTATTATCTAGGAAGATATCAACTTTCGGAATTGGACGTCGATTTCTTGGAAAGTATGGGATTTCAACCTTTTGCCAGACCACTAAGACGACATATCAACTGGAAACCGTCAAAAGATCCAAGAAAAGATATCTATCACGATTTAATTCGTGAACTTGGAACTTCGCCAAGAGAATGGACAAAAACGTTGTTAGAACTTAATGAAAGCGCTAGACTTCATAGGCATGATTACGATGAAGTTCAACATACGACAATGATCGACATTGATCGTCTCCTGATGGACTTAACTTTAGAAGTTCTCCAAGGCGAAGAAAGAGCAAAGCGACAGAAAAAGTGAATGATTTTTTTATTTCTGTTGTCACTTTTTTTATATTTCAGTATAAATCATGTATGCTTATTTTTTCAATATATGAATGATTTATGCTGAAACAACTTGTTGAAGCTAATCTAACTTTAGCTAACTTTACTAATTCTTTAAACGCTAACTTATATTCATTTGGGCTTTTCTTTTAAGTAACTCTTAAATTATAAAAGAGTTATAAGAGTTAAAAGTCTTGACATCATCAAAAATGGGGAAATTGTTAGGAAATTTCATGTTAGATGTTTTGATGATGACAAGATAGGATTCAACGTTAGACCTCAAATAAAATGTAAGTTTATGTTTTCATAGATCATTGTTTAAGCGTTTGAAAGTTTGTAATTGTTATTTTGTTTGGGCTTGTAATTTTTATCTTTGTAGATTCTAGACTAAGTATTTGATACTGAATCACTAATAGAATTCTAGGTGAGTCTATTAGAGAAGAAGTTGAAGATCAGCGTCTGAAGTCAACCAAAGATGAAGATTTGTTTCTTAGCGTCCATCAAACGCTAAAAGGACCTCTTTTCAGGATTTATGGATCAAGCGCTCAAAGCACTTAAGCGACCGATGTCAGATTCACCTAAGATAAATCCTCAAGTCATGAAGGACTTAAATGCAATCATTCAACGGACATTTATTTCCAACGGAAAATAAATTCAAATGCATTAAATGCCTGATAAGAGCATTAAATGTGATAAGCCACTGTGACTTGTGGACAAGCCACCTTTTTTACTAGACTGTCAGAACTTCAAAGTTTATAGCTGCTCCCATCCAATCGGTGCCAGCAAATTTTCAGGAATGTCAGGTTTTAGGTAGAATCACGCGTCGCGTGAGAGGCACTCTCCTACATGTGTCCAACGGACAGATCCCAAGAATTGCCTATAAATACCTTACCTTCAGCAAATCCCAAAAGTACGGTAAATAATATTACAAGAGAAATTTACGTACTTGCACAAGAAAAAGCTTCGAAACTCCATAACTAAAATTCCTTCAAGCATTTCATCTACATTCCAGACAGTCACAAATATCTCAAACATCTTCCAAAGAAGAAACCTAAATTCCTATTGAGATATTCCAAGTTGTTTGAACTTCCCAAAAACAAACCAAACCTTGTGACAAACCTTCAACCTTTCATCTGAGTGAGAAAGTTGTTGAAACCCTTTCAAGCAGTATTTCTGAGTGAGAGAAGCTTGTAGAAGATGCTATTCATTGGTGCTGAAATCTGTGTGATCAAGGATCGGAGCCCCAGATCTTTTTCATCCTTTACTATCTTGTAGCAGATTCTGTGTGATTTTTTGATAATCATCCTAGTAAATTCCTCCAAGTGAAAAAGGAGAAGAAGGACGTAGCTGGGATTACATCACCCAGTGAACCTTATAATTTCTTGTGTTATTTACCTTAATTATTGTCTTGTTTTACATTATACTATATTCTTTGAAAAAGACAAGCTAATCTTCTAAGCGACTATTTAACCAAAACGAATGCTAAAGCTTTAAAATCATTTCCACTGTGCTAACCCTGATTGAATGATCTAAGTGTTACCCTACTTTGGTAAATTGCTAAAATCACTAAGTCTAAGTTATCTCTACTGAAGCCATTCAAATCTTTAAAAGTGATACGAATTTTTGAAGTCGAAAAAGACTTCAGGGTCTATTCAACCCCCCCCCCCTCTCTAGACCCTTTCATATGCCACTTGGGACCACCAAAGACAATGGAAGTGAACAAAGCAAAAAAGATAAATAAAGTCTCATGTTTTGATAGATTGTACACTTGCTTAACGGATGAATAAGTTCTTGGGTCCTTCTAACAATTTGTAAATCTATGTCTTAGATTCCCATAGCAATTTCAATCGTTGCAACTCAATTTTTATAGAGTGAGATATGGCTCACTTACCGAGACCTACCACGAGGCCGCGGCGAGCAAAAATGTTCACTGCAACTCGAGCTGTGAGTAGCCACATTGGCTCATGCTGGAGCACTTAATGCAAGTTATCTGGCTTTGAACCGTTTTGGGCCCTAGAAATAGGCTTTTAATGTATTTTAAGTAATCTTTTCCTTCAAAACTTATTCTATCTTTGTATTTTGCACTTTTTGGGATATTTTAGCTTTGAAGATGAATTTTAGAGGCTAAAAATCATATCTGGACAATTGTAATTTGAAATCATCATCTTGATTTGTGAGATTATTGTTCTTAATATAATTTTTATTTTGAGTATTTGATTTTCTGGAATGCACGATTAGTGTTTGATGAAATGCTTGACTTAGATGTACACTTTGTTCTTGTGTTTCATTGATCCATTGCTAGTTAAAGCTACATTGTTATCAATTAGGGCTTTGTTTAATAGCAAATAGGGATTAATATTTAAAAAATGATTGATATTAGGTTTTTGGGGGAAAATCAACGTCATTAGATTTAATTCATGGCAGGTGGATTGACTATTGATGTCAACTCCCTTTTTTGTGATTAATACTTCCTCTCAAGTGAATCAAAAGTCTAGTCTCTAGATGCATTTTAGGATTTAGGATTTATCGATTAGCTACCCTTTGGTAAATTATACTTAAGAAAAGAGCAAGGGGTTCATATGCTATCATTGTTTCTCTTAGTTAGCTAATTGAGTAGAATTAATCTTTCGTATCTATGATCAAATCAAAAAGATCATGGATAGTTTCAATTGATCAGGCTTTCCTTGATGCTCAAATCTCTTGTTTAATTGTTTGTGTTACTTTTTCTTACGTGTAGCGTTATCATATAATTGCAACCAAATCCACCCTTTTTATTTAGGTATCATAGGTAGTTAACAAATGTAATTGATCTACACTCCTTTGGTTTAGACCCTTTCTTAGCACTTTCACATTAGGTATCTAGGTATTATAAATTGTGTTTTTGGTGTGCTACGACACCCATCAAAAGTTTAAGAAAAGACGTACAAATATGTCTCATATGGTACTTGCTTCATCACAATTTAACCAAGTAACTAGTGTTTTTTCTACTCAAACTCCTTCATATCTAAAGCCAAGGAAAGATAATTTTGTATTAACACCTGAAAAATAATATATTCAAGAAAAGTAACTACAAGAAATAACATACTGGAAATTGTTTTAATTGTGGAAAACCTAGTCACCACCAAATATATTATTCTTAAAAGAATACTGATAAAAATCATAATAGATCAAGAGATATTGAATGTGTGGTCACTTAGTAGCTTGTTGTGGATTGTGATTGAGTTGCTTGCTATGCTGACTTTACTCTTCAAGGCATGTGGCAAGGTCGCAAGGAAAAGAGATGTCTTTGTTAAAATGAAGGAGGTGAAAGCCGACAACCACAAAATGTACATGAAAAATAATACATAATTATGAGATGTGTTTGGAATTGGAACTGTAAGAATTGTGTTGCCTAAAAAAAGCAACATTCTCTTGATTGATGTTCTTTGTGCGCCTAATATGAGGCAAAATCAGTTATTTATACCATGTTTCGAGGAAAAAGATTTCGAAGTTCCTTTTCGTTCTTCTGAAGTGTCTATTGAAAAAAGTATGGTGAAATTCTTATATAGGGGGTACTAAAGTAGATGGTGATATTTTTTCTAGATGAGTACAGTATTGTGGCGTTGCTTGTAATATATATATGGGTTAAATGTAAAAATAAAAATTCTATTTTATAACGTTTTTACTAAATAAAACCCCTGGGATCATGAAATAGGCTAACCCCCCCCCCCCCCCAAATGGCTGCGCGAAATCCCCAATCCATAAGAAGTTAATAGAATGGGGATGCAAGCACTGGTCCTACGATTGGGGGCCTTTTTTTTCACCTTTTTTCAGCATTTTTTACCTACCCAATTGACAATTATACCCTTATCCTACAATATAAAGCATTGTTATTGTGTTTGCATTAAACCCTTATTAAAATTCACTTTATAACTAAATACTTGATAATAAAAATCAAAATATTCAAATACTAAATTAATAACATATATAAAATCACAAAAATAGAAAAAAAATCATAGATTCAAATAAGTATATTTTACATGCGGTCATTTTAATCATATATTAAAAGAAATCATGATTAATTATTTTAAAGTTTAAAATTAATATATTAAACAATTATAGTAAATGTAAAAGTTGTGAAAAAATCTTTATTAGATTGAAGTTACTTTTTACACTCAATAAATCTTAAAGAAAAAATTAATATCATTCTAAAATTGACATTAGATGTAATTTCAGAGTTTACTAAATATTTTAAAAATTAGATTTAGAAACTAATGTTAACAATTAATTAAAATTATTTAAAAGGAAAAAGAAAATCAAGTCATCTTCCTCACCTCAGTTATCACCCCTTCCTACCCTACCCCTATCCCCGGCCACCCCACCCCCCAAACAACCGTATGTCCTCCGTCCTCAACCAACAACACCTTATCCCAAAAGACCCACCATCAAGCTTCCATCTCTCCTCTTTCAGACCCACCACCAATTCCAGATTCAAACCTCAATTCCATATTCAGACGCACCGGCAAGCTTCCATGTCGCTGTTGTAGCTACCAACACACCTCAATTTCTAACCAATCATCGCCACAAACGCCGCAAAACGGAAGAATCACACTCAAGTCTCAACCAACATCACCTCATCCGAAAAGACCCACAACAAAGCTCTCATCTCTTCTCCATTGCGTGGCGACCAAAGCTTTTTAGATCCGATGACATACCAGCAATGAAGGACCAACTTGACGGAGGGTGGTGTGGCTGGGTGTGCGAGGGGCGAGGGGGCAGGGGGATGAGATATTACGGTTTTTTTTTTTTTTTTTTTTTTTTTTTGGGGGAAGACATAGGGTGGGGTTTTTCATTTTCTCTCTCTTCTATTTTTAAGCAATTGGTAAAAAGAAAACCCAATAATAGTGTAACGGGTATAACATGAAAAACTAGAAAAAATTTAACGGTGTTAGTGCTTGTTAACAGCGAGGGCAAGTGACCAGAGTTTTTGTTAAACACGGGGGTTTTAGCCTAATTCGTTATCCCAAGGGATTTTTAACATAAAAGTTACAACACATGGTTTTTATTTTGCATTTAACCTTATATATATATATATATATATTGATTCAAATTTGTGGCATTTAAGATTAAGCATATTTTGGCTGGAGTTATAACTTTTTTGCTGTGTTATAACTTTTTTGATAAAAAAACTCTGGGATCGCGAAATAGGCTAAAAACCTCCTGTGTTAAAGAAAAAATTTGTGCGAAATCCCCATTCCATTAAAAGTTAACAGAATGGGGATGCACGCTCTGGTCCTGCAACCATGAACTTGTTTTGGTTGTTTTTCACCTTTTTTGACCTATCCAATTGATAAATATACCCTTATCATATTATGCTTTGGTGTTGTGCTTAGACCCAAAACCCCATTTATTTCATTATCTCTATCTATTCCTTCCTCATTATCTTAAATTTAAAATAGATATAAATTATTCTTTTCTTACTTATTATTTTAAAAAGTAATACAAGATTCTAGTTTATTTTGAATTATTTAATTAAAAACTTTTTACTAGAAATTGATTTGTAAAAAATTCAATAAGTTCAATTTGTAGCTATAAAAGACCTGATTCATAAAATTGGAACAATGATATAGTAGCTTTTAACATTTATTTCAATAAATTACATTGTTACCTTACAAGTTTTTATTTTCTCACACCAAATAATAAATAAAAATATCATGTACACAAATAAATAGCATAAATTACTTCAAAAACTAAACTATTCATTCCTATATAATTAAAAATCACAAAATAAGAATGAAAAATCAAATCCTCAAAATATACGTCTTTCCACCAATTTTTTTGTATAAATCTGAAAATTAATAGAATTACTCATTAATCATTACCAAATATTTTTATTGATTTTTTTTCTTAATTTTCAGATCAAATTTTCTTCCCTAATTTTATTTTCTTTTATTTTTAATTTTCATGTACTTCATCTTCCTCACTAGCGAAAACCCACCCCCAACAGTCCAACACCCTCCCTATCTTGGTAATTAGCATCTTCTTTCTCGATTCCAGACATCTACTCTCAGATCCTCTCCTGCCATCAGATCCCAGCCCAAATTACACCTCTATCCCCCATATAATCCCACTTCCACACACATTTTTTTAGGTTCTGGAGGATTAGAGGTTTATCATCACTGCCGGAGTCGTTTTACAGGAGGCAAAATGATGTATCGACATCGTTGGAGGAACCAAAAGCGGCTGGGATGTCTGTATTAGGGGAGACGACGACGGTGGTGAGGATAAGGATCTGGAGAAGCAATGGAGGTTGTGATTGTGAGTCTGAAGGTGGGTATAACAGATGTATATATATACATATATAATTCATATATCTCAATTTTTATGAATTATACAACAAATGTAAAAAAGAAAACCCTAGTAATAGGCTGAGGGGTATAACCAGAAAAGTCGGAAAAAAAACTTAACAGTGTTAGTGTTTGTTAATGGTGAGGGTAATTGAGCAAACATTTTCGTTGACACGGTTTTTTTTTTTTTTTTTGCTTATTTCGCAATCCCAGGGGGTTTTAGCAAAAATGTTACAACACATCTTTTTTTTTTTTTTTGCATTTAACCTTTTTAATTATAATAAGATGATCAAGCTGGATAATATGGGATTAAATTAAAAATTAAAAACTCAAGGTTTGATTTAAAGACTTGTGAATCTTGTTTAAAAGAGAAAATGACTAGAAAACCTTTTGAACAATTAGCATGAATTAAAGATTTATTGGAATTAATCATTCTGATATGTGGTCCATTAAATGTTAACACTCCTCGATGAATGCAATATTTTATAATATTTATAGATGATTATTCATGATATGGTTATGTTTATCTATTAAAATTGTTGAAGCTTTTAATAAACCATTGAGTTTTCAACCGAGGCAGAAAATTAAATAGGAAGAAAAGAAAAATGTTAAAAACTGATCGTGGAGCAGAGTACATGGCTAGAACTTTTGAAAATTTCTTTCAAGAAAATGAATTATTATATCAAGTAACTATGTCATACATACCTCAACAAAATGGTATATCTGAGAGATGAAATAGAACTCTGCTTGATATGGCTAGATAATGGTTAGTCAAACAAATTCAACCAAATTTTTGGGGAGATGCTATGTTAACAACTGTATATATTCCTAATAGAGTTCCCTCTAGAAGAATAGGTATGACACCTTCTGAACTTTGAATCGGTACCCGGATTTGTCTAATCTAAAAATTTGGGTAGTTGAGTTGATGCAAATGTCTTGGATTCAAACAGAGATAAGGGAAATTGCACTTTTCATCCCATAACTTTGCCACATTTTAATTTTGGTCTCATTCATTATTGATTTCTCACATTTGGCCATATAACTTTCAACATGTCTCACATTTAGTCCCAACCAAAGTTTTCATCCATAATTTAACGGTCAACTCCATTAGTCAATATTTTGACCAAGTTTTTTGGGGAGATTTTGTGCATGAATGCATTTACACATGGATGATATTCAATATTACAATATTTCTAATCAATATCACGCATCGCTCATGCACAAAATCTCTCCAAAAAACTGGTCAAAATGTCGACTAATAGAGTTGATTGTTAAATTATGAATGAAAATTTCAATTGGGACTCAATGTGAAATATATTAAAAGTTATGGGACTAGATTTGAGAAATCCATAACAAATAGGACCAACATTAAATTCTGGCAAAGTCATGGGACGAAAAGTGTAATTTTCACTAGAGATAAATTAGATGTAAAATCAATTTAATGTATTTTTATTGGATACAGTGGGCTATAAATTTGTTGTTTACCATGATGATGGTTCAATTGGAATTATAGAAGGTAGGGGTCTTTTTTCTTTGAAGATAATGTAACTAACTATAAATTTGTTGTTTACCATGATGATGGTTCAATTGGAATTGTAGAAAGCAGAGGTCTTTTTTTCTTTGAAGATAATGTAACTAAAATTGATAAAATGGTTTATTCATTTGAATTTTTTAAAACAAGTGAAACTATGAAATCTAAGGAAGAAGTTATTCAAGAATCTCAATCTATGGACATTTTGACTAGAATACAATTAGAAAGACGTCCTCAAATCACTTGCAAGATTATTATGCTTTTAATTTAGCACAAAATACTGATGATCCTATTGATTTAATGATGCATTGAATGCTTTAGATTCTTCAAAATGGGCAGCTCCAAGAAGAAAAAAAATCGACTAAGAAAAAAAAATAAAGTGTGGGGGTTAGTAAATTTACCAAAAAGTAGAAAAGCAATAGGTTGTAAGTGGGTACTTAAAAAGAAATTAAACTCAGATGGCAGTACTATTTACAAGTATAAAGCTAAATTAGTTGCAAGAGGCCTCACGCAAAAGGAAGGAATAGATTATGATGAAACATACTCACCTGTGTTAGAATTCACATCAATAAGAATTTAAAGTCTTTGGTTGCGTATCAAAATTTGGAATTACATCAAATGGATGTAAAAAAAGGCTTTTCTAAATGGTGAAATTTATATCCACCAACGTCTAGGATGTGCTATTAAAGGTAAGAAAGATAAAGTCGGTAAGAAATTATACAAGTCCTTATATGGTGTAAAACAGTCTCCACGACTGAATTAACACTTTTCATGATACCATTTTATTGTATGTTTTTGTACCTCCTAATTATGATCATTATATATTTGGAAAAGTCGGAGTTCTTATATTATTATTTCACTATATATGTAGATGATGTTTTGCTTGTTGAAAAGTTGGTTAATCACAAAATTTGGGGGGTGGGGGGTGGGGGGGTCATGTTGCCATCCCTAAGCTACATTTTAAGGATTTGTAAAATGGTTTCCCCATGCATCCTCAAAAAGGGTATATACATGAGGTGGCCACAATAGTAAAGCACAATATTTTGAGCAAGTTTTATAAAGTTTATATTGAAACTCAATTTCTAGCTAGATATGCGTTCCTTATCTATAAGAACATGCATTATAAATAAGGTGAGTCTCATTTATATATCTTGTATATAAGTGACACAAATAAAGAAGAATGTAGGTATAACGTTATGCTCTTGGAATAAAGATTACTAGAATAGAAGTCTACGAAAATTAAGTTTGTCAAAAAAGTTAGAATTTGGAGAATATTTTAAAGATGCGTAGAACAGACTTTAATAATCCTACAGATTCACCTCAGTACTACAAAAATATATTATTAAAGCGATTTTGGTAAAACCGAGAACAGAGGTACCTATTACAATAGTTCCCAATGAACCGCTATAATAGGGTATCGCGGTCTTGACCTATTACAACGGTTCAAAAATAAACCGCTGTAATAGGACGCGCCTATTACAGCGGTTCGTTCCTAAATCGTTGTAATAGGCGGTCCAGGGACCTATTATAGCGGGTCGGAGTGAACCGCTGTAATTGGCGGTCCAAGGACCTATTATAGCGGTTCGGAGCGAACCGCTGTTAAAAAAAAATTAAAAAAAATTAAAAGTGGTCTATTATAGCGGTTCAAACAGAACCACTATAATAGGCAGCGGATATTTTCAAAAAAAAAATTAAAAAAAAATTGGCCTATTACAGCTGTTCTTATGTGAACGCTGTAATAGACCGAAACCAAAAACTTAAAACCCTTATAGATCTTCCCGCTTCGCTCTCTCTCTTTACTCTCTCGATCTCTCTCTCTCTCTACCCTCTCGATCTCTCTCTCTATAACACCACCACCGCCACCACCACCACCATATTGCACCGCCGCTGCCTCCACCAACACCAACACCACCGTATGTATGGGTGTATGTATATTTGTGTATGTGTGGGTGTATGCATATTTGTGTGTGTGTGGGTATATGTATATTTGTGTATGTGTGGGTGGGTGTATGTATATTTGTGGATATGTGGGTGTATGTATATTTGTGTATATGTGGGTGTATGTATATTTGTGTGTGGGTCGGTGTATGTATATTTGTGTATGTGTAGGTGTATGTAAATTTGTGTATGTGTGGATGAGTGTATGTATATTTGTGTATGTGTGGGTGAGTGTATGTATATTTGTGCATGTGTGGGTGTATGTTTATTTGTGCATGTGTGGGTGTATGTATATTTGTGCATGTGTGGGTGTATGTATATTTGTGGATGTGTAAGTGTATGTATATTTGTGTGTATGTGGGTGTATGTATATTTGTGTATGTGTGGGTGGATGTATGTATATTTTTGTATATGTGGGTGTATATATATTTGTGAATGTGTGGGTGTATTTATATTTGTGTATTTGCGAAAATACGGAAAAAAAAAATTTGCTGTGTCGGAATGACACGAAATTCACAGTCATAGAGAAATGACTTTCTGAACATGACACATAGCTATGCAATGCGGTCTTGTGATTTTAGCCATCGGAGATCATTTAAGGCCTCAAATTTGTGTTTTATTACGAAAATACCCCTGAAACTAATAAAACGCAAATTTGAGGCCTTAAATGATCTCAAATGGCTAAAATCGCAAGACCGCATCACAAAGTCCTGCATCTTGTTTAGAGCGTCGTTTTACTATGACCGTGCGAATTTCGTGTCATTCTGACACAACAAAATTACAAACGAGAAAGTGAAATAAAAAAAAAAAAAATTGCCCTACTACAACGGTTATAGTTATAACAGCTGTAATAGGGGTGAAATAAAAAAAAAGCCCTATTACAGCGGTTATAACTATAATCACTATAATAGGCACCCCTATTATAGCGGTTATAATTATAACCACTGTAATAGGGGTCCGATTACAGCGGTTAAAAACTGCTGTAATGGGTAAAAAAAAAATGACTGTAATAGTCATTTTTTGTAGTAGTGCCTATTTGTAAAGGAACAAAATTATCAAAATATATGGCTCCAAAATCGGAAATAAAATTTGAATAATAAAATCAAAAACTTAATTTGAGACAGTTGGAAGTTTAATTGTATGGAATGTTGCACTAGAACCGATCTTAATTATATTGTTGGCTTGATAGGAAGATAGTAGATACCAAAGTAATCCAAAATATTTAATTACTAAGTTGGTTAGCTATTAAAGTTGTTCTTATACAGCTAAAAAGAACACTAGGTCTTAACTCGGCATATTTAGGAGTAAAAAGCTATTTGCACCCTCAATAAGGGTGCATTTTGACAGTTTACACCATCAAAAATAAAAACACACATTGCACCCTGAAATTAAAATTGTTTGATAAGTTGCACCCTAGCCCAATTGATATTAAGTTCACTCTGTGAATGAAAAAAAAAGAGGGGCAAAACAGTCCAAAAAAAATTATTTGTTGGCTCCGACACAATAGCAATAATAAGCAAATTGCAGTGATAATAAATTCCCTCGAACTTCTAAATTTTTTTTTGCACAATTCAAAAAAATTGTTGGGGGGCGGGGGAGTTCTAAAGTGTCACGAACAATTGCAAGTCGGGTTGTAAATAAATTAAGTTGAGGCGAAGTGAGTACTAGTTCAAGCAAAAAAATATTTTTGAGTTTCGTTTGTTATATTAATGAACCGAGCTCTTAATGACCCATCTTGAAATAAATATCAAGTAGTTTGGTTCGTTTTTCAACATCACCTCAAGATATCTTGACGTTTTGTAAGAGTAAAAGTTTTGTGAAATCTACTCTAAAATGAGAAATTTGATTCATGGTTGCCAGGTAGAAGAAATTTTAATCTCATTACTGACAACGGTAATGGATTACATAATATCATTTTTCGGACATTTATTCGCTTGTTTTTACAGCTGGGATTGCGATTTAGTTCAAGGATCATGGTGCGACATGCCAAGAAGTCTTGATTTCAAGGTACAAAATGTGCTTCGTTATTTTTTTAGGGTGGAATGTGCCAAAAAACACCATTTTTAGGCACGCACAAGACAGCTCCCAGGCGCGGCCAGCAACCGGGGCCCAGGCGCGGCAAGTCTAAGGGTTAGAGCCGATTAGCAGTTTTGGCGCCTGGGCGCGCCTGTCTAGGAGCCTAGGCGCTGATTGCGAACTGTAAGCGTCTTTTAGACGCGGTTTTCTCTGTTTTTGGCAAGTTTTGAGTAACCTATTGGGATTAGGTCATTGTATCTGGGCCTCCAAGGATAGAACATATAAGTAGATGATATTCTTTTCATTGTAATTGTATCTCTCTCTCACAAGAATAATAAAATCTTTCTAGCATAGGTCCGTGGACGTAGGCAATTTGCCGAACCACGTAAAATCGCTATCTCTTTTTCTTGCTTTTCTTTACTTTTAAGTTCTTTTATGCGCATTGATTCCTAACAACTGGTATCAGAGCACGGGTTAAAGTTATCTGTGTGAATCAATGGTGTCTGAAGAAAGAAAAGTGAAGATTGACAAATTTAATGGAAAAGACTTTGGATTCTGGGGAACATCGATGGAGGATTATCTGTACCAGAAAAAGTTCCATCAACTGTTGTCGGGGAAGAAGTTTAAAAAGATGTCAGACGAGGATTGGGTGTTATTGGATAGGCAAACTGTAGGTGTTATTCGATTGACGTTATCAAGAAACGTGATGTTTAACATCCTAGATCAAACAACAATGGCGGATTTGATGAAGCGTTATCTAATATGTATGAGAAGTCATTCGCATCGAATAAAGTCTACCTGATGAGATGTTTATTCAATTTGAGGATGAAGGAGGGAGGATCGGTGACCAACCATATCAACGAGTTCAACGTGATCATCACTCAGTTGAGCTCGGTTGATATTAATTTTGAGGATGAGGTAGGGGCCTTAATTTTATTGTCTTCATTGTCGGATAGTTGGAGTGCGATGGTAACTGCTGTGAGTAGTTCGTCTGGGCAAAGGAAGTTGAAACTTTAGGAGATTCGGGATCTGATTTTGAGTGAGGATAGTCGCTAGAGGGAATTAGGAGAACTCACGTCTGCTGCATTGAGTGCAGAAAGTAGAGGAAGAGGTGTTCAATTGGGTTGTCAGAAAGGTAGAGGTCGATCCAAGTCAAAGTGGCGAGGGAAGTCAAAACCGAGCAAGGAGGCTGATTGCTGGGGCTGCGGGAAGAAAGGCCATTACAAGAGTGATTGTCTTGAAAAGGTGGGTTAAAATCAAAGTCGTGAACATCAACAAGCATACGCAATAGTAGACAATGTCGGACATGCTTTGGTTTGCTGACAGTCCAGTCGACCAATGGGTTCTGGACTCAGATCGTCGTTCCATGCTACTTCATGTAAGAATTATCTAACAAATTATGTTTCTGGAAAATTTAGAAAGGTTTTTCGTGCAGATGATGAACCTTTGAAAATTGTTGGTAAGGGTGAGGTCACAGTGACGACGGCACAGGGAAAGCAGTTGAAACTGCATAATGTGAGACATGTTCCGGGGCTGAGAAAGAATTTTATCTAAATGGGTCAAATTGACAGTGATGGGTACACCACGGTGTTTGGTGGTGGTGTATGGAAAATCACCAAAGGAAATCTAGTGGTGGCTCGTGGCAAGAAGTCGAGGACTCTGTATACCACAGAAATTAAAAAGGACTCGGTTGCTGCAGTCGAGGCCATAGAGGATGTTCATTTATGGCATAGGCGACTAGGGCATATGAGTGAGAAGGGAATGAGAATCATGGCATCCAAGGGGAAGCTACCAATCTCGAAGACGGTTGAGTTGGGTGGGAAGCAGAAAAGGTGAGTTTTTCCAAGACGGGTAGAGAACCGAAGGCAGAGAAGTTGGAGCTTATGCATACTGATGTATGGGGACCGGCTCCCATACAGTCGCTTGGAGGGTCGAGATATTATGTTATCTTCATAGATGATTCCACTCGAAAGGTATGGGTCTATTTTATGAAAAATAAGTCGGATGTGTTTAATACCTTTAAGAAGTGGAAGACAGAAGTCGAGAATAAAATGTGTTTGAGATTGAAGTGTCAGAGGTCCAATAATGGCGGGGAGTGTGACAGCCAAGAGCTCAAAGACTATTGTGTAGAGAATGGGAACAAGATGATCAAGACCATTCCGGGGACTCCGCAACAGAATGGGATTGCAGAGCAGATGAATAGAACCTTGAATGAACGAGCTAGGAGCATGAGGCTTTACTCCAGGTTGCCAAAGACGTTTTGGGCTGATGCAGTGAGCACGGCGGCTTACCTCATCAATCGAGGACCTTTAGTACCGTAGGACTTCAAAATAATAGAGGTGGTTTGGTCTGGAAAGGAGGTAAATTTATCGCATTTAAAAATATTTTGTTGTTTATCTTATGTCTTGCGAAGTTCTGATGACAGAGATAAATTAGATCCTAAGGTACATAAGTGCATCTTTATCGGTTATGGAGGAGAGAGTTTTGTGTATCGGTTCTAGGATTACCAAAACAATAAAATCATAAGAAATAAGGATGTCACGTTCAATGAAAAGGTGCTTTACAAGGATAGACTTGGAGCAGAGACTGAGGAAAACGAAAGAACAAAGGCGATATTGGAAGAGATCACTCTAGAGGAGGTTGCGGGGAATGACACTGAGAATAGGATCGAGGATGATTCGGGGACTCCACCACCAATCTTGAGAAGATCGAGCAGAACTCCTAAACTAAACATGAGGTATTCCCCTTCCTTACACTATTTACTTTTGACGAATTCAAGTGAGCCCGAGTCGTACAAGGAGGCAATGAGTGTAGGAAATTCTCTCAAGTGGGAGCTTACCATGAAGGATGAAATGAGCTCGCTTGAGAGAAATAAAACTTGGAAGTTGACTGAGTTACCAAAGGGGAAACGGGTTTGGCAAAACAAGTGGGTATTCCGAGTTAAGGATGAACCGGATGGTAGTAAAAGGTACAAGGCGAGGTTGGTGGTCAAAGGGTTCCAGCAGAAGGAAGGGATTGACTACACTGAGATTTTTTTTCCGGTTGTCAAGTTAACTACTATTAGGATGGTTCTAAGTGTTGTTGCTGCAGAGGATTTGCATCCTGAGCAATTAGATGTAAAAAGGGCATTCCTTCATGGGGAATTGGAGGAGGATATCTACATAGTTCAACCGGAAGGTTTTCTGGAGAATGGATGAGAAGACCTTGTATGCAAGCTAGAGAAAAGCTTGTACGGACTTAAACAAGCTTCGAGGCAATGGTATAAGAAGTTTGACACCTTCATGGCTAGTAGTGGATATAATAGGTGTCAAATGGATCATTGCTGTTATTTCAAGAAGTTGAGGGATTGTTACAACATATTGCTACTGTATGTGGATGATATGTTAGTGGTTGGGTCTAACATGAGAGAAATTGATAAGTTGAAGATGCAACTATCCACGGAATTTGAGATGAAATACATGCGAGCTGCAAATACAATCCTCGGGATAAGGATCATTCGAGATAGGTTGAGTGGGAGTCTCAAGTTGACTCAAGAGAAGTACATTGAAAAGGTACTTGCTAGATTTGCAATCTCAAATGCAAAGTCTAGAAGTGCACCTTTGGGGAGTCATTTTAAGTTGAGCAAAGAACAATCACCTAAGACTGAGGAGAAGCGAGATCGAATGGCAAAGGTTCCCTATACCTCTGTCATTGGGAGTTTGATGTACGCAATGGTGTGTACAAGGTCGGATATAGCTCATGCAGTGGGAGTTGTGAGTCATTATATGGCTAATCCGGGGTTGGAGCATTGGGAAGTGGTAAAGTGGCTACTGAGGTACTTAAGGGATACATTGAGTATGTGCTTGTGTTTTTTGAGCAGTAGTGCGACTTTAGAGGGCTTTGTGGATGCGGATTTAGGTGGTGATCAAGATGGTTGGAAGAGTACATCGGGGTGCATTTACACTTTGGGTGGCATGGTAATAAGTTAGACTTATAGGCTACAAAAGTGTGTAGCACTCTCCACAACCGAGGCTGAGTACATTGCTATTTCAGAAGCGAGTAAAGAATGGTTTGGTTGAAGAACTTTCTGAGGGAGATTGATAAAGAGCAACGGGATTGTGCACTTCATAGTGATAGTCAAAGTGCCATTTGTTTAGCAAAAAATCCAGTGTTTCACTCAAGGACGAAGCATATTCAATTGAAGTATCATCATATGCGAGATATGATAGAAGATGGGACTTTGGAGTTGAAGAAGGTGTTTGGTCCAAAGAATCCGGCGGATATGTTAACTAAGGGGGTTACCACCGAGAAACTGACGCTTTGCATGGCGTAAGTTGGCCTCGAACTTATGTGATGATGAGGCAGACTTATGTTGGAGAGAGAGTGCATTCACTTGGAGAATGAAGAGTCGTGGAGTTTGATGTTTCTACTTTGAATTTGGTCTCCAAGTGGGAGATTGATGGGTTTAAGTGTGGAGGCAAATCAAAGTGCGAAAGAAAAGATAAAATGGGCAAAGACACATTTTGGAGTTGCTGGGCGAACACAACGGCGCCCAGGCGCAGCACAAGTCGTGCCCAGGCATGGTAATTGGAAGCCGAGGCGGACACGACGAAGACACGAGCCCAGGCGCGCAAAAGACGGCGCCAAGGCGTGGCTCAACCGGCGCCCAGGCGCGGCAAGTCGAAGGGTTGGAGCCGATTAGCAGTTTTGGCGCCTAGGCGCACTTGTCTTGGTGCCTAGGTGCGGATTGAGAACTAGGCGTCTTT
The DNA here is from genome assembly GCA_019426215.1 of Buddleja alternifolia. Lineage (NCBI taxonomy): Eukaryota > Viridiplantae > Streptophyta > Magnoliopsida > Lamiales > Scrophulariaceae > Buddleja > Buddleja alternifolia. Next base: position 11,736,581 of record CM033401.1, on the reverse strand, counting down.
TAGACTCGATTTTCTCTATTTTTGGCAAGTTTTGAGTTACCTATTGGGATTAGGTGATTGTATCTTTGCCTCCAAGGATAGAACTGTTGGGAAATATACATATAGCCCGACTAAGCATAGCGGAAAATTAAAATTTTAGTTTCTCGAATTTAAACATGCGAGTTTATTAATCCTACAGGCTTATCACGTATCATAGGCTTGCGCATCTCTACACTAGTTATTTAAAACTTAAATAAAGAAGATCTTACCTTATTCGATTTTTCATAAAAATCGAAGAGTTTCTTCTTCCTTAACGTAAGCTCCCTAGCTTGCTCCTCGTTCTTTGAATCAACTCATTCGTTTTTCCCTTGGATGAAGATTTCGATTTCCTCCACCAAAAACGGCTTTGATCGGATTCTTGATTCACTTCAGAGACCCAAGTGTTTCTCCTCTAAAGTTGATCCACACCCTGGATACCCACTCGTCTATAATCTTTAGCTAGATTGATCTATAAACGTTTATTGTCACTCCAAGGAATAGTGTATGAGATTAAGGTGGAAACAAATAATACTTCTCTAAATATTTTGGATGAGTTCTTGAATTCAAGATCTTGATGAATAATCAAGAACTCAAGAACAATATATGGAGAGAGAGAAGGAGAACTTGAAGAAAAAACTAAAAAGTAACTCTCTTTATACATAATAATATATACGTATATATATAGCTCATCTAAAGCCATGCATGAACACAATCCTATTGTGCTTAAAATATATAGATGCACACGTATGATTCATCTCATGCATGCTTCCATGCACCTCATGCATGCTTCCATGCACAAGCACACTTCTAGTGTGCTTCAATCTCATGCATGCCAGCCATATATATATATATATATATATATAATATATCATATATATTTTCCCTCCTTTTTAATTAGATTGCAATTCTTTCATATGTAGGAATAGAAGACTAATTAATTCCTATATAGAACTCGTCTATTTTAATTAGTTTTCTTTCTCTCTAAGAAATCATATTTCTTCTAGTAGAAAATTAATTAAACTCTTTAATTATTTTCCTCCACCAAATTTTTGACCAAGGCTTAATAAAATAGTTTTTTAATAATTAATCCACCATACTAGATTAATTAAAAATCACTTCCAATTAATTAAATGTTTTCTAGACTTTTACCAAACATCTTTTGGACTTAATTAAATATTCATCCAACTATTGAATAAATAAAAAGTCTTAATTAATTAATCTTATTAATCAATATATTAACTCAACTACTTTGAATTAAATTTTCTTAGCTAAGAAATGGATTTGTCCGAGTATTGTGTGTGACCCTTTAGGTTCACCAACATACTAGTAATGGGTTCATAACCTTTATGATTTAATTTGGACAATTAAATTGTCTCGATTAATTAAACACTTTTAATTAACCATCTTATTATTTAATCTTCATTAAATATAAGATACCGACAAATCAAAGAAAAGTTTCTAGCTACTTATCTTGAAGACTTAGATGTAGGCGATTCAAAGTGAACCTTTCCAATCGCGCATTCCATGCAAGTGAGATTCTTCCATCAACTAATTTCCCAATTGAATTAAGGATCGAGGAATCTTATTGGTCGAGATCCTTGTAAATTCAATTTTAATAGTTCAAGTGTGTTTGACTAGTGATTAATTAATTCAAGAAACTCATTTCTTAATTAATTACATACTTGCCTTGGCCAAGGACTAACTCAATCAAATCACTTAGAATAGTATATGAAATTCACTTGTCCATCTAGACAAGTGATGGATCCTTTGTTGTCAACACCAACCTCCATATACAAGTCACTACACCCAATCACCAGTCCATATGTGTCCTTGTAAAAGAACTGGCACAGGAGTCAAAGTGCAGTGAGTCAATATACAAGATTACTGTGATAACTCAAGTCAAAGAATTAATCTTGCACTATCGTGATTAAGAAACCCCTAATTCGACATATATAGAAATAATTCCAATATAAGAAGTTTCGGTCAGGGTAATCAATGAACTTGTTCTCAACAAGCACCCGCGTATGTGCATTTGTGTCAACTACACTAATGTCTATAAAACAAGACATTCTCTAATTAAGAGTGTGCATCATAGGCGCAAGTCTATCCAAATTATCAATGTCCCATCTTGATAATTCTATGACTTGTATAGTAATTAGAAATCACAGCCTTAGAGACTTGTTTTATGATATCCATCCAAGGAGATATCAAGCCCCATAGCTATGTGTGAATTCTAGGGACTTCATCATACAGTTATAACAATATAAATATAAGATGAAGAAATGCCTTTTATTAATATAATGTAAAACGAAATTGTTTATTACAAGAATAGATATAGAAAGCCTATCTAGGATTGGCTCACAGGACACTACTCTAACAATCTCCCACTTGCACTAGAGCCAATCTCCTTGGTATTTTAGACCCATCTTCTCAAGATGTCCTTCTAATACATTACGAGACAAGGGCTTAGTTAGTGGATCCGCTATGTTCTCCGTTATATCGACCTTTTTCACGCGTACGTCGCCTCTACCAACAATCTCTCAGATCAGATGGTATCACCTCTCTATGTGTTTGGATCTTTGATGAGACCTCGGCTCCTTTGCTTGAGCAATGGCGCCATTATTGTCATAGTACAGAGGTACTGGATCGACAATGCTAGGGACTGCACCCAACCCTTGGATGAAGTTCCTAATCCAAACAGCTTTCTTTGCTGCATCAGATGCAGCTATGTATTCAGCCTCGGTTGTGGAATCCGCAGTAGTTTTCTATTTGGAACTCCTCCAACTTACTGTTCCACCATTGAGGGTGAATACAAATCCCGACATTGATTTAAATCATCCACCTCAGATTGGAAACTAGAGTCAGTGAACCCTTCTAGTTTCAATTCTCCACCGCCGTATATCTAAAACAAGTCCTTAGTCCTTCTTAAGTACTTGAGGATTGTTTTCACGGCTACCCAGTGCAACTCACCTGGGTCGGACTGAAAACGACTCACTACACTTAATGCATGAGCCACATCAGGCCTTTTACATAACATTGCATACATAATACTTCCTATGGCAGAAGCATATGGTACGCGAGCTATCCTATCTCGTTCCTGGGATGTCGAAGGACACATGGATTGAGAATACCGGATCCCATGACTCATAGGCAAGAATCCTTTCTTTGATTCCTCCATACTAAACCTTTTTAGCATTTTGTCTATGTACAATGACTGAGACAATCCTATCATCTTTCTTGATCTATCTCTATAGATTTTAATTCCTAAGATGTAGGATGCATCTCCTAAGTCTTTCATGGAGAATTTGGTGGATAACGATACTTTAGTCGATTGCATCATTCCTACATCATTCCCAATAAATAGAATATCATCAACATAAAGTACTAAGAATGTCAGTGCACTCCCACCGACTTTCTTGTACACACATGGTTCATCTTCGTTTTTAATGAAACCACACATCCTTATAGTTTCATCAAAACAGATGTTCCAACTTCGGGATGCTTGCTTTAGTCCATAAATGGACTTTTGGAGTTTGCAAACCTTTTGCTCACTCCCACTAGATATGAAACCTTCTGGTTGTTTCATGTAAATCTCTTCCTCTATGTTTCCATTGAGGAAGGCGGTTTTCACATCCATCTGTCATATTTCATAATCATAATGAGCAGATATTGCAAGCAAAATCCTAATGGATTTAAGCATTGCTACTGGCGAAAAGGTTTCTTCATAGTCGATACCCTCTCTTTGAGTGTAACCTTTTGCCACTAGCCTAACTTTATAGGTCACTACCTCTCCATTTGCTCCAAGCTTTCGCTTATAGATCCACTTACAACCAATGGGTACTATACCCTCTGGTGGATCTACCAAGGTCCATACCTTGTTGGAGTACATGGAGTCCATTTCAGATTCCATGGCACTTTGCCACTTCCCCGAATCAATATCACATATTGCTTCGTTGTAGCTTCTTGGATCTTCATCCACTTGAAGCTCCTCCTTATTACTTTCTAGTAATAGACCATACCTCTCAAGTGGCCCTCGGATCGTTTCGGATCTTCTCGGAGGTTGTGTGTTAGATATTTCAGTGTTTTCTTGTGTCTGTGTTTCCAAAGTTTGTGAGATAATTTGTGGTTCTTGAACTTCTTCAAGTTCTATGATCTCGCCCTTTCTATTTAATAGAAACTCCTTCTCTAAGAAGATGGCATTCCTTGAGACAAACACCTTTTGTTCTGATGGATCACAGAAGTAGTACCCCGCAGTTTCTTTAGGGTACCCCACAAATTTACATAAGCTAAACTTAGATTCTAACTTATCTCTCACTAGCCTTTTCACATGGACTGAACAACCCCACACTCGAAGATATTTGTATGAGGCCAGTTTACCACGCCATAACTCATAAGGTGTTTTGGGCACTGCTTTGGAAGGCAATCTATTTAATAGATAAGCCGCAGTTTCTAAGGCATAACCTTAGAAAGATTGAGGAACTTCAGTGAAACTCATCATGGAACGAACCATATCCAATAAAGTCCTATTCCTTCGCTCAGACACCCCATTCAATTGTGTTGTTCCAGGTAGAGTCCACTGAGAGAGAATCCCATTCTCTTTAAGATAACTAAGGAATTCATCACTTAAGTATTTTCCTCCCCGATCAGATCGAAGAGTCTTAATACTATGGCTTAGTTGTTTTTCTACTTCATTCCTAAACTCTTTGAACTTTTCAAAAGCTTCAGATTTATGCTTCATAAGGTACACATATCCGTACCGTGAATAATCATTGGTAAGTAATGAAGTAAGTACACCTTCCTTTAGTACTTATACTAAAAGGACCACAAACATCCAAGTGGATCAAATCCAAATGATGAGTGGCATGTTCTACTTGTCCTACAAATGGTGACTTGGTCATTTTTCCTTTAAGACAAGATTCACAAGTAGGCATGGTTTCCTCTTCCTTAAGGTCGAGTACACCTTCCTTTGCCAATTTGTGCATTCTTTCTTTGGAAATATGTCCTAGTCTAGCATGTCACAATAGTGTACTATTTAAGTTATCTTGTTTTCTTATTTAAGAAAAACAAATTAAACACCTTTAATTTAGTTCCTCTTCCAATGCCCTGGTTTACCGTAGTGGAAACACTCACCCTTATCTTTATCATCTTTAACCTTCTTGACCTCACCTTTAGCTTTTAGCTTCTTGTTCTTTTGGGAACTCTTCCCTTTCCCTTTCTTTAGCTTCTTAGCCTTAGAATTGGCAGAACTCACAAGTAGGATTGGTTTGTCCTTCTTGATGGTGGCTTCTGCAGTCCTTGACTTCCTTAACAAGTCAGGCCACGTTGCCTCCAGACTGTTCATGTTAAAGTGGACCACAAATTAGTCGAATGAGCTAGGCAAGGATTGAAGTACTAAGTCTATTGAGAGTTCATTGTCTAGAAAAATGTCAAGACTTGCGAGCTTCTCATTGAGCCCAATCATCTTTAGCACATGTTCTTGGACATTTGACCCCTCAGTCATACGAGCTCTAAAAAGCTCTTTAGACACTAAATACCTTTCCCTCCTAGACTTTTCACCATACAACTCTTGCAAGTGTTTGAAAATATCAGCAGCACTTGCCATATTTTCGTGTTGCTTTTGCAACTCATTCGACATTGATGCAAGCATCGTGCACCTTGCTTGGAGGTCATCGTTTAACCATTTCTTATGGGTTTCGATTTCCTCCTTCTCAACATCCTGGGGTAGAGTCGAGAGGGGTGCATCAGTCAAGACATGGGCTCTCTTCTCAGAGTTGAGCACTATCTTAAGGTTTCTAAGCAAATCAGAATAGTTGGGTCCAGTGAGTTTGTTTGTGTCGAGAATTGTGGAAAGCGGGTTCTTAGCCATCTTAGATATCTAGTTATCTACAAATTAAAGCGAAACAAAGATTAAGAAGATGTTTAATACATTATGTGTAGATATGATTTTAAGGTCATTTAATCATAAATTACCTCCCACTATTTAATTCAAATTCAATAACCCTCATCAAAGAATTCGAGAAAAACAATTTTTCTTAGTGAGTTTGAAGTCCAATTTAATTATTACATACCCCAATTTTATGGACACATACATAATAATTAAAAAGATAGACAACACTTATCAATTACATCCCCATGTAACCCTCAATTATTTTACCTCATGTTTCACATGGGCCAAAATTTTATGCGCCCCCATGTTACTCCTATGTTAAGTTAGACCCATCAAACCTACATGTAAATAATCCACCCAAAAAATTCCACTTGCAATGGTCAACTTAGAGGATAAATTACCCATGTGCAGCTCTATACTTAGTAATAATCACGGTTTTCTCATTATAGAAAGTCCCACTTGCAATGGTCGACTAATCTACATAAGTAGCACCGACATGCTATTACTTTTGATGGTAGGCATGGCATATTAAACCCCGTTTAATTTTATCCCATATTAACTTAAAATTAAAATCATTAAGATTTTATAAACTTATCAAAATAAGTAAGGGAATTTTAGTATATTATGAAAAGGTCTCATCGCTTCGATTATCTAATCTAAGTCTCTATCCTAAACATGTCCAACAACACATGAAAGGAAATAAACCATATCATAAGCATAATCTTAAAAACCTGCATCTTATACATAGACTCATGCATCTCATACATAAAACATGCATCACATACATAAAACCATGCATCTCATACATAAAATATAACATGGATATTTTGAGCCATATCTAAATCAATCCTATCTAGAGCCATCAAGGATCGAGTGCCGACAAGCCGAATAAATAACTGAAAATAAACATGCTTGTACAATCCTAATGGCCTCAAAATTCCATCATGCATATCAACTCATGAAAGCATATGTAAATTCTTAATTTACCAAATATTCCTCATAAATTAAATCAATTCGGGGTTTCTCCATAGATCTTGATTTTTCCAAAAATAAACAATTTAAAAAAAACTTTTAAATACAATTAAAATTTTTAGAAAAACGCTTTCCGAAACAAGTTGGACGGTTTCCTTGCTATGTGTATGTCAATACATATGTATGTCCATGTCATGATATTGGACTCCAAATCCAATTGGAATGCTAACTCCACCGCCACTTGGATTCGTAAAGCATGCAAATCTGAATTGCATGATCTACTTTTATGAATTTAACATAAACTAGATCCCATGTGTATCTCTAACACTACATGCAGCCAGCCGTACACAATTGGGATTCTTAATCCCTTTTTCACTCATGCAGCATCTTACGTGAGGGTGCAATTAATACATTGCATAACTCTCAACTCCCAGTTGACACTCGTGCGGCGGATTAGTTTAGTGCAATTCGGAATTGACGCTCAACTCTCAACTCCCCAATACTTGCATACACCAACAACACACGTACACTTATTCGATTCAATGTAATCTCATTACATAAAATTATTCTTCCGATTTAAACATCCTTTAAAAGCTGAAAATAAATAGTTTTTAATGAAAATCCCCAAATCAATAAAATTCATCAATTTAATAATTTTAAACGTACATCACATGCAACGATTAAAATAAAACGGATCATGCACGATGCGCGAGCCTTAGGCTCTGATACCACTGTTGGGAAATATACATATAGCCCGACTAAGCACAACGAAAAATTAAAATTTTAGTTTCTCGGATTTAAACATGCGATTTTATTGATCCTACAGGCTTATAATGTATCATAGGTTTGCGCATCTCTACACTAGTTATTTAAAACTTAAATAAAGAAGATCTTACCTTATTCGATTTTTCATAAAAATCGAAGAGTTTCTTCTTCCTTAACGTAAGCTCCCTAGCCTGCTCCTCGTTCTTTGAATCAACTCATTCGTTTTTCCCTTGGATGAAGATTTCAATTTCCTCCACCAAAAACGGCTTTGATAGGATTCTTGATTCACTTCAAAGACCCAAATGTTTATCCTCTAAAGTTGATCCACACCCCGGATAGTCACTCGTTTATAATCTTTAGCTAGATTGATCTATAAACGTTTATTCTAACTCTAAGGAATAGTGTATGAGATTAAGGTGGAAGCAAATAATACTTCACTAAGTATTTTGGATGAGTTTTTGAATTCAAGATTTTGATAAATAATCAAGAATTCAAGAACAATATATGGAGAGAGAGAGAAGGAGAACTTGAAGAAAAAACTAAAAAGTAACTCTCTTTATACATAATAATATATACGTATATATATAGCTCATCTAAAGCCATGCATGAACACAATCCTATTGTGCTTAAAATATATAGATGCACACGTATGATTCATCTCATGCATCTCATGCATGCTTCCATGCACAAGCACACTTCTAGTGTGCTTCAATCTCATGCATGCCAGCCATATATATATATATATATATATATATATATATATATATAATATCATATATATTTTTCCTCCTTTTTAATTAGATTGCAATTCTTTCCTATGTAGGAATAGAAGACTAATTAATTCCTAAATAGAACTCGTCTATTTTAATTAGTTTTCTTTTTCTCTAAGAAATCATATTTCTTCTAGAAGAAAATTAATTAAACTATTTAATTATTTTCCTCCACCAAATTTTCGACCAAGACTTAATAAAATAGTCTTTTAATAATTAATCTACCATACTAGATTAATTAAAAGTCACTTCCAATTAATTAAATATTTTTTAGACTTTTACCAAACATCTTTTGGACTTAATTAAATATTCATCCAACTATTGAATAAATAAAAAGTCTTAATTAATTAATATAGTAACTCAACCACTTTGAATTAAATTTCCTTAGCTAAGAATGGATTTGTCCGAGTATTGTGTGTGACCCTTTAGGTTCACCAATATACTAGTAATGGGTTCATAACCTTTATGATTTAATTTGGACAATTAAATTATCTCGATTAATTAAACACTTTTAATTAACCATCTTATTATTTAATCTTCATTAAACAATAGATACCCACAAATCAAAGAAAAGTTTCTAGCTACTTATCTTGAAGACCTAGATGTAGGCGATTCAAAGTAAACCTTTCCAATTGCGCATTCCATGCAAGTGAGATTCTTCCATCAACTAATTTCCCAATTGAATTAAGGATCGAGGAATCTTATTGGTCGAGATCCTTGTAAATTCAATCTTAATAATTCAAGTGTGTTTGACTAGTGATTAATTAATTCAAGAAACTCATTTCTTAATTAATTACATACTTGCCTTGGCCAAGGACTAACTCAGTCAAATCACTTAGAATAGTATAGGAAATTCACTTGTTCATCTAGACAAGTGATGGATCCTTTGTTGTCAACACCAACCTCCATATACGAGTCACTACACCCAATCACCAGTCCATATGTGTCTTTGTAAAAGTACTGGCACACGAGTCAAAATGCAGTGAGTCAATATACAAGATTACTGTGATGACTCAGGTCAAAGAATTAATCTTGCACTATCGTGATTAAGAAACTCCTAATTCGATATTTATAGAAATAATTTCAATATAGGAAGTTTCAGTTAGGGTAATCAGTGAACTTGTTCTCAACAAGCACCCGCGTATGTGCATTTGTGTCAACTACAATAATGTCTATAAAACAAAACATTCTCTAATTAAGAGTGTGCATCATAGGCGCAAGTCTATCCGAATTATCAATGTCCCATCTTGATAATTCTATGACTTGGACAGTATTTAGAAATCACAGCCTTAGAGACTTGTTTTATGATATCCATCCAATGAGATATCAAGCCCCATAGTTATGTGTGAATTCTAGGGACTTCATCATACAGTTATAACAATATAAACATAAGATGAAGAAATGCCTTTTATTAATATAATGTAAAACGAAATTGTTTATTACAAGAATAGATACAGAAAGCCTATCTAGGATTGGCTCGCAGGACACTATTCTAACAAGAACATATAAGTGGATGATATTCTTTTCACTGTAATTGTATCTCTCTCACAAGAATAATAAAATCTCTCTAGCATAGGTTTGTGGACGTAGACAATTTGCCGAACCACGTAAAATCGCTATCTCTTTTTCTTACTTTTCTTTACGTTTAAGTTCTTTTATGCGCATTGATTCCTAACATAAACATGTATGCTTAAGCTAAATCAAACGCCAAAATTCTTGAGCGTCTCCCAGTGGAGACCGTAGATTTGTCGAACCCAATGAACATATTTGTAAATGAATTCATATTAAATGAGGATCTGTAGATTGCAAAAGAGGAAAATAATTATAACATGAAGAATTTGTATTATTGTATTTTTAACTTAAACTGAATAACATAAACACATCTCATAAATGTTACATCTTTGTCGTTTAATGTTGTTGACCATAAATTTTGTTTTGTCCTACATTAAGCAAAAGCAATATGAAGACAACATTAATAATATACAAATAATGCAATTAATAATTCTAATTAAGAGAAAATCATGTATTAGGTATACGCTGAAGATGAGAGATGGGTGAATAAAAGATATAATAAATTATATAGGTTGGCAACACAACTAATTTATATTACCAGATGAGTATACGCAAATAGATCAATTTATCCACTCTGCCCCAGCCGACAACCTCCGAATAATAATCATCCAATGTAAAAATTATTTTTACTCCACATAAAATATCAATTATCAAATATATTATAGATATCATAAAATAAAACATTAATAACATTAATGGATGAAATTAGTTTTGTAAAAATTTGGTGTAGTGATATAAAGCTTTTCCAGCCAAAAATTATTAAATTCAACTTAACAGAGAGAATATTGCTTACATGTCTACATGTGGGTCTTTACCCATCTTCAAATTTCACATAACTTTAAATCACCTAGACAGGAAATGAAAATGTATCATTAATATTTGTACGAAGCTATATCTACTTTCAATGATCGTTTTTAACAAAATACCTTTATCTATACAATCGAGTCGACTGCAAGTTTGCAAATATTTCTTTATAGACGACATTCCTTGTATAAATCTCCACATGACCACTGATGGATTCATTTTTCATCAATACTTTTGTTGTTTTTTTCAAAACACCTCGTGATAAAGTTACATACAGTCGCGACATGATTTGGAAGATAGACTCCAACATTCGGAATGGTTTGTCCTTGGGAATTGTTGATTGTCAAAGCAAAACTCAAGCGAACAGTGAATTGCTTGCTTGTCATTTCAAAAGGCATTCCTGCATCTTCTGCACTTTTCAATGGGATTCTTGGTAAGAAAACTCTCGTACCCTTGAATTGTCCAACCAATATTTCAGCTTCAATGACATTTCTATCTAAATGATAACATATAAGTCTAGTACCATTACACAAACCAATCTTTGGATCAATATTCCTTAGGAGCATGATTGGAGAACCCTTCTTCAAAGTCAACTTATGTGGTGGTAAATTTCTAGGAGAGATAGAATTAAAAAATTCTGACAAATACAAATTCCTCGTATCATCAGCCACATAGTCAAATGAATAGTATGTCACTTCTTCACCCGGGAAAGCATTAAGAGCCTTTTCATTTAACTTGTCAACATCATCATTTACTCTCTTAATTTTGGGCGTATTTTCTCACTTGAGAAGAAGTGGGATGTTTTGAAGCTCCAATTTGAGTTGTTTCGAGGTGAGCTCCGATTTTGTACTCGAGATGGTAGAACGAAGCAGAGACGTCTCTTCCTCTGATCTTCTCGGGCGTTAATGGCAAGAAAATCAATTCTTGTAAGGTTGTGAAATCTGTTTCATAGATTGTGAAAGATAGTGAAGAAGGTGTGAGTTGCGGGAGTTTCTGAGAGCAGTTGTGTTTGAATGAGATTGAATGCACAGAATGTGTAATTTAAATAAATTGAAAAATCCTAATATACCCTTAAGAATGATAGATAGAAACACTAAATTGAGTATCACTACTACAAAAATACACTATTACAGCGCACCTATTACAACGATTCTGGTAAAACTGCTGAATAGAGGTACCTATTACAGTGGTTCACCTAATAATAAAAAAAAAAACCCACCCCCTTCCCCATTTGATCTCTCTCTCTCTCTCTTTATAGCACCACCACCACCATATAGCACCACCACCACCATAATATACCGCCGCAGCCGCCGCCTCCACCACCACTACCACCGTAAGATTCCTCTCTCTCTCTCTCTCTCTATATATATATATATATATAACTCTCTCTCGAAGCACCGCCGCCACCACCACCACCTTATAGCACCACCACCGCAGCCACCAACACCACCATATACTGTCGTCGCCTCCACCACCACCACCACCACCACCACCACCACCACCACCATTTGAGTTTAGTTTGTGCGAATTTGGGGTAAGTTTTTTAGATATATATATATATATATGTATGTATAGAGAGAGAGAGAGAGTTTGTGCTATGTGTCTCGAGTTTGTTCTATAAACTGGAAATTTCTCCTAAAATGTAACGGGTTTGTGCTATGTGTTTGTGTTTGTGCGAATTTGGGGTAAGTTTTTTAAATAAATATGAGAAATTTTTTGTGGTATAAGTAATTCTTGAGAATTGCCCATTTTTGTGGAAAATTTAGGAGAAATAGGGACTTGACTGAATTTAGGGTTAATTTGGGTTAGCTGAGGGTTAATTACGTTTAATTTGGGATTAAATTATGGTTATTTGTGGTTTAGGGTACATTAATCCAACTGGTGATCAATATTTATACTTAGTTGCTGTAAATATGATGCTTTATTTGTAGTTTTACATGATTTAAATGCAAGTTTCTTCTTTAATCTTTTGTAAATAGATCTAGGTTAAAGTTTATTGGTGTATCATTGAAAGCCCTCTACTATTTTAAACGACTTTTTACTCTTGCCCTTTGAAAGTTTTAAATGTTATATTCATTCCTCTCTCTCTCTCTATTTTTGTATGTTAACTTGGATATATTTTGATAAAGATTGAATTTATTTTCGTATAGTGAGATCAAAATTTTGGGTTTGTTGTGGGTGAAAGATCCGAATTTTGGGTTTGTTATGGTTGAAAGATCCGAATGTTGTTGGTTTCAAGTTTGGGGGAAGGATTAGTCGAGAACTTGGTACAAATGTTTGCGCCGTTACTCTGCCAAATTTTTTCTAGAATAATGAGCAAGAAAACCATCGTTTCAAACGGGAAGAAAAAGGCTGAGGAAGGTTCTTCAAGAAGTCCCAAGCCTACAATTGGGCATGATACACAGGGTTATCATTAAGGAGAAGTGTCTTGATATTAGCGCGAGGCCATCGTTGCAGGATTTGATCGAGTTTCATCACAATTGGTTAATTAAAATTATTTACTTAATTCAACTCAACTGATGTTAATAAAAGTATTTTAATAAAGGTTAATTAATAAAATTATTTAAGAAAGGATAATAAATTAATTTATCTAAGTAAGGATAGTAATTAATGTTAGTTTAATTTTCAAATAATTTAGAAACTTTTATAGTGTTTTGACAAAAGTTGTCTCACATGAGAAATTTGAATTAGGAAAAAGGGAATATAAATCAGATTCAAGATGGATCGAAGTTGGATTTTAGCAGATCGTATGTCGAAGCAATATGAGAAAGGGGTGAAAAGTTTCATCAAGTTTGAGGTTGAGCATGCACCAGATCCGACTAGGATCACCTGCCTGTGTTTACGTTGTTGTTTTCAAAAGAGAATTAGTCCACGTGACTTGAAAGATCGTTTGGTGTGTAATAGAATTGATAAAAGCTACAAACGTTGGACAAGACACGATGAAAACTGTGTCACATCAGATGATTTGGATGGTACGTCATATCCATCACCAGGATTTGGACATGGATAATTATGAGCCTGATCGTTTGGAGGAGATGACAAATGTGACTGAGGAGGATTTGCGAAATTGTCCTAAAATGTAATGTTTGACAATTTGATAAGTGATTCAAAGACACCACTGTGTAGTGGTAGTAAATTCATAAGATTGAAAATAGTCCTAAACCTCTACAAGTTAAGAGTCAACAATGGGTGGAGTGATAAGAGTTACACAGACTTACTTAGTCTATTAAAAAGCATGTTATCCAAGGATAATGTGTTACCTAATCGTACTTATGAGGCTAAATGGATGTTAACCTCAATTGGCATGAGATATGAGAGGATACATGCTTGTCTCAATGACAACATATTGTTTAGAAATGACTATACATCGTTGAAGGCTTGTCCAAAATATGGCGCCTCACGGTACAAGAAGAAAGGATCTGCTCATGTCAAAACAATGTGGTATTTGCCCATAATACTTAGATTTAGGCGCATGTACAGTAGTCAGGAGTTTGCCAAGGACTTGACATGGCATGTTGATAGAAGGCTTAAAGAAGGGATTGAGGATGACAAGATTGGACACCCCTCAGATTCTCCTCAATGGCAAAAGATTGATGATGATTTCCTTGAATTTGGGGAAGAACTAAGAAACCTACGCCTTGTATTAGCTACAGAATGCATGAACCCACATGGTTTGCAGAGTACCTCATGGTACATGGTCGGTGATTTTGATGGTCTACAACCTACCCCCATCGCGATGCATAAAGCGAGAGCATATAATGATGCCTATACTCATTTCTGGGCTGAAACAAACAGGAAATGATATAGATGTCTACTTGACTCCTTTAATTGAGGATTTGAAGATGTTGTGGGAGACCGGTATTGAAGTATATGATGGGTTCAAAAAAGCAAGTTTCAATCTTAGAGTCATTTTATTTGGAACAATTAATGATTTTCCAGTAAGAGCTAATCTCGAGGGATATGGATACATGGCCAATGTGGATGCCCCATATGTGTCAAGAGTACAGATCAATATCGATTGCCACACTCTCAGAAATAGGCATGCCAAGGACATCGGAGATGGATGAAGCGGAAATATCGATATCGTCAGTGGAAGAAAGCTTTCAATGGGAAGATAGAAGAAGGTCGAGCTCCTAAGTGCTTGACTGGTGAAGACATGTTTTAGAATGTAAGACTTGGATATCAAATGTGGAAAGACTTTTGCAGGTGGCCTTGCAAAAAATGGGTGGAAAAAAAGGTCAATTTTCTTTGAGTTGCTGTATTGGAAGTCCTTACATGTTAGACATTTTCTTGATATTATGCATATTGAGAAAAATATATTTGATAGTGTAATTGGTACACTTCTAAATATGCTTGGAAAGACAAAACATGGCGTACAGGCAAGGTTAGACTTAGTTGAAAAGAAAATAAGAGGTAAATTGGCACCGATAAAGAAGGGAAAATGTACTTATTTGCCTCCAATAACTTACACTCTATCTCGGAAAGAAAAAATTGCATTATGTGAGTTTCTTGATGGAGTGAAAGTTCCAGAAGCGTATTCTTCAAAAATTAGCAGTCTTGTATCAATGAAGGACTTGAAGCTAAAGCACATGAAGACTCATGATTGTCATGTAATCATGAATCACTTGCTACCAATTGCTATACAAGCCATTTTTTTTTTGAAAAAGGTGAGAGAAACTATAACTAGATTGTGTTGCTTCTTCAAAGCAATGTGGAGCAAGGTGTTTGATCCTGAACAATTTCCTGCACTTCAGAAACAAATTATCATCACTTTGTGTGAGCTTGAGATGTATTTTCCACCTACGTTTTTGAATTTAATGACTCACCTACCTATTCACTTGGTTAGATAAACATAACTATGTGGACCGGCTTTTATGAGATCTATGTATCCGGCTGAGTGTTACATGAAGGTATTGAAAGGCTACGTGAAAAATCGTAGTAGACCAGAAGGTTGCATTGTTGAACGGTACATAGTTGATGAAACTTTTACATTTTGCACAGAATATCTGGTAGATTCTAACGTTGCAGAGCTTCCAAAGTCTCATGTTCTGGGAGGGAGAACAGAAGGAGAAAGCGTAATTGGAAAGTAATTAGTTAGTGTTTCTTGCACACAAAGGGATGAGGCACACCTATATGTGCTCCACAACACCGACGAGGTTGACCCATATGTTGAAGAGCACAAGGACCAACTTAGGATATTAAATCCAAATAAAAATGAGAGCTGGATTTCAAGAGAGCATAACAAGAGTTTCATCGATTGGTTCTGAAAGCATATTGAACAAAAACAAAAAGAGAATCCACTTTCAGTTTCAGATAAATTGACATGATTGTCGATGGGTCCGGGCAGACTAGTATTTTGTTATTCAGGTTATCGTATAAATGGTCGCACATTCTATACAAAAGACCAAGATGAATGAAGTACAATGCAGAATAGTGGGGTGAGTCTTGTTGCTCAAGCAATGCATATCTCAATTGCGAAAGATAATAACCCTATTTATGCCGATTTATCATATTATAGGATGATTGAACATATATGGGAGCTGGATTATAGTTGATTTCCGATGACTGTATTTGGGTGTAGGTGGGTTGACAATAAAAATGGTGTCCAAAATAATGAAATATGCTTCACTCGAGTAGACCTTGAAAGGGTGGCATATAAAGATGAACCTTTCATTTTGGCATCACAAGCTAAGCAAGTGCTTTTTGTCACCAATCCTATTGATAAGAGGTGGTCCATTGTTTTATCGACAAATAAAAATACTTGTATTGAGGATGATTATGAAGAAAGTGAAGATGATGGAGTAAATCCTATTTTAGGTGATTCACAATCAATTGATAGTGATGATGACTTGGATATCAGTGATGATGAATTGTATATGCGGTAAGATCACCAAGAGAGAATATGGATTAATCCATCAGTTCATCGGCGTACTTAAAAAAATGGTCGTACCGATGGGAAGCAAAAGACTATTAAGCCAACGATAAAAAGAAAACGATGAGAGGTATTTGAACTTATTTGATAATTATATGATAGACTTATTTTCTGATCATCAAATTCTGAAATAAAGTAAAATATTCATGGCATCTTCATATTTCATAAGTGAGTTTACTTTGACAAGAAATAATCTATGCATTTTTTGTAATCTTTGTTACTTCTAATTTAAAATTATGTTGTTGATATATGAATCTAACTTTTATATTTCTGGCTTTTGTAGGTTGATGGCTTCAGAGCGTGCTGGAAGTTTTCCCCAGGAGGATGCACGTGGAGCCGACAAACGTGTTGAAAATGAGATATGAATAGGTGTCACGGGGATGAGAAAAGTCATTAATGCCAGAAGGAAAGGCATAAGGCTACCTATCGGCTGAAATGAGAAAGGCCGAGTAGTTAACCCAAACAATGCAACACTTGTTGGTCACATAGGAGTCCTAGCTCGGCAGAAGGTGCTGATTATCATCAGTAATTAGCTACAAGTCCCGGCACCAACAAAAAAAAGCAATTTGGGATGAAATAGTGGTAATTTAGTTATTATCATGTTTCCAATTGTTAATGTATTTTTTGTTGATTTAATTTTCTCTAAATTATAATTCCATATATACTTTGTTGTTTGTTTTTTAAGTTCTCATTTGATATTGAAAAAAATAGAAAAAAATACGTACTAGCAGAAGCTGGGAAGCTAGCACGAAACTTTAGGAACTACTTGAGTAGAGTGTGGGTACAGGATGATGATGATGAGAACATTAATTACAACCCACCCTCACAATATGAGATACCTCAAGCTGATTGGACGGCATTTTTAGATGTTCGCCTAAGTGAAGAGTTCCAGGTTGTCATATTAATTTAAGGTTTCATTTGTTGGTTATTGCGTTTATATGTAACTAATACGTTGATTAGTGCTCTGATTATGTAATAAACAACAACTAAGTAGGAAAAATCAGGAAAGAGCAAAGAATCCTGAATATCCTTTTAGGAAATCACGTCTTGGACATGCTCTTGTGGAGCAAATTGAGATACGTAGTTCATTTAACAGTGAATCCTTACAATTTTTTTAATAAAAACTCTTTGTTAATAAATATATATTTTTTAATCAAAATATAAATGAAGAAAAGAAAGGAAACTAGGTCAATTGCATAGAGGTGACACGAACACTCGTGTGGATGATTTCGCATTCCGATAAAAAGAATGAGATTGATAATGTCAATGTTAAAGAGTAGTAAATGAAATGGTGAGTTATTTGCAATTTTAGCTCTATAATGTGTTGTATGTTTGTTTTGAAATACTTTTGAAAGAGCAAAGTTCGCTAAGTTTTTTATTTTTTAAATGTATTATTACAGAAGTGCATATCACAAGAGAGTACTAGCCATAGTGGAAACGATAGGAGCCGGGACGATCTATTGGCTAAAGCTCTTAAAAAGAAGGAGCATCTGGGTCGCGTTAGCGGTATTGGCTTTGGGGTGTCACAAAGAGAGTACTTTATAGATCCAAAGCCTTCTGAACAGATGGAGATGGAAAGCTTGAGAAGTATGATGAGGGGCCTCACCGAATCACTATGCTCCTTACAACGCGAGATTGCCGAGTTGCGGACGTTTGGGTCGCGTCAGCCACATGAAGATGAGTTGATTTCTTTGAAAGATAGCTGCACAGAACCAGTTAAGATGCTTCCTGAGGTAATGATCTAAACTTGTTTAGTGATCATGTAACTTGCAACTCTCTATTTCTGTAAAACACACAAAACTTTATAATATAATGGTATATAGTGTAGGTTAAGGCGCCATGTCAATTAGATATCGTGTGGTGGCTGAAGGACTTATGTTCAATCGATCATAGGATAGAACACTTCACAACCGTCCATTAGCCACCAACCATGTAAAAGTTTGCATTGACACTGCAATTGAGGATGATACATCCCTACTAGTCCTTCTCGATGACGAAGTGCTCACCATTTCTGATGCTTTGGGTACCTATGTTGCTTTTCCTACGAGTCTTTTCATTGTCAATGATGCATCGATATGTAATTAATAGCTAGCCATTAATAAATTATAACAATTGTTTAAGGTTACTAAATATACTTTGGTGTGTAACATTCACGTTTTGTTTTCTTTGCTTAAATAGTCTCTTAGACCATCCAAATCATTTAGAAACCAGAAATCAGGGACGTCCAAGCACTCAACTGTCAAACCAAGACCTCTAGTGGTCAAGCCTGTACGTGAAAGTGACAGATGTGAAGACCTTGTACTAGATGGACTCCCTAGGATCAAGTATTTCTTGGGAAGTACATGAAGAGGATGTCTATTGATGACCAGATCACTATAGACTTGGAGAAAAGAATGATGAATATTGAATTCCAAGAGTATATTGGGAGGGAGGAGATCTGTCACCTTTTGCGTCAAGAAGAGATAGGAGCCTCTGTCATTTCAGTGTACATCAAGTAAGTTTTTTAATTATTTTATTGCATCTGAACTATGATTATTTTCGTTACTCAAATTTATTTTATGCTCAATTTAAGTTTTTGTGTGTTAATTACGTGGTCCCCGAAGGGAAAGAAAGTCATTTTGGGTTCCTTAGCCCACATGCTATATTTGCGGGATCAGATATTCAGCAAATCGAACAAGTGCAGTTCATAGCAAATGTTATGACAAAGAGCGCACAAATGAATAAGTTATTTGTTGCACCTTACAACACTGGTTGACCTACTAAAGATCCAACTTTAATTTATAAAACTTGTTACGCAAAACAAATTTTGAACTTATCTTTTGAATGCTTTCTAGGGGACATTGATTGTTGCTTGTGAGTGATCCATTTCAAGAGGTCGTTTATTATCTGGATTCTTTGCATGGCGATATGGATAACCGATTTGACATGAAAGAAAAAATCAATTAGTAAGTTTTTCATTCAATCAATGTATCCATTATATTTAATATTATTTTTAAAGTGTATATATCTTCCCAGATTTCACATATTTGCTTGTTTTTGACATATTTCCTTGTTTTTTGTATTCTTTTATAGGGCTGTGTTCATATTTCGTGCAAATCACAACAACTAATTGAAGAAATTCAAAAACAAGCTCTGTAAATGGACTAGTATAAAAGTTAGTGTTTTCTAGTTTCAAGAGATTATTCGTAAAAAGGTTAGTGTTCTAATACAACCTTGATTACTTTTGTAGTGCCCCGACAGACAAACGACGTAGATTGTGGCTTCTTCGTTATGAAATTCATGAAGGAGATTATTAGCCACGGAGAATCTATGTATGCATAATCCTAATACTCAGTTTCTTTCCCTTTTGAAATTATTAAACCTTTGGTAGGTAACTAAAATGTCATTTGGATTTGCAATCTCTATCTTGCAATACTTTCATGATTGTTGATGCTCCTTCTACACTCAAGTGTAAATTGATGAAGTATGTAGCGAAGTGGCACAATACATTATCGAATGCGATTAGAAATTGGGTAATGTATTTTTTGTAAATTGTGACTTGTTGTAAATTGTGATTTGATTTCTTGTATTTAAATTGTGATTTGATTTGTTGTATTTAAATTGTGATTAATTTAATTAGTTGATTGTAAACACGTAATCATTTGTTGGAGATTATAAAATTTTGTTATTGGAGGAAATAATTGATTATATTGAAGTTTTGGGTTTTTGTTGTTTTTGTTGAATCTGTTATATTGTGCTGATTTGTTGTGTTGATTTGTTGAATTTTGATCTTGTACAGGAAGGCTGCAAACGAGTAGGTAAAAAAAAAAAAAAAGACCCCCCTATTACAGCGGTTATAACTATAACCCCTGTAATAGGGGTGCTTTCAACCGCTGTAATAGACTTGAACCCTAATAGGTAAAAAAAACTACTGCACTAGGCATTTTTAGTGCGGCATTTTTTGTAGTAGTGTATAACGTATGGGGGCATTTATTGGTAGACTAAAAAATTGGTGTAATGGAGTCAAAATTGTCAATTTGAGTGTGTAGAGGCTCTTTTCATTTTATATAGTATAGATTTATTTCAAGGCAAAATTATGTTTTTTTATTTCATTTCATATGTAACTAAGTAAGCCAAGCAATCTCTTATGCTAAAAATTTTCCAACAAGCCCCGGACGAATGGGAACCTTTAGGAAAATGGCCTTAAATTTGTCACATTATTTAAAAAGTAGTCTCTATCTTTCAACAATTAAATGGTATAGTTGCTGGTCTTAATCTCCCTAAAGTTTCTATACACACATTTGTTAAATTTGTATAAGACAGTCTTTCGTATGTTAAAATTCATCAACGATGGACTCTGTATTATATGACTAAATAAGCAAATGTAAGTAAAAGTACATATTTATTTTTTTATCAATTACTCATATCATATTTAATATATTAAAGATAATATCAAGAACTTCCATGGTTTAACTATTATTTATTAACATTAAAATATTCCAAAATAATTTCCAATGAATTTTTTAGTTTGTTCCATTTTCCTAGTGATTGGGGAAAACTATATACCATAATATTAAGAGGGTGTTTAGCTAAGTTTATAAGCTCCTCAAACATCTTATAAGATATTTAGAAGGTTATATGATCTTGAAAAGTGTTTGAATAGAGAAAAGAGGGGTTTTGAGAAAAAACGCTCTCGGCGCATGATAGCTATTGTGCGCTACAAAACCCTAGAATGGCGAAACGGAAAGGAAGAAGGATGATCGAGGCATCACGAAGCACAAGTGAACACGGATTGTAGCAGCAAACTCCGACGGAATCGCAAGAAGGCCACAATCGGGCCCCAATATCCTCTGGGCCGACGATTGAGACGGAAATACCGCAGGTGGAACAGGAGAATCTTCGCAAGGAACTGAGCAACGAGGTTATGACGGAGATTCCAGTAGCAAGTGTGGAAGGAGGAATTGATAAGCAGCAAGTTAAGGGTGATGTAGTTCCCGTGGCAGAACATCCACCGATGAGGAAGACAACAACAAATTGGAGTGCCCTGTTTACGGGTAATCGGGATGGGGCAAGCGGCTTAAAGTTACAAAGGATTGAGAGTGAAGGGGATGAGATACTATTGACAAAGGAGGATGTGGTTACTGAAGTTGAATATTGGAAGTACTCCTTAACAGCATACATACTCAGCCAAGATGTCACGGTGGCTACAATTGTCAATTTTTTGAAGACCCACTGGAAGGGGATTGCTATGCCCAAAGTTGTAAAACACGAAAAGGGGTATTTCATTCTCCGGTTTGAGGAGGAGGAGGCGATGAATGCAGCAGTCAATAGAGGTATACAATTTTTTTACTCAAAGCCTTTAATCCTGAAGAGATGGCAAGAAGGGATGGTACAAGGGGAGGAACTAAATACAGTCCCTATCTGGATCCAATTGCCTAATTTGCCGTTAGAAATGTGGGGGCAAAACAGTTTGAGTAAAATTGTAAGTCGAGTAGGGGAACCTCTATATACGGATGAGATGACAGCTAACAAGCTTAAGTTGGAGTTTGCTAGGATCCATATTCAAGTGGAAGTAGGGAAAGAATTACCCCAGGAGATTCCGATTAAAAATGTGGTGAATGGGAAGGTACACATTCAGAAAATAAGATATGAATGGGTACTTCTGTACTGTAAAAGATGTCATAATTGGGGACATAAGGAAGATAAATGCAAGAAACAAGTTATGCAGCAGTGGAAAGTTAAGAATAGTGGGCCTAGAGAAGTGATTGAGATTGATCAGCAGAGCAATGAACAAAGAAAAGAACATGTGCAACAGATGGAGCAGAATGTGGTGGCTGAATCCAGTGGGGTGCAGCAAACAAAGCTACAGGAATCTGCAAGGATAAATAAAGGTAAAGGAATTGTGGAAAACTGGCAGGAGGTGAGAGGATCCAAGCAAAATAAGGGGCATAGCTGGTCTGATAGAATAGTTAATATGGATGTGCAAAATGCCTTGACAAATTTATTTCAGGTTCTGAGTAATGTGGGGGTAAGCTGTGGAAAGGGGTATAGTATTAGAAGAGCCCCCAGATAAATGAGAATAGGAGCATGGAATGTGAGGGGCCTCAACATGGCTGAGAAACAATTGGCTGTGAAGAGGTTGATTGAGGATAATACATTAGATGTGTGTGCAGTGGCGGAGACAAGGGTCAAACCTAATAAGTATAGTAAAGTGAGGAAAGGGTTTGGTGATAATTGGACGGTGGTTAACAATTATGTGAAAGCTAATAATGGGAGAATATGGATTATGTGGAAGAATTCTACAGTCAAAGGAGACATTATTGAAGTGACTGAGCAACAAATTACGTGTAAAATGACCATTGGCCAATATGGTTTTATTATGACTATAGTGTATCCCCTAAATGATGAGATGGGCAGGAAGAAATTGTGGCAGGAACTGAAGGAGTTGAAAATATCTGAACCATGGGTGTTGTTGGGCGATTGGAATGCAACACTTAAGCAGGAGGAAAAATTACATGAAGATGGAAGTTATGATGGGGGAAATGGAGATATGCAGGAATGCTGGATGGTCTAGGTATAGACGATATCCCATATACTGGAAGATTCTACACATGGAGCAACAAGCAGGAAAAAACAACTAGAATATATTGTAAGTTAGACAGAGTAATGGGAAATGGAGAATGGTTTATGAAAATAGAGGAGAGTAATGTAGAGTTTCTGGATAATGATATATCAGATCATTCCCCAATGATCCTCAGGATTTCTGAAACAAAGTTGGGATATGCTCCTTTCAAGTTCCTGAATGGGTGGATACACCATCCAGGGTTCCTAGATATGGTGCAATCTGAATGGAGAACAAATATTCAGGGGACCCTAATGTATAGAGTAGTGAAGAAGTGCAAGTTGGTGAAGAAAAGATTGAAAGCTATGCATAGAGGGCTCTATTCTAATATCTCTCAGAAAGTCAATCTGCTGAAAAGGAAGATCATCAATGTAAGGGACCAATTGCAGCAATCACCTTTGAATGCAGAACTGATTCAAGAGGAAAGAGACACTTATGGGGAGTTGAAACAGTGTATGAAAATGGAAGTTGAATTTTTGAGAGAAAGGGCTAAAACAGAGTTCCTTAATAAATGAGATGAATGTACAAGTTACTTCTTTGCACAAATAAAAGCAAGGAAGAATCAGGGGAAAATTCTGAGCATACAGAATCAAAATGGGAGAATGCTGTCTAATCCAGGGGAGATAAAGGAAGAGATTACTCAGTTTTATACACAACTGTTAAGCACAGAGAGTCCAGCTACATGTGAGGTTAGTCAGGAGGTAATCAATCAGGGATATATACTACACACATCAAAGGAGCTGGAATTACTGGAGAGGCCAGTTACTAAGGAAGAAATCAAACAGGTAGTATTTTCTATACCTGAAGGGAAAAGTCCAGGGCCAGATGGATACACCTCATGTTTTTATAGAAGATCATGGACTATCATAGGGGAGGAAGTAACACAAGCAGTAATGGATTGCTACAACAAGAGGAAGATGTTAGGAGAAATAAACCATACTGTTTTACATTTGATTCCTAAGTCTAAGTGTCAGAGCCCTAAAACAATAGGAGACTTCAGACCTATTGCTTGCTGCTCAGTCATATATAAGACAATATCAAAGTTGATTTGTAATAGGCTGAAAACAGTTTTGCCCAGAATCATAGACGATGCACAAGGGGCTTTTGTTAAAGGGAGAAGTATAGTAGATAATGTAGTCCTTTGTCATGAGCTTGTTAAGGGGTACAAAAGAAAAGGGATTTCCCCAAGAGTGGTGATGAAGGTTGACATAAGGAAGGCCTATGACACAGTTAGTTGGATTTTTTTGGAAAGGGTGCTGATATCCTATGGGTTTCCTGAAGAAATGGTCCAGTTAATCATGATTTGTGTTACAGGGGTGAAATATTCAATAATGATGCATGGAACCAAGTTTGGGTATTTTGCAGGGGGCAGAGGGCTTAGACAAGGAGACCCCATGTCTCCATATCTGTTTGTTATGGTAATGGACTATCTGTCCAGAAGTTTCAAGTTAATGACCAGAGAACCTGATTTCAAGTATCATCCTAAATATAAGAGAGTGCAGTTGGTAAATCTGTGCTTTGCAGATTACTTAATGATGTTCTGTAAAGGGGACATTAAGTCTGTTTGCAAAGTAAAGGAGTGGTTTGGGAAATTTTCTGAGGTGTCCGGATTAAGAGAAAACTTGGATAAAAGCCAGATGATATGTGGAGGTCTGGGAGAAGGGGAGAGAATGCAACTTCTAAGGGCTATTGGTTTTGTAGAAGGTCAAATGCCTATGAGATACTTAGGAGTCCCTTTGATATCTTCCAGATTGACAGTGAATAGCTGCAAGCCCCTGATTGAAAGGATATTGCAAAGAATCACATCATGGACAGCTAAATATCTCTCATTTGCAGGTAGACTTTTATTGATTAAATATGTCTTGTTTGGTATACAAATGTATTGGAGCCAAATTTTTCCTATTCCACTTAGTGTTGTTAATGAGATCGAAAGAATCTGTAGATTGTATATGTGGAGTGGAAGGGTGACTGGAAGGTGTAATGTAGTGGTGAGTTGGAGGATGTTATGTCTTCCTAAGAGGGAGGGGGTGTAGGGCTGTTTTCTTTAGCCAAGTGGAATATGGCAGCTATGTTCAAGAATATTTGGAATATAGCTACAAAAACTGATTCTC
Source organism: Buddleja alternifolia (assembly GCA_019426215.1). NCBI lineage: Eukaryota > Viridiplantae > Streptophyta > Magnoliopsida > Lamiales > Scrophulariaceae > Buddleja > Buddleja alternifolia. The sequence continues at coordinate 11,711,149 of CM033401.1, read as the reverse complement.
TTTGGATAAAATGGGTGAATGCATACTATGTAAAGAATAGGGATGTTTGGACAGTGGAGAGTAAGGGGTCAGATTCATGGTATTGGAAAAGAATGATTGCAATTAGGGATCATTTTATGGAAGCAGTGGATGTGGTTCAAAATAAATGGAGGCATGGAAAATTCTCAGTCAAGAATGCTTATGGACATGTAATGGAACATGTTGAGGATGTGAGATGGAATAAACTTGTGTGGGGTAAAGGTTCAATAGCTAGACATAGAATAATATTATGGATGGCTATGTTGAACAAGTTGAAGACTAGAGATAGATTAAGAAGATGGATGGATATTGAGGATGCAAACTGTCTGTTGTGTGATCAAGAAGAGGAGTCAAGGGATCATTTGTTTTTCAGATGTGAATTCATTCGGGCTGTTATGAAGGATTGCTGGGCTAAGTGCAGTTGTGGTGTAAACAAACTGAATGGGAGAATATGGTGACATGGGGTAGTCGCATAAGTAGAGGCAAGACAAGTTTGAGTTGTAAAAAGCGAGCTATTTTTGCAGCAATAGTTTATTACATTTGGTTAGAAATAAACAAGAGATGCTTTGTAAATGAGACAAATAGTGTTAGGAAAGTAGTAGAAAGTATATGGAATGTTATTCAAAGCAAATATGTAGGGATGTAAAACCGCCGGGTATGCCTGGTAGTAAGTGTAATGTTTGAGATATATATAACAAAGCTCACTAGTTCCAAAAAAAAAAAAAAGTGTTTGAATAAATTTTCATAGGAAGAGCTTATAAGATCTTAAAATTAGATGTTAGGAGCTTATAAGAACTTTAAACATAAGATGAGGTTTCCCAACTTATTTCTTAAGATATCATCTTATTTTAAAAATAATAGAAAATCACACAAACACAATTTACACACAATCACACACACTGTACACATTAACACACATGCTGCACACATTTTACATACAAAAATACAAATTCTAAACACACTGCACACATTTTCATACACATCACATATTTTATACACAAAAATACATATGTTACACACACTGCACACAATTTACATACATTACACATATTTTCACACACACGACACATTTTGACAAACATCTCATATTTTATACACACTGCATACATTTTCACATTAATGACACAGATTTTCACACAAATTTTACACACTTGACACACGTTTTGCACACACGACACACATTTTCACACACGAGACACATATTTTACACACATTACAAATATTTTACACACACTACACATATTTTCACATACACGACACAAGTTTTACATACACTACACATATTTTACACATACTTTATAAATTTTCACACACGACACATTTTCACACACACAACACACATTTTCATATACAACACACATTTTACACAAACGACATATGTTTTACCACACTACATACATTTTCACATACATGACACATATTTTCACACACTGTTCACGTTTGACACACACTACACGTATTTAACACACACTACATATATTTTCATGCACACGACACACATTTTCACACACACGATACATATTTTCACACACGAGACACATTTTCAGACATACATCACACATTAAATATATTTTAACACACACGACACAAATTTTACACACACTACACACATTTTTGCACATGCCCACATCACGAATTTTCACAAACACAATTTACTCACACTACATATATTTTCTCACACACCATATATTTTACACACACTACACATGTTTTACACACACTATACATATTTTACACATACTACACATAGTTTCACACACGCAACATGTATTTTCACACACACAACACACCATGCACATATTTTCACCCACACAATGTGTTTAGTGTGTGAAAATGTGTGCATTGTGTATAAAATATGTGTCGTGTGTGTGAAAATGTGTTAGTGAAAAATGTGTGATGTGTGTCTGTGTGAAAATATGTGCAGTGTGTGTAAAATATGAGTTATATATGAAAATTTGTTTAGAGTGTGAAAATATGTTTAGTGTGTGAAATCGTGTGAAAATATGTGCAATGTGTGTAAAACATATGCCATGTGTGTGAAAATTGTTGTGAATCCTAGTTCATGCATAGCTAGAACGAAAACATATCCGGATTCACAATCGGATCACTATTGGGTTTTAATGATTTTAACAAAAGACGAAAAAGATGAAATCTAATTTTAACAAATTACTAACCTTTGTAAATAATCAAATTCTTGATCTACGTGGTAGCAGCAATTGAATAACTTCTGCCTCTAGATATCACACCGGAAGAAGCTTGAAGAAAAATCCACCACCTTTGGCTTCCTAGAGGCTGACGGCTACTAAGAAGGGGAGAGAGTTTTTTCTCTTCTTCTTTCTTTGCTGTTAAGTCAGTTGTGAGAGTTTTAGGTTTTTCAACTAGGTAGTTAGGTATATATAAGGAGTGATGGGCTTGGAATTAATTAATTTCATGAGCCCATCAAACTTCTACATCACACGCCTACCATCATCTTATGTGGGCTATGTTGAATTTCAACTTATCCAATTACTAATTAAGCCAAAAATATTTTAATCTAATTAAAATATAATATTAATTAATAATCTTCTAAATTAAATAATCCGATAATTACTTTAGGATAGGATGACTATAATAAATACATCTAATTATTTATTATTAATTTATTTTCATTAATCTAATTAATCAAATAAATTAATTTGTTCATCAAATGACAATTTATCTAATTTGTGTAGTTGACAACGAAAGAATTTTCTTCGCTCAATTACTTTGAAGCCCGACTCTCAATGTTCATCTCAATTGGCATTGGGAGAAAATCAAGGATGTGAGTGTCACTTAACCCATCTCTTGGACTCACATCGAAACCTAATCGAGATCAAGTTTAATAGATCATGTACGAACCTTTAGGTCACAGGCACCCTGTGAGTAGCAGCCCTTTACTGTAATATCCCGATCGAGTGAGAGTCATGGTTTGTGTCAAACTCGGAGGACTTGATGTTGTGCTTAATAAATTATAGTAAGATGAAATTACTAAACTACCCTTGTATGCCATACACAAGTTAGTTTTTATGCTTTGGCCAAAGACTTATAATTTCATTTGCCTACGATAGCACAGGACATTAACTCATTTACTACTTGAGACAGTGAATCTCATATTGGCAATCACCGAACAATTGCTACTTGTCCATCTGAACGCACTTCGAGGTTGATCCCACCAAAAGGGTCAACTGGATCTAACTACTCAGTGTCACAACTACAATCTTTGTAAAGCCTCAGGTCTAAGGCTCACGCACACTACTGTGACCAGTAACTCAATCATTGACAGTCACCAAGTAATTTCCCATGTGATTGAATTATGGCCAGTCTTGTTCAAATATATCAATTCTATAGATTTATCTATGGGACAAGCTCCCACCATTCTAAAGTAACCTGCTGACACTCCTTATCAAAGCTTGTGTTATACAAGTCTGGTCATAATATCCAATTAAGACTTTTGGACTTGCGAACTCTAGTTTAAGTAATCAAGGAACCGACACTTCTAGTGTCGATCTCCTCGAACCATGAGAAATAGAAGCCCCCTCTTGATTACTCGGGACTTATTTGTCTAATACTTATATTAATGCCATCAAGATTGATATGAACAAAACAAATGCCTTTATTATACAACATAAAACTAAATGCCCTAATAATCTAATCCTCTATGGCATGGAAAGCATAATCCTAACAAAATATGTTTAGTGTGTGAAAATATATTTAGTGTGAGTGATAATATGTACATTGTGTATAAAACATGTGTGAAAATATATGTTGTGTGTAAAATATATGATGTATGTGTGAAAATATGCGTTGTGTTTAGAATATAAATTGTGTGCAGTCTATGATGCACGGATACTCCTAAAAATGACCCCGTGCAGTATCGTACTTGTACCGGATACGGATACGGGGTGGATACGTACCGGATACGGGGTGGATACGTACTGGACACGGTTTTGAAGTATCTGAAAATTAAAAAAATCGGATACGGTATCCGATACGGCAATTAGGAGTATCCGATACGGCAATTAGAAGTATCCGATACGGCAAAGGTATTTTTTGATATTATGAAATACTTTTTGGGTCAAAACTCAAAATTCAAAGGTAAAAACTTATTACTATAATAATTTAACAAAAAAATCCACGATTAATTGGAATAAAATAGAAACGAGAATGGAGAAAAAAACCCTCATCCTTCTTCTGCTCTACAACTGCTATACCCAATATGTGATAGAAATTCGTCTTCGTCTTATAACTGGAGTACTCTGTCTTCTAAACTCCTTTCGAATTCCACCCTTCAGTTCTTCGAGAACTCTTCAAATAAGTTAATTAGGATTTTGAGATTTGTTTATAGTTTTCAATTTTGTTAAATATTTTGTTGTTGTGCTGAGTATAAACTGTAAACACTCTTCTACTTTTACTCTTTTAGTAATATGCAATAATATAGATTGAGGTTTGTAGTTTTGTCTTGTAATGTTGTTCGAGAAAAAGGTTGATAAAGTTTTAAAGCCACTTAATTGGTGTGTAGAATAAAGTTTCAATAGTTATGACTATCGATTATAGAAATTTTATACGTTCAGTAATTAACTAATTATTATAATAGCATCTTCATCTATAAGTATGAATGGTCATGTGACTTCATTTAGTGGATTGTAAAAAATTCAAGTTTATATATATATATATATATATATCTTCGTATCCCCGGCGTATCATATCCAAAAATTTTGGAAAATCGCGTATCTTGTACCCGTATTCTCCGTATCCATATCTGTGCATCATAGTGTGTAGTGTGTGTGATAATGTGTGCAATGTGTATAAAATATATGTCATGTGTGTGAAAATATGTGTACAGTGTGTAAAATATTTGATCTATGTATTAAAATGAGCGTTGTATGTTTAAAATGTGAACTATGTGTGTAAAATATGCGCAGTACGTAAGAAACATGTATCGTGTGTGTAAAATGTGTGTCATGTGTGTGAAAATATGTTCAATGTGTGAAAATGTGTGCAATTTGTGTGAATATTTGTGCACTGTGTATAAAATGTGTATTGTGTGTGTGAAATGTTGTGAATCGTTTTAGCGGATAAAATAATTTTTGATTCACAATGCAAGATATAATTCATGCTTTTGAAATCTTTATAAACACAAAAAGGATGAATTAAAGTTTAAGGCAATCTAATTACCTTTTGACGATTTAATTCAAGCATAGCTTTTTAGAAGCAATGGATCGTTCCATCCTCTAGATTATCACGCAAAGATGACCTTCGTCTTGAAGCTCCAACCTCCTAACCTAGGACAGGGGCGAACAGTTAGGGTTTTGTAGGGAGGGAGAGAGTTTTGTGTTTTGCTTCTTTTTTCTCTCTAAGATAAAAAGTTTGTTACAAGCCCAGTGTTAAGTATTTAATTATAAATCCAAGAACAATCCAATTGACAATTAATTAAATACTTCACTCTTTTAATTAATAGTATTTTGTTAATTTTAAATTAGTAATACTATTAATATTGATTAAATAAATATATTTAATTTCAATAATTAAATATATATTATAGTCAATATATCCCATTTATTTAATAATTTCTACTCTAATTGAAATTATCAAAATACACTTATGAAGTAAAACTCTTTCATTCTATCATCGTTGTGTAGCGCGACTCTCTAGGCTCGTCTCACTAGTACAGAAATGGCCTGTTACAGCGCACATTTTACGGTTTTTTGAAAACCGCTGAACGGAGAGACTTATTACAGCGGTTTATAAGTGAACCGTTATAAATGAAACTAAGTCGGAACCTATTACAGCGGTTTTTTTTAAAACCGCTGTAATAGGACTAAACCTATTACAGCGGTTCGGTAAAAAACCGCTATTATAAGTCGAACCGAAAAAAAAAATAAAAGTTTTTTTAACAGCGGTTCAATATTGAACCGCTGTAACTGATTCAAACCGGTTACAGCGGTTCATTACAGAACCGCTTTAACTGATAATCAGTTAAAGCGGTGCATTCCTGAACCGCTATAACTGATTATCAGTTATACCGGTTCATTCCTGAACCGCTTTAATTGTTAATTAAAAAAAATAAAAAAAAATTCCCCCCCATTTTTCCCCCCAAAACCGACTCCACCCTCATTTCTCTCTACTCTCTCTCTCTCCTCTACTCTCTCACTCTCTACTCTACTCTCTCTCTCACTCTCCGATCCTCGGCCCACCCCCGCCCCCCCGAGTCGCCGCCGGTCCGCCACCACCACAATCCGCAGTCGCCGCCGTCGTCGCCCCTCTTGATTTTCTCTCTCATTCTCAATCTCTCTTCTCGGTCTCTTTCTCTATACTCTACTCTCTCTCTATACTCTCTCTCACTCTCAAGATAACCCCGCCCCCGTCTCCTAGCCACCACCCCAAATCGCCGCTCCTCTTCGGCCGCCTCCTCCGCCGCCGCCGCCTCGCCTCGCCTCCGCCGCGCTGCCGCCTCCGCCTCCGCCGCGCCGCCGCCTCCCTACCCACCAATCACTCCTCCTCCCTCTCTTTATAGGTCTATATATATATATATATGTTATGTTATATATATATATATATATTATGTATATATTTTAGGTTAATGTTTGTATATAGGTGTTGGGGTTTTGTGATTTAATTTATATAATATTGGTTATGTGTTAATTTGTTGTTTGTTATATATTTATGTTGTGTTAATAAGGATTTTGTGATGTATATAATGTGGGTTATATGTTAATTTGTTAAGTATTGTTATATAATGTTAATTAGGATTTTGTGAATTATTGTTATATATATTTGTTAATTAGGATTTTGTGATGTATATAATGTGGATTTAATTTATGTTTTTGTTAATTATATAATGTGGGTTTTTGTGATATATATGTTATTTTAATTAGGGTTTATTGATTTTTGGTTTTTTGATTTATGTTATGATATGTTGGTATTATATATGATTGGATTGTTGTTGTATTGTTTTGTTGACATTGTTTAATGCATTCATGGTATTTGTGCATCACGTCATGTCACAACGAACATTTATACTTGAGATTTACATATTTTTGTGAAAATAATTATATCGTGATGCTTTAATTTATTTGTAGTTTTATGTGATTTATTTAGATCCAATTGGTGATCAATATTTATAATATGATGCTTTATTTGTAGTTTTTTATGTGATCTATGTGATCCAACTGGTGATCAATATTTGTAGTTGCTAGCTAGAAAGTTTATGTTTTATGTAATGATCAATATTTTTGTATCATTTTGTGTTCGTTGTGGGTGAAAGATTAGAATGTTGGGTTTGTTGTGGTTGAAATTGGTAGTATTTTTTGCGTCGTTACCCTGTTGAGATTTTAGCGGATCGTAAGATTCGACTTTTGTTGGTTACAACCCATTGGGAAGATTAAGTCGAGAACTTGGTAGAAATATTTGCGTCGTTACTCTGCCGAATTTTTTATGGAATAAATTAAAAATAAATTTATTTAATTAATTTAACTATCAACTGATATTAAAATTATTTAATTTAATTAATTGAGAATTTAGATGGATCGAAGTTGGATTGTAGCGGATCGTATGTCGGAGCAATATGTGAAAGGGGTGAAAGAATTCATAGACTTTGCGGTTGAGCATGCATCGGATCCGACTAGGATTAGTTGTCCGTGTTTACGTTGTTGTTTTGGAAAGAGAATTAGTCCACGTGACTTGGAAGATCATTTGGTGTGTAATGGAATTGATAAAAGCTACACACGATGGACAAGACACGGTGAAAGCAGTGGCACCTCAGCTGATTTGGGTGATACATCATATCGATCAGTAGATTTTGACATGGATGACTGTGAGCATGATCGTTTGGAGGAGATGACCAATGTGATTGAGGAGGATTTGCGAAATTGTCCCAAGATGTTCGACAATTTGACAAGTGATTCAAAGACACCCCTGTATAGTGGTAGTAATTTCACAAGATTGAAAGCAGTCCTAAACCTCTACAAGTTAAAAGCTAACAATGGGTGGAGTGATAAGAGTTTCACAGACTTACTTGGTCTATTAAAAAGTATGTTACCCGATGATAATGTGTTACCTAATCGTACTTATGAGGCTAAGAAGATGTTAACTGCAATTGGCATGGGATATGAGAGGATACATGCTTGTTTCAATGATTGCATCTTGTTTAGAAATGACTATGCACCATTGAAGGTGTGTCCGAAATGTGGCACCTCACGGTACAAGAAGAATGGATCTGCTCCTGTCAAAACAGCATGGTATTTACCCATAATACCTAGATTTAGACGCATGTACAGTAGTGAAGCGTTTGCCAAGGACTTGACATGGTATGCTGATAGAAGGGTTGAAGAAGGGATTGAAGATAACAAGATTAGACATCCTTCAGATTCTCCTCAATGGAAAAAGATTGATAATGATTTCCCTGAATTTAGGGAAGAACCAAGAAATTTACGCCTTGTATTGGCTACAGATGGCATGAACCCACATGGCTTGCAAAGTAGCTCACATAGTACATGGCCGGTGATTTTGATGATCTACAACCTACCCCCTTCGCGATGCATGAAGCGAGAGCATATTATGATGCCTATACTAATTTTCGGGCCGAAACAATCTGGAAATGATATAGATGTCTACTTGGCCCCTTTAATTGAGGATTTGAAGGAGTTGTGGGAGACAGGTATTAAAGTGTATGATGGGTTTAGAAAAGAGAGCTTCAATCTCAGAGTTATGTTGTTTGGTACAATCAATGATTTTCCAGCAAGAGCTAATCTCGAGGGATATGGTGTACATGGGCAATGTGCATGCCCCATATGTGTCAAGAGTACAGATCAATATAGACTCCCACACTCTCAGAAATATGCATTCCAAGGGCATCGAAGATGGTTGAATCGAGAACATCGATATCGTCGGTGGAAGAAAGCTTTCAATGGGAGCATAGAAGAATGTCGAGCTCCTAAGTGTTTGACCGGGGAAGAGGTGTTTGAGAATGTAAAAGACTTGGATATCAAGTTCGGAAAGACTTTTGCATGCGGCCTTGCAAAAACTGGGTGGAAAAAAAGGTCAATTTTTTTTGAGTTGCCGTATTGGAAATCTTTACATGTTAGACATTTTCTTGATATAATGCATATTGAGAAAAATGTATTTGATAGTGTCATTGATACTCTTCTAAATGTGCCCGGCAAGACAAAAGATGGAGTAAAGGCAAGGTTGGATTTAGTTGAAATGAAGATAAGAGGTAAATTGGCACCAACAATGAAGGGAAAACGTACTTATTTACCTCCAGCAGCTCACACACTATCTAGAAAAGAAAAAATTGCATTATGTGAGTTTCTTTGTGGAGTGAAAGTTCCAGAAGGGTATTCTTCGAACATTAGCAGTCTTGTATCAATGAAGGACTTGAAGCTAAAGCATATGAAGACTCATGATTGTCATGTAATCATGGATCATTTGCTACCAATTGCTTTACGGGCCATTCTGCCAAAAAAGGTGAGAGAAACGATAACTAGATTGTGTTTCTTCTTCAAAGCAATGTGGAGCAAGGTGTTTGATCCTGAATAATTGCCTGCACTTCAGAAACAACTTGTCCTCACTTTGTGTGAGCTTGAGATGTATTTCCCACCCGCGTTTTTTGATATAATGACTCACCTACCTATTCACTTGGTTAGAGAGACACAACTTTGTGGACCAGCTTTTATGAGATCTATGTATCCGACTGAGCGTTATATGAAGGTATTGAAAGGCTATGTGAAAAATCGTAGCCGGCCGGAAGGTTGCATTGTTGAGCGGTACATAGTTGATGAAGCTATTACATTTTGCACAGAATATCTGAAAGATGGTAATGTTGCAGAGCGTCAAAAGTCTCCTGCTGTGGGGGGGGGGGGGACAGAAGGAGAAAGCGTAATTGGAAAGCAATTAGTGAGTGTTCCTAGCACACAAAAGGATCAGGCACACCTATATGTGCTCCACAACACCGATGAGGTTGAGCCATATGTTGAAGAGCACAAGGACCAACTTAGGAGAATAAATTCAAGTAAAAATGAAAGTTGGATTTAAAGAGAACATAACAAGACTTTTATCGATTGGTTCCGAAAGTGTATTCAAGAGAAACAAAACGAGAACTCACTTTCAGTTTCAGATAAATTGGCACGGTTGTCGGTGGGCCCGGGCAGATTCGTATTTTGTCATTCGGGTTATCGTATAAATGGTGTCACGTTTTATACAAAAGACCAAGATGAACGGAGTACAATGCAGAATAGTGGGGTGAGTCTTGTAGCTGAAGCAATGCATATCTCAAGTGCGAAAGATAATAGCCCTATCTATGCCACTTTACCATATTATGGGGTGATTGAACATATATGGGAGCTGGATTACAGTTGGTTTCGGGTCCCTGTATTTGGGTGTAGGTGGGTTGACCATAAAAATGGTGTTGATGATAGTGAAATAGGTTTTACTCGAGTAGACCTTGAAAAGGTGGGATACAAAGATGAACCTTTTATTTTAGCATCTAAACAAGTGTTTTTTGTCACCGATCCCGTCGATAAGAGGTGGTCCATTGTTTTATCGGCAAACAAAAATAATTGTATTGAGGATGATGGCCTATATAATGAAGATGATGGAGGAACTCCTATCTTAGGTGGTTCACAATCCACAAATAGTGACGGTGACTTGGATATCAGTGATGATGAATTGTATATGCGAGAAGATCACCAAGAGGGAATATGGATTAATTCATTTGTTCGTCGGCGTACTAAACAAAATAGTCGTACTGAGGGATCACAAAAGACTAGTAAACCAGCGACAAAAAGAAAACGATGAAAGGTATTAGAACTTATTAGATAATTATATGAGTAACTTATTTGAACTCTTTTGTTAAGTATGCAATTTAAGTGTAAATTTTATTTGAACTTATTTGATAATTATTTGAACGCTTGTAATATTATATTAGTGAATGAGTTACACTAAATTCTGTATTTTTTTGCTTTTGTAGGTCGATACCGTATACCACCACAGTCACCCTCTTCTCCGCCACTACCACGACGACCACCACCAATGTAAGCTTATCAATATTTCGTTTTGTACTTTTGGATGTGATTTATATGATCCAACTAGTTAATGATGTGATTAATGCATATATATTTGTTTGCGTTTGTTGTTGAAATATTTGAGTTTTGGTGGTTGCAAGGTTGGGGGGAAGATTAAGTCGATAACTTGGTAGAATTTTTTGCGTCGTTACTCTGCTGAATTTTTTCTAGAATTATGGGCATTTCTTAATTAGCACTATTTATATATTTGGTATATGAATCTAACTTCTGTATTTTTCACTTTTGAAATCTTGTAGATGGATTCTGGAGGTGATGCAAACAAAAATGTTGAAAATGAGATACGTAGAGGTATTACAGCAATGAAGAAAGTAATAAATGCCAAAAGTAAAGGCATAAAGCTACAAGTTGGTTGGAACGAGTATGGTCAGCCAGTTGACCCAAATAAATCAAATTTGTTGGTTACATTGGCGTGATAGCTCGTGACAGGGTCCCTATTACTATTAATGATTGGCGACATGTCTCTGCAGCAATAAAATATGCCATTTGGAATGAAATAGCTGTAAGTTAGTTATTATATATATATTATGTTTTTAATTGGTAAATGTAGTTTTTTTTGTCTAAATTATAATTTTGTATATACTTTATTGTTTGTTTTTATAGTTGGCCTTTGATATTGACGAAAGTAGACAGAAATTCGTCTTAGCCGAGGCTGGGAAGCTAGCTCGAAACTATAGGAGCTACTTGAGCAGAATCTGGGTAGAGGATGATGATGGGAACATTAATTCAAGCCCACCCGAAAAATATCGTATTTCTCAAGAAGACTGGACAGAATTTGTAAAAGTACGCCAAAGTGATTATTTTAAGGTAATTATTTTAATTTATGGTTTCATTTTAATTTATTTGAAACTATATACATTGACTAATGCCTTGATTATATAATGAACAGCAACTACGTAAGGACAATTCTGAAAGAGCAAAGGACCCTGAATATCCTTACAGGGCATCACGTCTTGGATATGCTCAACTGGAGCATACTGAGGTACGTAGTTCGTTACAAGTTTTAATTCTAATCAAATTTCCTTACAAATTTTCTAATCAAATTTCCTTAATTACAAATTTCCTAATCAAATTTATGTCCTTGCAAATTTTCTTATATAGAAGCAAAAAGAAAGGATGCTGGGTCAGATGTCACAGAGGTGACACGAGCACTAGTGTGGAGGGTTGCACATTCTAACAGCCAGAACAACATTGATAATGCCAATGTTAAAAGAGTAGTGGAATCAATTGTGAGTTATTTGCAATTTTAGTTATATAGTATGTTGTATGTTTTTTTAAAAATAATTTTAAAATAACAAATTTCCCTAAATTTTTGTATTTTTTAAATGTATTATTACAGGAAAGCTTATCACAGGAGGGTAGCCACAGTGGACCCGAGAGGACCCACAATGATACACTGGCTTTAGCTCTTAAAAAGAAGGAGCATCCGAGTCGAGTTAGGGGTGTAGGCTTTGGGGTATCACAAAAAGATTACTTTTCGGATTCAAAGCCTTCAAAAAATGCGGTGATTGATAGCTTGCAAGGCACGGTTCAAATGCTCACTCAATCACTATTAGAATTGCGACGCGAGTTTGACGAGCATAGGGCGTCTGCGTCGCAGCAGCCACATACAGAAGAGGCGGTTTCTTTGAAAGATAGCTGCCCAGAAGTGAAAAACCTACCTCAGGTAATTAATGATATGAATTTGTTTAGTGATAACGTAACTTTCAATCCTATATTTCTGTATAATATACAAAATTTTCTAATATAATGGTATATATATATATATATATAGGATGTCTTGCAGTGTCAATTAGCACTTACTACACCGTCTTATCGTTTGGTGGCTAGAGGAAAAATGTACAATCGACCAGAGGATAGAACATTGCATACATGTCCATTAGCCTCCCACCTCGTGAAAGTGACGATTGACATTGCAATTGAAGATGTTGCACCCCTACCAGTCCCTCTCGATGATGAAGGAGTGTTCACAGTATCCGAGGCTGTGGGATACATGGTTGCTTGGCCTAAGAGTCTTGTCATTGTCAGTGATGCATCGGTACGTAATTATTAATAGCTAGTCATTAATAAATTATAACAATTGTTTAATGTTAATAAATATACGTTTCATTGATAACGCCCACGTTTTGAATTCTTTTGCTTCTAGTCTCGCGGAAAATCCAAATCAACAGTAGGAAAAAGTAAATCAGTGACGACGAAGCACTCACATGTCAAAATACACCTGTAGTGGCCAACCCTCCTTCTCTAGTGGCCAACCCTCCTGCTCCAGTACGCCCTCATTCACTTGCAGTTCTTGATAGGTTCTTTAAGATGATGGCTGCTGAAAATACTATCCGAATAGACATGCCCGTGGAAATCTTCAATATCCCCTTTCCAGAATATATTGGGCGGGAGGAGATCGGTCACTTTCTGCATAAACAACAGATAGGAGCCTCTATCATTTCTGCTTACATCAAGTAAGTTTTTAAATATTAATTAATAAAAAGTAAGCGTTTAATTAATTTATTTTATGCTTAATTGTAGGTGTTTGTGGGTTAATCACGTGGTCCCCGAACAAAAACAAAATAATTCGGGTTCCTTAGCCCACATTCTATATCTGCAGGAGCAGGAATTACTCCCCAGCGTGTTGACCAATCGCAATATATAGCAAATACTATGATACTAGTGCACAGCGGGAGGGGAAGTTTTTATTGCACCTTACAACTCCGGGTGAGCTACTAAAGAGACATTGTTCACATGTCAAAAATTTGTTACGTAGGGATAACTAATTTTAAATCTATCTTTTGAATATGCTGATTAGGGGGCATTGGTTGTTGCTCGTGATTGATCCAATTCAAGAGATCGTTTATTATTTGGATTCTGTGTACGGCGGTGATCCAAATAACCGACGTGATATGAAAGATATGATCAATCAGTAAGTTTTATCATTCAATTAAATGTCCATTATATTTAATATTAAGTTTAAGTATATATATTATAACTAGATTTCATATATATATATTTGCTTGATATTGACATATTTCCTTGTTTTTTGATGTTTTCAACAGCGCTGTGTTGATGTTTCGAGCAAATAACAACAACCAAAAGATCAAATCAAAAAACAAGCCTGTAAATGGAGTTGTATAAAGGTTAGGGTAATTATATTATTTTAATTATAGTTTCAAGAAATTATTCGTATAAAAGTTATTTGTTCTAATACAATTTTGATTTGAATTTAATTTGTAGTGCCCCATTCAATTAAATGAGATAGATTGTGGCTTCTTCGTCATGAAATTCATGAACGATATTATTAGACACGGAGAATCTATAATCCCACCGACGGTATGCATAATCCTAATTAATATTAATCAAATTCTAATGTCCCTTTAAGTTATTAACATTTTTGTTGGATTTTAATATTTGTCTTGCAGTACTTTGCTGATTGTCAGTACGCCACTTACACTATAGAGCAACTTGATGAAGCACGTTCTGAATTGGCACAATACATTTTTAAATGCGCTTTTGATATGCCGGCGGTGTAAGTTGTAAATTATTGTAAATTTTTATTTGATTTAGAAGTGGTGATTAGTTTATATTGGTTTATTGTAAATTAAACTCGTTATCATTTGTAATTATTGGAGATTATTATTTCGTGAATGAAATTAATTTAGGATTTTAATTTGTTGTTTCTGTTGAGCAATTGGTTTGTTTTATGTGATTTGAATTTTGAGCTTTTGGGAAGGATAGAGCTAGCTGAAATTATAATAAAAAAAAGAAAAAAAAGCTCAACTGTTACAGCGGTTCAATAACGAACCGCTGTAACAGAATTAAAAAAAATTTAAATTAAAAAAAATGGTGACCTGTACAGCGGTTCGAAACGACCGCTGTAATAGGTTGGTTTTTTAACAGCGGTTCTAAGGAACCGCTGTAAAAAACATACTTACAGCGTTCCTTTCCGAACCGCTGTAATAGTTGAATTTTTTAATTATATTATTTATTTTTTTGGTTTGTACAGCGGTTTGTTATTGAACCGCTGTAATAGGTCGTATTTTACAGCGGTTAAAAACCGCTGTAATAGGGAACTTACCAATTACAGCGATACGTATTACAGCGGTTAAACCGCTGTAATAGTGAAAAAAAACCGCTGTAACAGGCCTTTTCTGTTAGG